>CM062814.1:391692882-392246434 GCA_031772625.1 Pinus tabuliformis | reverse complement strand
AGAGAGCCTTCTCCCTGCCCCGTAGGGCTAGCTACGAGGCTGAATGGTTTGATGTTGCCTTGAGGTTTGCCTTTCTCAGCCTGAGGTGAAATTTCAAGCGCTAACATATTGGCGACCATACTGGGGAGAACAAATTAATCGTTTGCTCATTGACGTGTTATTTCATAAGTCTTAGACGGAGCCTGAAGTTACGCCAGGTAGCCTTCGAAAACGCTTTTGCTTTGCATTAGCGGAAGTAGATAAACGCTGCTTCAGTCAATCTCCGTGAGCTTGTGATACATCACTTCATTTGCATTTTACCCCAGTACATGTATCAAGTTTAGATCTGGTTGTTGATAGTGAACAACGATCAGACACTTGCAAGGCTGAAATCATTCACCTGGCGACTCTAAATCAGTTTCGAGATCAGATCCAAAGACTCCACTGGAGGATGATCCCGACTAGCAAAAACATGAAAGGACAACATGGACAGATCAGGTATTCAAGTTGGAAATTTATCCAAGGCATTTTGTTCTTTGTCATAAATTATTTCTTCTCTTTTCCCAAGAATGTAAAGAAGGCTTTGCAAAGTGTACTATGCTTGAGAAAAGATCCCAGGCCTGCATTTGATTCCTTCCCTTTGAAAAGTGTGAAAACCAAAGATTTGCATGCCTTTGAGCTTGATCACGATCCTTTTTCCGAATTTTGTGATGAACCTATACCTGTTGTACATACCCCTACACCTTGTAAAATTCCAGATCGGTATAAACCTCTTGTTTTAACCTTCCGTCCTCCATGCTTTCCCAAAAAACTATGATCTATACTTGCCGAGGTTTGATAGTGAAAGTAAGAATGTCAACGCTGAGCAACATGTCCAGAATTTTGAGAATTTTCTAGATCTTTTTGAAGTTGATGAAGAAGATGTTAGTATAAGGCTTTTTGCTCTTTCTTTGCAAGCCAAAGTGAAGAGTTGGTTCAAAGCCCTGCCTGATGCAAGCATCTCATATTTCCAGCAGTTTGTCAAAGTTTTTCTCGACAGGTGGATGATCGGACAGAACCTTTTCTTGATTGTAGAAGAGTATAACCAGCTGAAAAGATTGCCAGGGGAGACAGTACAGCAGTTTTCAGCTATATTTAACCAAGTTTATTATTCGATGCCAGTTGATATAAGACCTTCTCCTAGATCTGCTCTCTTGCACTATCCGGGTGCCTTTGATCTGGAGATGGAGTTTCAGCTGAGAGAAAGGGATATTGCAACACTTCACGAGATGCAAAACAGTGCAGTAAGTGTAGAAGCTCATCTGCTGATCCGAAGGGCAAGGTTGAAAGAAGAAGAGATGAAAAACATAGATCCGGAAAAATCAACATCTTTAGAGGTGAAGCTTGACATTTTGGTAAGTGCCGTGGAAAAGATGATGGACAAGATCAACACAAGAAATGCTTATGATGTTCAAGATCATGGCGTGTTGATTGAAGAAGAACAAGTTGCTGATTCAAAATATTTTGTTTCTGATCCCAGTTGTCATAGTGATTGTTTTATAGATCATTGTGAAGAAGAAAGAACTGTTGATATGACCTGCATGCTTGATGATGTGTTTTATAGTGATGATTTGCCTCATTTTGATCAGTATGATGATGATTATGTTCTCCAAACAAAAGCTAATCTTAGAGACAAATCAGCAGCTAGTTTGTGGGAGGAAGAAGTTCATTTTCAGCAGCTTGAATACAATGTTCAGCCATCACATATCAGCTATGACAGTGACGAGGAAAGTGCAGCAAATTTTGAAGTAAGTGAAGGATCTTTACCTTTTTGTTTTGATTCATGTCAGTTCATTAAAGACAACTTCCATGAAATTAGAAATCAACTGTCAACAAGTCTTGATCTAGACCATCTTGGAGGCAATAAAAACCTTGTTCCAGACTTCTCATATTCAGATTTGCAGCCCCCAAATGCCATTGGTTTTCAAGTTGCGGATGAAAGCATGGAAGCTGACATATTTGATCAAATGATACAAGAAGGTGACTCCGTACCATTCTGTTTTGAATCATTTCAGTTTTTGAAGGGTAGAGTGCATAGTAAATCTTCAAATGAACAGCCTATAACAAATCAACAATCTCTCAGTGTTAATGTTGAGGATGAGGCATATGACAACTTTCTTGAGCAGCCTATAGCATCAGATTTGCAGCCACCAAATGAAATTGAAGGTCAGATTACAGATGAAGGTGTGGCAGATGAAATACATGATTTGATGATGCAGGAAGATTCAATACCCTTTTGTTTCGAAGCATTTCAGTTTATAAGGCAGAATTCTCGTAAAATCTCTCAAGAACAAGATGAACAGCTAGAAGGATGTCATGCATTTTCAATGGATACATTACAGCAATCTTTTCACGTTTTTTATGATCCAATAGCTGATGTTTTGGATGAGGTTTGCAGTCAAAGTCTTTCTCCATTGACTACATATGAGCTTGAAACACGTGCTGATATGAATTTGATCCGGCAGCCGGTTTCTTTGTCATTTTCAGCAGAGGTCTCATCACAAGGCTCAGATCAAAGTTTGCATTCATGGTATGAGGAAAAGAGAAGTAATCCATTCGATGAGCTAAGTTCCAGTGTGCTTGAATTTCAAGATCCTTATGCAGTGTTTTTGGAGGTGGATATAGAATTCATATCATTCTATGGATCTGTTTCTAAGTCGTCATGGGAGTTGCATTTTATTAGTTCTCTCTTGTTGGTCATAAGCGAGAACTTGTGGAGAATTCGAACAACAGATTGGATACTTGCTTGGTTACATTGGTTGTTTCATTTCACTTGATCAGGTGATGTATGAAACTGTTAGAGTAGGTTGTGAAGAATAAGTTCCCCTTTGAGCATCATTTTCAGTTTGTCGGTTGTGCTTAAGTATCGAGTCAGTTTTTAGTTGAGTGGGAGTCAATTTGTGTTGTCAACTCATCAGTTTTTAGTCATGCATTTCAGCTTGAATTTTTGACTCCATTGCCCAATAATTGTAAGGCACTGGTCTGCTCTCCCAGAGGTCTGAGGTTCTTGGCACCTCCAAGGAGCTACCATCCCCATTGGAGCCAATGTTAGTGTCGGTCTTGAAGCCCTCCATCAGTGATCAAAGCTCTTTGCATTTGCATAGGTAGGTGTCTCATCAGTGTTAAGTTTTGCATCCCGTTAGGCATGCCATAACCCTGATGGAGGAGCTGGTTTATTTATACCCCTCTTGGTTTTGCTGGATCAGGTCATATCAGTCATTAAGCTCTTTCAAGCTTGTCTTGTTTTGTCTTGAGGTCAAAGGTCCTAGGTCTAGGGTTTTGGTCATTTATCTCTGCAAGGTCATGTCTTTGAAAGTCCTTGAGTGCCCAGCGAGCCAGAGGGAGGATTGTAAACATGTTTCTTTGATATTTTCATCATGTACAGTTCATTTTTAACCTTGGATTTAAAAACTCTGTTTTTAAAGCCAAGGTCATGTTAAATTTTTGTAAAAAGAATGAAATTCCAAAAAGTCTTCAAAAGGGCAGCAGTAACCCTGGTCCCCTTGCCAAAGTCCCTCAGATGATCTACCTGCAAAAAGAATCAAGTCAAAGCACTCAATGAGTCAATTTCAGGATAAAGGAAACCAAAAATCAGTGTTATAAAGTGTCAAAAGAAAAACATTAGAAAGTGGGTTTGTAAATGAAATTTTTTCAAATGAGACTTATAAAAGCCCAAATTCCCTCCTTTCACTCTCATTGTGCATTTTAACGCTTGCAAGAGAGATAGAGAGAGTGATTGAGAGAAAGGAGCGAAAAAGGAGCAATTTCGGGCAGCAGGGAGGGGCGCGACCCGTCGAACTAGGTGCGCGACCCGTTGGGTGGTGCGTGACCCGTTGAGAGCTCTTCCACAGTTCAGAAAAGCAACGTGCGCGACCCGTTGGGTGGTGCGCGACCCGTTGGGTGGTGCGCGACCCGTTGGGCGGCCTGCGCGACCCGTTGAACCGCCTTGCTGTAAACTTCAAACCAATTACCTCAAACTCTTTCCAAGCTATCAATTTGCTCGAGGTAGGTGCTATAAACATGGATTAATTGCTGGTTATGATGGTGGGTTTCATGAACATGTTAAAATGATTAAAATTTTGCAAGTGGAACTCCTTATATGGCTGCAATGTTAATGAGCAAATGGTGCTAGGGTTTATGTTGTTTCAAGTTATTTTTCCCTTTGGTTTGTTTCCCTCCTTTCCCTTTCACTCACATTTATATGTTCTTCTCTTTTCCCATTGTATTTTACAAATAAAATGCAAATCTTTCCCCATCCTTAATGACTAAAAATGTAAACCCTACCCCTTTCCCAAAGCATACAAAACCCTAATTTCCCTCTACCATATACATGTGTAAAAATTCATGTGAAAACAAAAGAAAATGTTGATGAATATATCAGCAGCTTTTGTGTATGGTTTCCCTATTTCCCCTATTTATACATGTATGCATATTCCCACGTTCACTTTCATACATGTTTTTTCCCATATGTAATGATCTTTGCAAATGATTTCCCAATTACAAATATGTGTTCCTATATGCATAATGATTTGCAAAATTTCCCTTAAAAATTCCCTGTAATATTTATATATTCCCATTCCTTGTTAAAAGATCCCTCCCCTAACATTTCCCTCATGTCTTTTTCCCCTTGAAACAGCATAGATTTCAGCACTTTTTGCAGGCAGAGACAGCAGTTCAGTTTGTCCACTTTGCTCCTAAACCATGTCAGAAACCGAAACTTATGAGCAAAGTGATGACCATTCATCATCTACAGAGGTTGAGGTACAGAGGAGGCCTCGTAGGGGAGGTAAGGGTGGACATCATAAGCGAGAGGAGCCCACCTCTTTGGCAGAATTACAGGCTTGTCCCATGGCAGTGACTTGTTTTCAGTACATGTCTTGTTATGAGTTCTGTGAGAGGATTTCTCGGATTCAGCACCATAGAGAGTTGGCCCGCTTGTTTGTTTTACACCTCCATGATGGACATGTCACTCTGGCAGGGGTGAACTTTACATTGACACCCGAGGTGATCTCACAGGCTACAGGGATACCAAATGTGGGTGAGGTGTGGCCTAAGCGCAGGTTGCTAGATTTTGTTCACTTTGAGCCCTATGTTCGGCCACCATTCGTGAGACATTTGGCGGGTGTTTTTCCATTCAGATTTCTCCGAAGCGAGTATGCTCCCATCATGAGGCTTATTATGCATTATTTTACCTGTGAGGGCAGATTTTCACAGGTGTACTCATATCACATTCGCCTTTTGATGCATTTCACCCGAGTGAGGATGATGAACATCCCGGTCTTCTTCTTTCATAACATTCAGAGGATGGTGCCCATGTTGCAGAAGAAGACCCCGGCCCAGCAGTACAGGAGCTTATGTCATTATGGTTTGATTCAGCTCATAGTCTCACATCAGTTGACTCAGCAGGGCATCTCATGGGAGGAGTTCATCTCCCGTGAGTTTTTCACAGCACCACCCCAGCCACATCCCGAGGTCATTCATGAGGAGGGTGGACCATCTCAGCAGCCTGATATTCCGATCACTAGACATGTTGTTTCTTCACCTCAGCTCACATATCAGAAAGGCCCGAGGGCCTTATTTGCAGCAGCTAGGCGAGTACTATCTCCACAGCAGGTGGAAGGGGTCTCGCCTTCATCTTCAGCTCAGCGAGTGTTATCTCCACATCAGGTGGAAGGTTGGACTCTTGAGGGAGAAGCTATCATTGTATATTTTCACTGTATCTCTGCAATTTTTGGCTAAGGAAGACCAGGGTTTTGCAGTCCTCTTTGGGATTCTTGTGGACTCATGTGTTGATGGTGTGTTTCTCAATGTTCTTGTAAGCTTTGTTATGTGATTCATTTCCTTTCTTTACTGCTGCACATTAAACAAATGAAGTGTTAAAGTATGAATTCATGCTAGCCATGCTCTGATTTTAAATTTGTTTAATTTCAATGTTTTCTTCTGTCTAAAGAGAATTCAAAGTGATTGTTTGCTCTCTTTAGCTCCTCATCTTTCATTCCTGACCATTCATTTCAGTTAAAGGCATCAACGTTGTCTCCTACCTTGCCCCAAGGAACCCCCTGCAGAAACTGTGTCCAATCCCCGCACCCAAAATTGCAATTCCTCAATTTGCCACCAAAAACCCAAAAAACCCCAAATCCACCTTTTTAATCAGTTTACTAGCCTAATATCAGTGTTACCTAGTTGGTCATCTCATCCCATTGCAGATCTACCGAGATTGACCGGAGAGAGCCTTCTCCTGCCCCGTAGGGCTAGCTACGAGGCTGAATGGTTTGATGTTGCCTTGAGGTTTGCCTTTCTCAGCCTGAGGTGAAATTTCAAGCACTAACAGGTATGACTTCCTATTTGAATGCATATTTGACTTCTCTAAATATTACATCTCAACTATACACTACCTTTTTAGTTTCTGGTTTCCAAAGCTTATAACATTTCAAACCATCTTTAAATCCAATAAAGATACACTTTTCAACTTTCTTATCTGCCTTACTTCCAATCTCCTTTGGAGCGTGTACATAAGCATCATAACCAAATAACTTGAGATGTTTAAGATAATTTTTCTTACCAATCCATACCTCATATGGAATCTTATCATCCAACACTAATGATGGTGATCTATTTACTAGGTAACACATTGTATCCATTACCTCTGCCCAAAATTCATATCCTAACACAGAACCACTAAGCAATGCCCCTTGCTTTCTCAGCAACATCTTATTCAACGTTTTTGCAACTCCATTATCCTGAGGTGTATATGGAGTAGCCTTTTTCCTTACTATACTACACTTCTTACATAATTCTTTGAATTCATTCTTGCACAATTCTCCATCATTATCTATCCTCAACACCTTTATTTTCTTCTTTGTCTGATTTTCTACAAAATCCTTAAACTCTTTGAATTTCTCAAAGACTTTAGATTTCTTCTTGAGGAAATAAATCCATGTATTCCTCGAGAATTCATCATTGTACATCAAATATTTGCATATATTTACCTTGTTATGGAATTGACATAGGTCCAAACACATCATTGTACACCAACTATAATATTCCCTCTGACCTCGTAGAACCAAAGGAGAATCTTACCCAATTCTGCTTCCCATATAAACAATTTTCAAAAAAATCAAAATCCAACGATAAATTATACATACCTTCTACATAAATTTAACATGCAGTACTTGAAGTCCCTTCTCTCTGATATGTCCCAGTCTTTGATGCCAAAACACAGTCTTTCCTCTACATACCATAAGATTTTTTTCTTCTTCAACTCCACTCTTATAAACAACAAAACCATTGCACCCATCATTAACAACGTTTCCTAGAATCTTATACAAATTTCCAATATAAGATCCCCCCGACAATACAATTTCTCCTTGAACCATCCTACAGATATCATTTTCAAACATTGTTTGTACACATGCATTTCTCATTTTGCTTACACAAATCAATTTTCTAGCCAATACTAGATGTGCAAAACACTCGGGATTGTTCTAATCATTCCACCCATGAGATTCAACTTGACTTTTACTCTTCCTATTGGCCTAGATATGGATTCATCTCCTAGGAAAACATCACTGCCATCATATCTTTCATACCGGCAAAAAATACATATAAGGGGTCATCCTAAGGGTGTTAAAAATCTAATAGAACCACAAGAAAGTACAAAATAAATAATGTGCCTATTTAGAGAAATGGAACACATTAATATGCTCAAATAAGAGAGTTGATCCCCTTATAAGTTATAATATTAGGGATAAAACAACTAATTTACAAAAACTATGGCATGGATCCTATTTGATGTGGGAGTTTACAAGGAAACTTAATGTGGTAGAGTATCATAAGTTCATATGGAAGGTGAAAAAACCATGTGCCAAGGATCTCAATGAATAGAAAATGGAAGGTCCACATGTGTATTTGGATTAAGGAGATGGCAAGGCCCAATGATTATTGATGTCGACATTAAGGTCAATAGTAAAGTCATTGACAATCAAAGGTGTGAGCAATGGTGAATCATGCATTTCCTAAGTGATGAAAACCTATTTTTAAGCCTACTAATATAGGACAATTGGTATTCTCACTACATATAGAGAATATATCATCAAAAATAGAGCCATTAATAGTAGTTTACAAGGACAATTGACATGGATTCACAAGAATATTGTGGGTACATTGAAGAATATTAGTGACAATTTCATATTAATATGAGCATCAAGAGGAGAATGCATGCAAGAATGAGTGCAAAAGATGCAGTGGAAATGATGGGCATTGAGGGTGACCAAGTGCTTATATAAAGAGTAGAGTTCAAACGAAAAACTATAATGGTTGTACAAGTATGGAATCCATTGAAGGATGAAGTTAGCCAACAAAATTCCTACAAATAAGGACGCCCAAAAAACTAGAGTGATTGTAGGCTAAAAAATCCATGATTGACAAACATTAGAAAGAGTGTCATAAAACCAAAAAGATTAATGGTTAAAAATCATGCATAGTAAAATATCTATAAAACGAAAGGTTTCATCCCTTTTATAATGGATGGAAACAAATTTTTGCATGGAAGTCATTATATATTTTGAAAATAAATGTATTTTTAAATGAAATAAAAGGTAATCCTAACTAAAATACATGGATTTGAACACACTGGAATGACCAAATCTTATCCAAAATGCATATATTTTACCAAAAGCAATGTCAATCCTTAAAGATATAAAATTGAAAGCTTCACAGGTCTAGTTTTGAATTTGTAAGGTCATTTTAAGCTCTTCAAACACATAAATATGAGGTTATGATGGATAGTGAAATGAAGAAACAACTTTAAATATGCATAAAGAAACTCCTTCATAGTTTTTTAAAGCTATATTGACATAGATTAAAATAGAGCTAATACAACCACCACTATTATACCATTTTAGATAGCATGTCATCTATAATCACGGGGTAAAATGAGGAATAACTCAAAAATAATGATAGACTAAGGAAGAAGATACAAGTGGAGATCCCTTTAGGGAATAAACTCATGTGAAATAGAAAAGTATTATTTCTTCTCTCTATAATTATATCTCCAATGCATATGGAAGATTGGTGCCAAGTATCTTCAAATAAAATGAACAACCCATTTCGATAAAAGGAATTAGGTGAATCACCATAAGCATAGTAATAAATACATATGAATTAAATGTACATTAGCCCAACATTAAACCAAGTTGATATTAAGAAATCTTCTATTTTATAACATCCCAACATGAGAATCCCCAAATTAAATTGAAATCATTCTTAATCATTCCCTATAGACTAACCTAGTTTCAAAGTGTTTTGTTTCTCCAGAATGTTCATCTTCACCTTCTTGAGCTCCACAACCACTTCAGATTATCAAATGTCAATATTGTGATCAAGTTGGCCACATGAAATATTAGTGTCTTGATATTCACACTTGTGAGCACTCTGTAAAACATACTCATCACTCAGACAGATGTTCTAGACACAAGACTCTTGCAAGAGAAAATTTTCACTTTGGATGGATCACTTCTTCGTAATGGTCTTCAACAACCAATAATATATACCGATCATACCATTGAGTTCATGCTCGAGTATTGAAATTTCCTGTCATGGAGATATTTTCATCTTTTCATCTTGTATTTTACAACTGGGGAATTGATAGTCAGCTACTAAATTTGAAGTTATATCAAGCAAGCTTGAACCAAAGCCATCTATCAGAGTTAGCCAATACCACAGGCAGAGTTTCCAAAGCCATCTATTAGAGTTAGCCAATACCACAGTCAGAGTTGTAGTAGGAGAAATGTTTTGTTCCGTGAGAATGATTTGATTGATGTCTAACCTTAAACCTCCACCTAAAGAAGACTTCATTTTATGATACCCATTACATTAGTTTTTAATCATATTTAATCCATCATCAAGGAACACTTCCATTTCGCAAAAGATTTCAACTTCTGGCCAGATTCAGAATTTATCCAAGGATCACTTTGAGATAAGTTCTAGAGTTGGTGGTTACCTTAAACCATCACTATTAGAAGACTTTGGAATCTGCAACTTCATTTGGTTTGTAATCTTCCTTAAACCACCATTTCAAAGAGCACATCTAGTCATTCCTTGATATACACCTTTATTTTAGCTCTCTTCTTAGACTTACATACACCCCTTTGGATTAAGGGGTAGAATGTTGGAAACATAATCCCTTTACGCTATGCAAAAATTGCACATTAACTTTAGTGGAAGATGGAAAACCTCAACTGAAGGCCAAAGATAATGAGAATTACAATAGACCTTTTGGAATATTTAAGCAAATATTTTGGAAAATGTGTATTAATATGTAAATTCAGTTAATAATATGCATCTCATGTTTATCCTAGATTTTACTTCTATTTTCGTGAGTTTCAACAAATATATCCATCTATTTTGAGGGTTTGTGGAATACTAATGTTGGATAATGCATGACAAGATATCATTGGACTAGTATTTGCTAACTTTATATATTTTGATGATTCCAATTCTTCATCTTCTTCCTCTTCGCAATCTATGTAGAACAATTTCTTCTCATTGCATTTATGCTCCTTACTATACTTGTTGTCACAATTGAAACATAGTCCCTTTTCTCTTCTTTCACCCACTTTTCGAGGTGTCAATCTTGTCAATTGAGTAAGGGTAGGAGAGGGAACATGGTTCTCTTTATAGTCGTTAGTGATCACTCTTCTAGTAGCCATATTTTCAGTTTCAACTTTCCTTTCCAAATTGAAAGCATGCTCTAGGAATTTAATTTCCAAGAGACACATCTCATGTTATATGTTCTCCTTTAAAGTTCCCACAAAGAGCCCTAACAAATTATCCTCTGAAATGTTCTCTATGATAAGTATTAGTTTTTGGAAATGTTGAATGTTTTCTATAATTGGACCTTTTTTATGAATATTTATAAATTGACTGAATAATGCATTTCTCTTGGTATCCCCATAATGAGCTATCAATTCATCCTTAAAAATGGACCAAGAGACAATAGAATCTTTTTTCTTTTCACAATTCATTGATACCAAAAAAATTATCATTTTGTAAATACAAGGATGCAATAGTTTCCTTTTATAAGGTTGGAACTTGGTGTAGATCAAAGAATTGCTCTATATGGGATATCCATGTTATAAGTATTTTCCATAAAACTTTCTCTTATCAATTTCAATAGTTCTTGGAGTAATGAATAATCATGATTATAATACTCATTCTTTATGTCTTTTACATTCTCATGATTTCCTTGCGTCTTGGTAACTCCTTTAGGGAATTTTTTTTTTATCTAAGGAATATGTGTTCATGAACGATATGAAATTTTGTAATTTTTATGCCTTATTTTCCGTGTGTTGCTTCATCTACTCCCAATTTTCAATAATCTTCTTTTCCATATCTATTATTTGTCTTTCAATGTTTTTAAAACAACATATTTTAATGAATTACCCACCAATTCATTAACTTGGTTCTCTAATTGGGATAGATGGTTATGTATCTCTTGATTTTACTCTTGAGTCATGGTTGATCTATATGTAGGTTTAATTGGTGAAGTAACTTTTGGACACCATTTTCCATGTTGGAAATTAATAACACTTATACTTTTCTTTTTATCAAAAATTTTGAATCACCAAAAATAGATCTTTCAATCAAAAGTTATGCCAACTGTATGTCACACACATTTTAAACCCTAATTTGACGATTATCTAGGTGGTTGATTTTTTTTCCTAATGTGCCTCTAAAATTTGAGAACTTATGAGTCTGGAATTTTGGCCAATAATGCAATGATATGTCTTCTTGAACTCTTGAAAATTTCATAGTCTAAAACTTCACCAAAACAATGTTTTAGCAAAAATTCTTGAATGACTCATTTGAGGCTAATTTCAAGATTAGTCAAAAACCCTAAATTCTACAATATATATCTCATAAACTATAATGATTTAAAATGTGAAAAAATACAAACAAAATTCACTATTTTTCCTTGGGATTTTTAAAATTTCAGAGACTAAAACTTCACCAAAATAAAGTATAGTGAAAATTCCCATATGAATCTTTTAAACCTTATCTCATGATTAGCCACAAATCCTATCTTCCATATATTTTATCTCTAAAACTATACTGGAACCTAAAAATTTTATCACCTATACTCTAATATTGCTCCTTCGTCCCCTCAATTGTTTTATCTAAAGCTTCAAAGAAAAAATGGTATGTTGAAAATGTCAAGATGAGCCATTTAAAGATGATATCAGGGTTAGTTACAAACCCTATCTTCTATATGATCTATCTCTAAAAGTAAAAAAATTATATAATTTGAGATTTTTACCACCTATATAGTATTTCACCTTGGTTTCCTAAAAAAATTTCTATTTGAAACTTCCCACGGAAAAAAATAAATAAATAAATAAATCTACAGTAAAAATTACAAGATGACTTGATTGAAGGACAAAACCCTATTATCATATTCTTTTATACAAAGTGTTAGGAAACAAATACCAAAACATACTCAAAATAGAAAGAGAAGAAGATACATGCCTTGAAAAATAGATATAATATTGAAAGATAAGCCTCTTTAACGGGGAAACCTCCTTTTACAATAGAACAAATGTACAAGAATGAGATGAAATGATATTAGAACTACATGTCCTTAATATATATATAAAGGGTAATTATAGGGTCTAGCCTACAACACCAATATAACGATAAAAATATAACTCAATATCTGGGGCTTTAAAAGGGGCATTGTCTAGCGCTTAATAGAAATAATCTTGCTCGATTAATGTACAGTTCTTCAAATTAATCAATGAAAATTTCTCTGTAGTGTTATAAATACTTCACCAAGATGGTGCAAGTTACACTATTATAGTTGGTTTAATACAATAATACCATCCAATTACACAATTAACAAAGATCCAAGACACGGTTTGAACACTTTTCTCATTATCCTCATGAGTATCATAGGAGAATTTGTAAGAGAAGCAACATCACAACCCATTCCATAAGTCCTTGATAGGTCTTCAATATTGCCTTCCAAGTATCTTCTAGCATGATACAAATGTTATGATAACTTAAATTCAAAATGATCTTATTATAGAAACTTCTTTCCATGGAACTTATTTAGTAGATCTTTTATATGAAACAACCAAATCTATTATCAATGAATATTTTGTTAAGAAGTTGGCAGTCCATGCACACTCTCAATTTACCATCTTTCTTTGGAACTAGTATAGTGGTTTTTCTACATGGTGGAGTTGAGGAAAAACTTCCCTTTATCCAAAAACTCTTGATTTTTCCTCTTTGTCACTTTAATTTTTAATTAATCATTTTTTGTTCAATGCCTCATCAAGTAACACAACACTTGTCACAAGTCTATTATATGTTCAATCACATGACTTGGAGGCATAAGTAGAGGTTATTGAAATAAGTATTCATGCAATTATAGAAATATTCAAACAATTTATTTTGACACAACTTCAGTTATTGCATCAAAACCTCAAATAATTACACATATGCACATGCCTTGTCATCATATCTATGGTTTTGTTAACGGTGTTGGATGTCGCCAACATGTAAGGGGATATCCCCAATGTGAAGTCCCAATTAGACCTCAAATTGTTTGGTGTTGGAGTCCCATCTAGCCAAACGGTCCAACCACCATTGGAAAGGTTTCAAAGATATGCCTTGGTTGCAACCACATACAAGAGATCACAACACCTCTTTGGGAAGTATTTAATCTTTGTGAGACAACCCATGTAAGGTGCATGAGGGAACTTCCATGGCTGGTAAGGGAAAACGAGCCTTTGTTTAAAAAATTAATATTACTATCCTAAAAGGGGACCCGGGAAGAAAGAGAAAGGCTTGTTTATTACCTACAGATTAGTCCACACAATAAACAACAATCATGAAAGAATAACAACACTTATTCAAAAATAACCATATCTAAGAAACAAATTAGTTCATTAAACTTAGTATGTAATTAAAGCAACATATACCGCAAACATAACAAGAATGGTCCTACAGTATCTATGATATTGTATGAAGTGTTGAATCATAGAGCTTTTGATTATGAATGAAATATCCCAAGTACATTGTTACATAGATGAAACACTAGATCCAATAGTGGAACAATTAACCACAACTTTCTTCTCCAAAGAATGATTTATCTCCTATGCATTAAAGAGAAGCCAAGGCAAGACTCCAAGAATCCAAACCCCTAGCTTGAGTTATGAGGATGTTATTTATAACTAATGATAATGACCTTTAAGCTTCCTCATGACTCTTCAACTCCTACAAATTTTCATATTATATACATCACCCTTTACATTCCATATGTGGCTATTCACATTCCACGTGTGTCTCTTGGACTTCATTACATACCATTTATCACAAAAGGCAAATTATATATGAGACAAAAACTATATAAGAAAAAATTGATAATAGGACAAAGTTTTATCAAATTGGAAAATCATTTTGTTCCTCATATAGCTCATTTGTGATGTATGTTTGTCATGCTCTGAACTTCGTTGAGATGACTTTGACTGAAACTGGAAAGTCCCTTGCATAATACATCTTCACCTCCAGTGCCTCCTTCAATATAGTCTTGGAGATTGAATCTACATTATTCCTTAACCATGAAAGTTTCATATGAGCTTTGACTGTTGCGATGGCATATTGCAAAATAATTCCTTTCGTAATATCTAAGCCTTCTTGTTTTGGTGCTTACTTGATTTATTCTATGTATTACCTGATCTCCTAGAAGATGATTTTCCTGCCTCTAATTTCATCAAGTGATCCTATTGAAGGAACCCTATGTTTTTGTGCTAGAGACTCAAAACCATTTTGTAGTTGATTATAAGCAACAATAGTACTAATTGATTGTTCTCCAAGGCACATGTAGTTTTGATGGTGGATTCTTAGCTAAACTTTGTCTATCTCAGGGGAAATCCTATCTTTTCTTTCCAAATGTTGCCGAGCATCTGGATACTTGGTAGCCCATTCCTGAAGTTGGTCAATTGCTTTGTTTTCCACTTTTAGGAGGTTTACCACTTCTTGTGCTTTCTTTTAAATTCCAATGAGAGGAGCCGCCACTTGTTGTAGAAGTGTCATCTCATTATATAATTGTGCCATGGTGTCCTCCATTGGCCCTAGTTCCTATGACATGGATGAATTCCATCCTATGGTGTTGAAGTCATGTGAAGATAATTGTTGATTATTTTCTGCAAGGTGTTCTGCTTGTTGCTTTACTGTATCAAGTTATCTCCTTAATATAGCATTCTCTTCAAAAAATATTCAGAGTTTTTCCTGTGTTGTTGTAGTAAAATAAATATTTCTCGCCATGATTTCCCATGGATTCCTTCTAGTATTAGCAGTTATAACCTTCTCTGTAGATATTGAGAATGGGTTCTGAGGATCATTTGAGAAGTATCTTCATCTCTGTCACATGATCCTCTTCTTGTGTTGATCAAATGTCACATTGCACACATCCATGACTCTATCCTTAGGTGGAGGTGCAATTCCCATTTCTAAAAGTAGAATATGACCACCTGTGAGGGAAATTTTTCTGGATAACCTGGTTCATCATATATGGTTTGGATGGTATCCTCTTCCTCCAACTCTTCTTCTATCTCCTAAGTCATTTGTTCTTCTTCCAGTCTTTTTGTTTCTTCTTCCTCCTGGGAATGCCTTTATTGTTCCTCTTCTATTATTCTCATTTCCTCTTCTTCCTCCTATTTCTTTCTAAGAAACTCATCTAATTTCCTCTTCTTCTACTTCTCTCCTTTCTTGTTCCACTTAAATAACTCCTATTTTTAAAGGACCATCTTTCCATTTCATTATGCTTTCTCCTGTCAAATCATACTTGATCCTCTTCCTAGGAGATAGACTATGTGCTTGAGGGATTATCGATTCTTCTTCCTGTACCTGCATATCTTGATCACCACAACAAAATAAGAAATTTGCACCAAATTTAGCACCACATTTTAGTGCATTTTTTTTTCAATTGGGATGAGCAGCGCCTGGCACTAAATCTGGCTCTATTGTACAATTTTTAAAGCATCTTTTTTTGCGCCAAATTTTGCATCTTTTTTTTTCACAAAGTCAATTGTTGTATTAAGATCTGAAAAGAAAAAAGAGGGAGCTTGGATTCCTGAGGTACATGATATGCCATGAAATACAAGGATCAGAGGAGTTACAAAGTGAAATTTTCTCCTTAGTCATGCCTTTTCTAGCTTTCAGAAAGTCTAAACAGAAGTAGATTCTTACATACTAAAGCAACAAAAAATAGCATTTGCAAAACATAGCTAATCTATATTAATGTGACTGATGTGTCGCGCTGTGGATTCCTCCGGATTGTCATCCACACCGATGTTCTTGGTGCTTGAGGAGCTTGGGGCAACTGTGTTGCGCTTGTCCAACATATATTTCAGTATATCTATGGACTCTTCCACATGGCTGCACCTGTTAGACAGGTGGTTAAACTGCTCTTGTAAAGAAGAAACCTTGTGTAGAAACAGATTGATTTCAGCTTGATATTTGTCATTGATGATGCAGTTTTGACTGTCGATTTTAGCATCTAAGATCTTCTGTTGAGCTCTTATTTCCTCCAGCTCAGCTTGAAGATCAGCACAATGAAGGCAGTCCTCGCTCCAGGCCATTATTGCAAAGACCAGATGTAACAGATAGAAGAGGGATCTCCAAATCACGGTTATGAACTGCTGCAGATGAGGTCGGACAGAAGTTGAAGCAACTAGCACAAAGGTAAATAACAAAATCAGGGGTTCAGAGTTCATACAAGATTCAGAGCTGAGAGGAAAAAAGGGCCTCGGGGGAGAAAGCCCGATCCGAGAGAGTAGGAGGACAGAGAAAAGGAAGGGCGCTGAACAAGGGAAGGGATAGGAGAAATATATAGAAGGGTGGGGACGACAAGGGGCAGTCACATGATAGGAGGGAGGAACAAAGGAAGGGCGCGGGAAATCCAGATGCCTGTCCTGAGGAGTCAGAAAGGCATGGTCGATAAGAAAGAAATTGGCTAGATTACTGATTGAAGTCAGGGAATGAGAGATTCGATTCTGAGCCAAATCCCAATGTTGATCATGATCTTGCTGCTGGTTTGAAGGACCTGTATCCAATTCCACCTGTCAGAGCTATAAGATTTGTTACAAATCGGACTGATACGATTCATGGTAAAGGATGTTGAGTCTCCTCAGCGTTGCATAGTAGGCTGCCCATTGACCTGTCGCAAGCCTTGTTGGCATGTGTGTCAGCTTGCTTATTGAGCGAACGAAGGATATGATGAAAGCTCAAATTAGCCATTGACTGTTGTAAAAATTGACAACGCTGAATGACCTGCTGTAGGAGAACATTGGGTGATTCTTTATTTTGAGCCATTAAACTGATAACAACTGTCGAATCTCCAAAGATTTTTGTTGTTCCTATACCAAGTCTGTTGAGTTGGATGAGCCCTTGATATAGGGCCAACGCTTCTGCCCTGTTGTTAGAGATTTTCCCAAGTCCCCATTCATAAAAAAGGATGCAATCCCCATTGGCATTGAAGATCACTCCCCCTGCTCCTGCAATTCCAGGGTTTGACTTTGATGCTCCGTCGAAGAATAGATAGTGATTGTTGCAGTTTTGTAACCATTTTGCAAACTCATCATCTTTTAGTCTGATTTTCCATCTGTGAGGTTCCTTGCTATGCTGGTCTTTAGCTACATTGCCATTCTGAATGCTATTATTTTTATCCAGTATGTAGCTGATAAAATTCCTTTCTTCAACACTGAGCATAGTTACATCTATGTTGCTTTGAGTTTTGACAGAAATGGTTTCTAGGGCGAGGCTCTTTGCCTTATTGCAGAGAGTTCTTATAGCCGAGTCCTTGTCCTTAAAGACTTTATGGTTTCTAGCTAGCCAAATGCTCCATAACATAGTGTAGGGGAGGGTATCCCAGACCCTTTTCACTATATTTCTCTTCTTATGTTGCCAAGGACAATTCTTTTTCCAATGATGGATCACTTCTCCTATGGAGTTCTGGTTATTCCAAGGGATATTGTCAATATGGGATAAATTTTTCCAACAGGTGATGGCAAAGGGACAGTCGATAAAGAGATGATGTATGGATTCTTCAGCAGCTTGACAGTTGGGGCAGCGAGAAGGACCACTGATACCCCTCTTTTGTAAATTATCTGCTGTGAGGATTTTTCCCTTTAGAAGGGTCCAAATAAAGAATTTAATTTTTGGAAGGGCCTCTGATTTCCAAACCATTTTCCAGTGATTCCATATTGGCGTAGGAAGATTGTTGTAGCAGATGTGTTGGTGGGCAGCTTGGACAGTGTAATTTGATCCAGTTGGGTCCCATCGAAATCCATCCAGCTCATTCTTTTTGATGGGAGCTTTACTGTGGAGATGAGATTGCAGAATGGATAGGCTTGCTTTGAGGTCATTGGGGATAATTGGAAAGGACCACCCTAGCCATAGATGGGAATGTGGATCCCAGCGAGAGATTTGATCCAAATAATGGATACCAATGCTGTCAAAAAAGGTGAGAATAGGATTGGTTCCTTCGTGACTGTTTATTGGCTACTGTCCCAGTATTTTATCAGCTCCAATATTAATATTGGCTCCTCCCTTGGGAACTTTGGAAATATTCTGAGCCATGAATGGAATTGCTCTTTTACATAAACGCCAAATTTTTGAAGAGTCTCTGTTAGGAATATCGAGATCTAGTAGCTGTTGTTTGGGGAAGTTCAAGTATTTAATTTCCAACACCCTTTTCCACCAGGCAGAAAGACCAGTTATAAGCCTCCAAGCAATTTTACCTCCAAAAGCAAGGTTTAGGAATTTGGGGGATCTAATACCAAGACCTCCTCTGTCTTGGGATTGAATGACCTGCTTCCAATTGACCAAATTGAATTTCTTTTTGTCATTTTTCCCTCCTTGCCAGAGGAATTGGTGGAGGATGACTTCCATTTTGTAATGAAAGGAAGTTGGAGCTTGGTAGAGTGAGAATTGATATAGGGGTAGAGAAGAAATACCTGATTTAAGAAGGATGAGGCGGCCTGCTGGATTGAGCCAAACGGATCCCCATTGTTGCACTTTCCGCTTCACCTTGTCAATGATGATATCCCAAGTTTCTGCCTTCAAAGGTCCTAGACTCACTGGCATGCCCAAGTATGAGAAGTGAGTCCAATCATGGTTGCAAGGGACTCCAAAGATATTTGCAATATTGTGAATGACTTGAGTTGTTGTATTCCATCCATAAATGCAACTTTTCAACTAGTTGACCAGACCGCCAGAATACCTCATAAATTTGTCTAATAGAGTCTTGAATCTCCTTGCTATTGTGATGGAGGCTCCTCCAATTAGCAAAGTGTCATTGGCAAATTGCGAGTGGTTGATATTCTTGACTCCATTCCCAAATTTAATTCTTGTGATGAGGCCCACCCTATGGTTGAAATCCAAAGCTTGACTAAAGGATTCAGCCATAAGAATAAAAAGATAAGGAGAAAGAGGGAAACCCTGTCTGAGACCACGAGAGGATTGGAAAGCTTCACCCGGTCTACCATTAACTAGAGGGGAAATCTAGGGCCCAGAGATGCAAGTAGTGATGAGGTTTAGAAAGGGCGAATCAAATCCCATCTTCTTTAAGACAGCTATGAGGTAGGAGTGTCTTACTCTGTCGAAGGCGTTGGCGAGATCAAGTTTGAGGATGAACCCTTTCTCCTTTCTAGAATGACTCGAATGAATGGCTTCTTGTATGAGGAGTATGGAATCAGTTATTTGTCTGTTGGCTAGGAACCCTCCTTGGTTTTCTGAGATAAGAGAGGGGAGGAGGGGTTTGAGGCGGGAAGCTAAGATTTTGGTCAGGATCTTGTAGGAGGAATTGCAGAGGGAAATGGGTCGAAAACGAGAAAAAGAAGTGGGGCGATTTTCTTTAGGAATGAGAGCAAGATGAGTGGCATTGGTATATCCTCCTATTTTACCCTTTCGCTGGATCCATCTGATCATTTTTGTCAAGTCTTTTTTAATTAATCCCCAGAACGCTCGATAGAAACAAATGGGAAATCCATCAGGGCCTGGAGCCTTATCAGGCTGGAGAGTCCAAATCGTTCTTCTGATTTCCTCCTCATCAATTTCCTTGTTCAGGCTGTCATTCATTTCCTTGGTGATTCCATTGGGCAAATATTGAAGAAAATCGGCATAGTCCTCTTCTCCTTTTGTTTCAGTTAGGAGATCTCTGTAATGTTCTGTGGCAACCTTTCGAATGGCCTCTTGGGTGGTTTGTTGATTGCCCTCAGCATCTAAAATAGAGCTTATGTTGTTCCTAATTTTTCGTGCAGTGGTCTGTTTGTGAAAGAAGGTTGTATTCTTATCACCCCCTTGCAGCCAGAGTTGCCTCGACTTTAATCTCCATTTTAATTCCTCTTCTCTATTTACATGACACAGCTGTGAATAGAGAATGCTTTCTTGTTCCTTATTCTCCTGAGAGAGGCCATGCTCTTCTATTGTTCTTTGGATACAGTCTAAATCATTCTTGATTTTCTTTTTGATCTCCTCAGGCTCCTTGTAACTAGATTTTGCCCATTCTTTGATAGCCTGCTTGGTTCTTCTTTGTTTGGTTTCCCATATGAAACCAGGAGAGCCTTCAACATGTTGATTCCAAGTATCCTGAACAATCTCTTTGACTGCTGGTATACAGTTCTAGAGGGGGCTGTATTTAAATGGGATGGGTCCAAGGGGGTAGTGGGTTTCCAGAGTGAGGGTTATAGGGTAGTGATCAGAGGCTGAAGAAGAAAGAATGCTAGCATACCCCACAGAGAAGGAAGAAAGAAACGAAACATTAATTAAAATCCTATCCAGCCTTTCCATTATGTTACCTATGCCCAGCCTGCGATTGCTCCAGGTATACCTGCAATTTTTTGGAGCCACATCCACAAGATCGTGGTCTTGCATGATATTTTCCAAACGACTTCTGAAGGGATCAGGTGAGAAACAACCTCCCCGTTTTTCGTTGGCATGTAAAATAAGATTAAAATCGCCTCCCACAATAATATTAGAGTTTACTTCACCATCGATACTAGCCTTAAGATCATCCCAGCAGCATTCCTTTTCTCTGAAGTGATTGGGAACGTAAACATTATAAATGATTGCAGTCTGGTTGTCTATTCTATTTTCCAAAACAGTTTTGATCCAATGCTGATGTAAAATTTCTGATGTGCAGTTCCACTTACTGTGATTCCAGAGAGTGGCGATTCCTCCAGATGCTCCTCTTGATTCACTGATACTGCCTTTGTACTGCTTCTGCTGATCTACTATTCCTCTCATTTCTTGCTGACCTTGCTTTGTCTCCTGAATCAAAAAAAATTCTGGTTTTTCACTATGTATAAGTTCTCTGAGGGCTGAAACCTTGGAGGGGTGCCCTAATCCCCTACTATTCCAAGACAAAACTTTCATCATTGGGTATTTAGGGTACAGAGAGGTGCTCGCCCCCCTTGATCCTTGTGACTTGTCTCTTTGTCATGTTGCCCCAAGATGTAAGATTCTATAGGAGTTTGGGTGACCATAGCTATGTCTTTCTGAGCATTCTCGTCTCTATGCTACTTGGTCGATTTTCTACCTGGTCTGGGTTTCTTGTAAGATTCACTAGAAGTTCCATGGTCTTTGGAGGAACTTCTGGTAAGCTTGATGAGTGGAGGATCAAGAGAAGCCTGAGATGGGATGACCAAGGGGGGAGAAGGTTCAGTAGCTTCGGATTGAATTAAGGGTGGGGGGAGAGGGGTCCAGGGAAGGAGGTTCAGGGGGAGATAAGACTAGAAAGGGGTTAGATGAAGAGGGGAGGGGTGGATGGTCAAGAGGGGAATGGGTAGACAAGAAAGGGGAGGATGAAGAGGGGCAAGATGCATTGGGTGCAGGAGGGCCAGATTCATGAGAGGCTTTGGACGAAGAGGCCGTCTTATTTTTTTTACAGTTTCCGATTGGTCTTCTTGTATGTCGTTCTCTGCATCAACAAGTTTAGTACATTGATTGGAAAAGTGACCATATTCATGACATACCTTACATTTGAATGGTATTTGCTCATAGTCCATCTGCTGGATATTGCTCCACTCATCCACTTTCAGTTTAATAGCTTCAGGGAGTCCTTTGCCAAGGTCCACTTTAACACAAATCCTCACACAGGCCTGCATGTTTTCTTTCAGTTCGCTACGATCAATATATTTTCCGACTGCATTCCCAATGGCACGCACTGATTCATCTCCCCAGCAGTGGAGTGGGAGATGAGGGAGATGGACCCAAACTGGAATAGCATTGGGGACATCTAGTTCAGGGTCAAAGTCTGGGGTCCATTTGTTGAGATACAGGCCCCTGGAGTCCATGAAATAGGGCCCGTTTCTGAATATTAAATCCTTATCCTCTTTGGATTCAAAGTGAAATGTAAAATACCCTTTCCCACAAAATTTGATGGAGATTTTCCCTTGAATTTTGTCGGACCAATTTCTTTCAACCCATCTTTGTACAGTTTTTGGAGAAGGCCAGAGGCCTGTAAATTGACCGATGAGACATTTTTCTACAAGAGACAATGCGGCCATGTAGGGAAGGGCTGGAGGTAAATGAACTTCTTGAAGCACATCCAGCTTCTTGACAAATTTAGTGAGAGATGGACGAGGGCGTTGCAGAAAAAGAGATTTCACGAGGTCTGAAAAGGCTCATTGTGGATCAGCCCCCTTCGATGGAGGATATGGAGGGGCCATGGCAAGAGGCCAAAGCCCAGGCGACTGTGATGCAGGAAACCTAACGTGCGCAGCAGCAGGAGCTCCTTAGTGGAGGCGGAATAGTGGTAAAGTCGGCCTCGTCATGACGGACCAGTGATGTGTTTGATCCCAAGCAAGGTCGTAGCTCGTCATGTGAGTAGTTAGTCTAAACTGTGCCAAGCCCACTACCTTTAGCCCACGGGGCTTTGGATTGATAGTGAATGGGTGCACTCTTAAGGCACTCCTTGCGATAGGTCACTGGTTCAAATCCCTCGTGGGTGCTTACCTACCAAAAAATAAAAGGTTTAAAAAAAGGGCATGTAGCTCAGTGGTAGAGCATTTGACTAGAGACCAATCAAATTTTGCATCTTTTTTTATGCCAAAGTTTTGCATCCTTTTTTGCATCATATTTTTCACCAAGATTTGCATTTGGTTTTACAACAAGCTTTGCTTCTAGTTTTGTACCATTTTATGCATCTATTTTTGCACCATTTTTTGCTTCCCATTTTTTGTCATTCTTTGCTTCTAGTTTTGTGTCATAATTTGCATCGAGTTTTACACCATCTTTTGCATCTGATTTAGTGCATTTTTTTTGCATCCAGTTTGTGCCAGTTTTTGCATCTATTCTTATGCCATTTTATGCTTCTAATTTTGTACTTATTTTTACATCTATTTTTATGTATTTTTTGCACCATTTTTTGCATCCAATTTTGCACCATGATTTGAATCTAATTTAGCACCAAATTTTGCATCCATTTTTGCGCCATTTTTTGCATCCACTTTTGCGATTGATTTGTCTCTATTTTTTCATCCTATTTTGCATCTAATTTTGCATCATTTGTTGCATCCAATTTAGCACCATTATTTGCATCCAATTTTGCATCCTTGTGAGCATCCGAATTTGCATCTAAATTTGCATCCTATGTTGAGCCATGTGTTAAGTCCACCTTTATATCCCATTTTTTTTCTAATATTACGTTCAATTTTGAGCCATTTTTTTCGTCTACTTTTGCATTTTTTTTTCGACCAAGTTTGCATCATTTTTGACACCTCATTTTGCATCCAATGTTGTATCTCAATTTTCATCCAAACTTGAGCCATTTTTATGCCCATTTTTGCACCATTTTTCTACTTTTGAGTCCAATTTTGCACCATTTTATCCAATTTTGTGTCCAATTTTGCATAATTTTTTATGTCCAATTTTGCATCCTTTTCGGTGTCTAATTTTTCATCTTTTTTGGCATCCAAATTTGCATCTTTTTTTTTTCCACATATTGTGTCCACATTTACTTCTCATTTTGCACCTTGGTTTGAGTTTGAATTTGCATCTAGTTATGCATCATTTTTGGCATCTAATATGTTATCCTTGGTTTCACCCTTTTTTAGTCCCATTTTTAATCTTGTTTTGTGTCTTTTCTTACATCATTTTTTGCCCCCAATTTTGCATCCTAACTTTACATCCTCATTTAGGTCTCCATTTTTGCGTCCTTGTTTGTGCCCAATTTGGTATCCTTTTGTATGCCCTATTTTGTTCCCTTCTTTGTGTCTAGTGTTGCACCCTTTTTAAATTCTACTTTAAAGCCATTTTTATGTCATTGTTTGCATCTTGTTTTGATGGCTAGTTTAACATTCAATTCTACTCTTAATTTTTCGTCCATGGTTGCATCCACTTTTGGCTTTTTACGTAGAATGTACTTTTCTTTTCATTTATGACCCCCTTTATGGGTTCATTTTACTAATTTAATTACATAGTAAAATATATTACAGTTTCTAAAAATCATTCAAGAAAATATCACAATTCAAATTGATAACTAAATGTTTGTAAACAAATTTAAGGGTAATTGAAAAAATTCATAAAAAAAAATAGCAGTATCATCATATATAACAATTCTCCATCAAAACATTATTGACAATTTTCAATATATATATATATATATGACTACTAAATCAACACATATCACAGATATCATTATTCCAAGGTAAATTCACAACATTACATCCAAAAATAATAATATCATCATACATAATGATTCTCCATCAAAAAGCATTGAAAATTTTCAACACATATATAAAGTAATAGGATAATACTAATAATATCCTCATCATCTTTAATCAAATCAACTAAGATTCAAATGTGTTATTATCAAATCAAAATATTTCATGAATATCATTATTCTAAGGTAAATTCACAACATCTATCTAAAGATAGTAATATCATCATACATAATAATTCTTCATCAAAATAATGTGTGTTGAAGCCTCAAAAATCGGGTCTACAACAAGGGGGATACCCACCCGGTCCTGACCTTGAAAGTAGCTCCTTTTCCATTTGGGATGGTGGGTCTGACTTGGGATAATGGGACCAATTTCCCAATTTGTTTGTGATGATGATGAGAATTGATATTTCCTTTTCTAAAGATTTCTAAATAGAATGCTTTTAATCTAAATCTAATCTAAAACATGCAATTTTATTCTAATGAACAGAAATATCTAATTCTAAAACTAACCCAGGATTAATTCTTCACTTATGCAATCTAAAATAGTTTCTAACAATAATTGGTAATAAAGATCATTTAATTGCTACGAGAAACGAATTCATTAAAAGTAAATTGTTTCATTTAATAAATTAGCCGAAACAATTGTGAGAAGCATATCGCATAATATGCTATTCATACATTAAGCATAAACAGAATAGTCACCATCGTACAAAAGTGCCAAATGACAACATAAACATTCAAGCTTTCATATATAAACAACTGAACATAACATATTACTTGACACATAAGCAGAAATCACTAAGAGATAAAAGTACCATTGATAACAAGTCCTACTCATGAGCTTCAGCAATATAGATTTGTCTTCTCTTAATTCAATATCTACTAAGAGTACAGAAATGCATTTCAGTAGCGGACATTAAAAACACAGATATCAATAAATCTCGTTCCATTCATTCATCAAAACCTCCTCTGAGGGTGCAGAGGTGCATGTTCTGAGGAAACGTTTTTGACAAATTTCTGGACCCCTCTCTAAATGCATGAGAGGGGTTAAAATACTTTAACTAAAGACTAAAAATATTTTATTACAAAAATATAGGAGGAGATTTAAATGACTGTCCTCATCTAAGGCAAAAATAAATGAAAAATAAAACTAAACTTGTATCTGAAATTTAATTATGCATCTGTTCTCTGAGATCGCAAGCATTCAACATTAGCTTCAAGAGCATTGGTTGGCCGACCTCCAATTTTAGTTGTCATGTGAAAACAAAATCGACAAGTGCTGGCACTATCTTTTCAGCAGAATTTGTAAGGCATTTTAGAGTCATGCATTGACTGTGTGGTTTAACCAAGTATTTCCAGTAAGTGTCCCAATTCAACTTGGTTAACTTCTTGATTGACTCTGCCTTTTCTTTGGCTTTCTGTCTCCAACTTGTCTGCAGTTGCTATGCCTTTGGGAGAAATCCCGGAGTAGTTTCTGATATCAGGTTTGCTCTATGCAGATTTTCATTGACATAGTCAATGACATTGCTCGCCGATGTCACTGCTTCTTCTGATGCCTGTTCTGCCTTTTTAATCTATGCATCCCACTTATTGAACAACATTTCTTTGTGGGCTTCATTGATTTTGAGCAACCCTGCTCTCTTGCCTTCCTCTGATTCCTGCCATTTCAAATAATCAGAAATTTTCTTATCAATTAAATCATAATCGATTCGCCAATCCATGACTTGAATTGTAAATTTATCGCTCATTTCGCAATGGGAGCTCCATTGTGATATTATTTGGCAGAGTGCCTCTTGCTGTTGCAAGAGTTGGTCATTCAAGGCAAGGGCTTCTAAGACAAACTCTGTTATTTTGGGGTCATCTTTATGCATTTCTAGCATAGCCTGTAATTGTTGTTCCTTTTCGGCCAAATTGCTCTGATACCCCAGCTACATCTATTGAAAATCCTGTTGTAATTTTTCCAATTTCTCTTCCCCTTCCTGGCTAGTGCTAGCCTGCTATAACTGTTGTTGTAAAACTAGGATTTTTTCCTCTTTATCCTTAAGTAATAGTTGTACCTCGGATGCTTTGTCGATAGTAGCAGAAGCATAGGATCCTATGATCTGAGATAACTTAGTCAAATTTCTGTAGGATCAGTGGTAAGGTCTCGCCAAAGGACATCTAGTTGCTCTACCCCAGGTGAGAGCACACTGTCTATTTTTCATTTCTTTCTTTGTCTTATTACCATTGCTTTGTGTTGTGGACTATAAAATACATCTAGAGGAGGAATCTCCTCCTTTTTTAGCATGATTTCAAACGATGGGGCCATGGGAATATGCTCCGTTTATGGAGAATTGCTGATTGTTTCAATGACCATATCTGTCATTGTCTACACTGTATTCTTAGGTGTCTTCATGTTCTGCTCCTCAGTATTGATCATTTCATTAAATGTTTCTCACTCTTTCTCCGGCTCAATTCTCACTGTCTTTGGTGGCAGGATGAGGGGAGTGGGAACCTTCACCTGTGGTGTTGACAACACTTGTTGCTCTGGGTGCTCTTTAGATTGGGCAGTATCCCTGAATGATCCTTCACTTTTATTATGGTCACTCTTGGACCATTTAGAGCGTTCTAGTGATTCTTTCCCAGACTTAGACCTAGACTTGTCTTTGCCCAAGCTTCCACTTAAACTGATGTTGGGAGTTGGATCCCTTATTGGTTCTAAGCACAATTTATCCAAGGGGATGTTTTCTAATCTCCTCTCTTTGTAAAGTTTGAATTCTTGGAATTTCGCTGGGCCAAATTGAATTTGAGCCATGTGAAAAATATCTTTCAGTGTGCTCTTTTGCTGGAAGATGTCATCAAAGAGATCATCTTCTTTAGTGAATACCTTTATTTTGATAGCCATAGTAAAATTCTTAATGACATCAAAGGGATCGAATTGTCTCCCTGGAAGTTTAAACAGTCGTAGACTCAGCATGTTGTCTACTTCTTTGAAATCATGACCTAAATCAGCCACAGGGAATTGCGGCCAGATGGCCTTTTTCTTGTCTTTCAATTCTTTGCTCATTCCTCCAATCCCGCAGGTTTGGTAGGCAATTTCCCGGGCCAATAACTTATCAGGAACATACAAAGGAAGTACATGAGGGGAAGAAATGCTTCCAAATACTCTGATGTAAGTGAAAAACTCTTCTCCGAACCATCTTCCGACAGGGAGAATATCAACTTCAGCTTCGGGGGAAAATCTTGGGGCGTCTTTATTATACAACATTCTGTGAAGGGGTAACATAACTCCATGACAAATCCTGTAAAAATATGGGATAAACTTGGAATCCCACAATTCCTTATGGTAGACGTGAATGGGCAAGGGATTCTATATAGTCCACTTCCAACCCATTAGAGAAAATCTAGAAATAGAACAAATTGCATCCATAACATAAGCAGCTAAAAAGAAAGGAGGATAAATCCTCTAAGAGGGAGTTATTTTAGATCGGTAGTTCCAAATAGCCGAGGCTAAATTATCAAACACTATCTGGGCCCAATCCATAATAGTGGAGTTAGTGGCCGCATCTAATAGGGGTAGCCACTCGGATGAAAATTTATTGATATCAAGCCTTCCAAACAGCCTACATAGCATAGCAGTAGCAAAACAATATAGGGAGGAGAGGGGACCAGTACTATACATACCATGTTTGTCTTTTTTAAATGGCTCTTCCTTTGCAAACCAGTTATTGGTGCACTCCTCCAAGTCTTCGTTTTCTTTGGTGAACTTCTCCACGAACTGCTTGTTGTAGCTTGCCTGCGGCTCTGGTAGATGATACATAAGTCTTAAATCCTGTGGGGTAAATGACCCAATAAGCTCCTGGCTCCGAGACTTGAATTGCCTGTCTGCTATATCATCATTGTCTAATACCCACTTGACCATGTCCGTATAGGGAAGTATCTTAGGCCTTGCTGCTATGCGGTGCAGGAATGAGCATGCAAGTTCAGTAAGCGATGCTTCAGATGACCTGCGTGCGTCTGTTGTAACTATAACTTCCATAACTCTGGGGTTTTCCTCTTCCAACAAACTGTACATGCCTTCCCAAGTGGATATGCTAGCTTCTCTAGTACAAGTGGTGTCTGTAAATAAGGGTGTCATCTCTTTTTCCTCAGCAACTGGAGCTTCTCCCTTCCTTCCCATTACGTTCTGCACATTGCTCTATATATTATTCTTCTTGCCGCTCCTGCAAGTTTACAAGTAAGGAATGAATAATGGTAAGTGATAAGGTGACGGGAAAGTTCTTAATTTTGAAATCATATCAAATATATCACCCTACGTTAAACAACCTTTTGATCAGATCTAAATCTTATCTCATAAATGACCATCAATAAACCACTAAGTTAACATTAATGCCCATAACTCAGTATCGGATTACGAAAAGTATTTCATTGAACAATGAGCCCTGTTGATCTGCGATAAAGTGATTTTGCGATTTGCTTCACAATATCACAGATCGCAATATCTCATATCATAATATCTCTAATCCTTTTCGTTAACAATAATTTATTTCTTTTTGAAACTGTGAGATTTTGTGAGATGCTTTATCGCATATCACAGGATCAGGATGTTTTATCTTACATGGTGCTTGCAACATATGAAATCTGCAAAATGCGCTGAATCTATAAGGCGCGTGATCCCACATCATCGCATTTTTGCAATTCCAAAAGTTTGTTTATATGATATCCTCCTTTACCCTTTTGCGATGCGATGTTTATTGTTAAGAGAACAATTTTATTTGAGACTTATCATAATACTTAAGTTTTTGGGTTTCCCGAATGTTTTTCCTAAGTTTATGATAGCGTGTTTTATTAAAAGCGAATTCTAAGTGCTAGTTTTTCTTTTTTTAGAAGGATCCCCATTTATTTAGTTTTATTACTAATACTAAATAAAAGAGGGGTTGTTGTTGGCCACAACAATTGGCAATTCACTAGGAAGAACCATTTATCTCTGATTGTCTTTTGAATTTTTCTAAAACTTCCAAAACAGAAAAGTCTTTTGGAAAATCAAACTTTATTATAGAAATATAAATTGCATCATGCTCTTAGCCATTAGTGATAGTTTGTTCCTTCCGTGCTAATTCTGATTATTTTCTTCCCAAAGCTAGCCATTGTATTTACATCAGCCACCACTTGGTTTATAAAGATGAAAACAAAGACGTCTCTGTAGATCAGTTTTAAGTATGCTCATTTGTCATAGGTAGAGCCTCTACTGCCAGCAGGCGTTCATAGCCTCAACAGGGTTACCTATTACCCAGCAATGATCCTGTGTCCTACTTTGAGAAACATACAATTTTCAAACATAAATCCATATCCACACTTATTTCTTTTGTTTTCTTTTAATTCTTAAAGAACAATGTCTTGGTTTGGTGGCCAAATTATGACAGTGCCATTCACTTGATTTATAACTTTGTTGAACAAGTTGGCTCGTGATGAGACCCCTTGTCTTTTGATTGCAACAATCTTGAGTCCTTGTCCTGTTTTGTATGCAGTTTTGGAAATGTCAGCAAGTTATAATCTCTACGATCATGATAAGTAGGCTTGTGATGAGACCTCTTATTCTTTAAGTCTATAGTGCATCATTGGATTACTCCTTGAAACTCGTAATTCCCTAGGTGGGGAGGAAGTCATTGGTTCCTTAAGAATAGCTCTGGACGACAATTATAGAGTTTTTTGAAGACAAATTTTCTATAGAGAACCTTCGTTTTGTTATTGATGCTTTTCATGACTGATATAAAACAAATTCCCACTAAAGGTTGTTTTTATCAAAATTCGTAAGGTTGAAACTAGTAAAATTTTCAAGCTTGTAGCATTTCACTGTATCTTTCAATAATAATGATTAATTTTCCAAATCAGTTCTATTTATACAAGCGAAAAAACAAAATTTAAAAGATACACCTATCTTTTTTGTGAAATCCAAAGGTAACCATTTACAACCTGTTTTATTATCAAAATAAAGCTATAAACAATAATTTACAAAAATAGAAGAGGTCATCTTCTATGGAAAGTATTTTTTAAGGATCTGCCCATTAACAAGTAAAGATTATCTTTTCCTTGCTAAATCTTGCAACATGAAAGTAACTGGACCTATAATTTCAAAAAATTGGAATGGCCCAAGCCACATTCATTGGAATTTAGAATGTTTGCCTTTTTCTTCGTGAGCCTTATCCCATTTCAATACTAAATCTCCAATTTGAAAATCCTTCCTAGATACCATGTTTGAATCAAAAGAAGCCTTTACTAATGCTTGATGATGAGCATTTGTAATTTTAATCTATTCTTGTTGCTCTTCTAGCTTAAGGATCTGCAGTTGTCTTACTTGTAAAGATGAAGATGATGTTTCCTCTATAAATTGAACTAAGGCCAAAGAAGTTATTACTAGATGAGTTGGGAGCACAGCTTTTTTCCAATAAACTAAATTAAAGGGAGAAGTGCCAATTGACACCTTTTAAGTTATTCGGTCTGCCCAAAGAGCATACATCAAAGATTTGTGCCAATTTTTATGATTCTGATCAATAGTTCACTTAATGATTCTAATTAAATTTTTATTTGTAGATTCGGCCAACCCGTTCCCTTGTGGGTAATAATTGGTAGAATATTTAATCTTAAAACCTCTTTTAAGTGCAAATTCAGTCATAGCATTGCCAGAAAAATATGATCCATTATCAAACATTAAAGAAGAAGGTAAACCAAACCTGGTAATTATGAACTGATCTATGAAATCAATGATATGTTCAGCATTGGTTGTCTTGAGAGGAACTGCTTCTACCCATTTAGTAAAATAATTTGTAGCTATAAGGATGTACCTATGCTATTATAAGAGTGAGGAACAATCTCACCTATTATATCCAATCCCCATTGATCAAATGGTTGATCGATATTGACTGTTTGCAATGGCAATGATGGTTTCTTCTATCTTCCAGTAGCAGTTTAACAAACTTGACATTTCCTTACATAGTTATGTGCATCTTTAAATAGTGTAGGCCAATAGTATCCTGCACGCAAAATTTTATGTGATGTAGCATCTCCCACATAATGTCCACTTGCTAGTCCATCATGGAGTTCCTACAACACTCTTTCAGCTTCATATTTTTCAAGACATTATAGAAGAACAAAATCATAATTCATCCTAAAATGCACATTGTTTACGAGTTGATACTACTTGGCTTTCAATCTTAGGGCTCTTTTCTTTGTATAATTCAGATTTGAAGGAGCATATCCATTTTTTAGATAAAACATGATATCAACATACCTCGATTGAACATCATTTAGGCTTACCTCATACATTTGTACCTCTTGAATAGGAGATGGTATTTCAGAAATAAGTGATGCTCCAGCCAACATCTTGCAAAAGCCTTGACCTTTTACAATATTTGCTGGCTTGATCTAAGCGGCGTATTCTTGTAGGGCAGTGACCCAATTTGCTCTCTTTTCATCCACATCTTTCTGCACTAAGAGATTTCTTACCGCTGTAAATGGTACTATTATCTTTGTATGGGTCTTAAGAAGAAAGGGTCTAAAATGTTTGATTGCTTTGAAAACAGCGTAAGCTTTTTTCTCAACGTCAAAATAATTTAATTCACCCCCTTGCAAATTTGAACTAAAGAAGGCAATTGGGGCTTCTGCTTTGTCTTGATTGGCTTGCGTGAGTATTGCAGCATATGACTTCTTAGAGGCAAATGTATACAAAATGAAAGGATCAAAAAAATTTGGAGTTGCTAGGGATGGGGCATTAACAATCGCTTGCTTGATTAGATTGAACGCTTCATATTCTGCTTGGCCCCATTTAAAGAGTGAATTCTTCTTGATCATTGTTTGTAATGGTGACACAATCCTTGAGAAGTCTGGAACAAATATTTAAAAAAAATAATTTGGCCAAGGAAAGATTGCATTGCTTTCTTATTATGTAGTAAATATATTTTGAAAATTTCCTTAATTCTATCTGGATCAATATGAATTCCAGATTTTGACACTATAAATCCTAGAAGTTTTCCTTCACTTAATGCAAAAAAGGACTTTTTTGGATTAAGTGAAATCCCATACCTTTGACAACATTGGAGGATCTGCTTTAAGTCTCTGAGGTGATTACCACATTTTTTAGAATATACTGTTATGTCATCCAAGTAAATCACCACTAATTTGTTTACTAATCCCTTAAATGCAATATCCATGGCCCTTTGAAATGTGGCGCCAGCGTTAATCAACCCAAAACGCATCATTTGATATGCATAAGTACCCCATTTGGTTCTGAATTTGGTTTTTAGCTAATCATCCAGATGGACCAAAACCCGGTTGTAGTCGGAGAAACCATCTAAAAAGGATATTAATTCTGATCCTACAACTGCTTGCAATATTTGTTCCGTAGGAGGCAGGGAAAAATTATCCTTTTGGTAGGCTTTGTTCAGGTATCGAAAGTCAATACAAATTCAAATGTCTTTGTTTTTCTTTCTGACTGGAACCAAGTTTGAAACCCATATAGAATGTCGAACGAGAAAAATTATTTTGGCTTTCAATAATTTATTGAGCTCAGCCTCAGCTTTTGCTGGACAGGTTTTTCATCAGCTATCATCGGGATAGTATGTTGAATGATTGAAGTGTCGTAAGTCTTAAGGTCATCGTAATTCCAGGCAAAGACACTTTTATACTATTTCAGGAGCCAAACAAAGGCTAATTTTTCTTCTAGGGCTAGGCCAAGACCTAGGTTGATATTCTGTGGCTTGGTATCCATTCCTAGATTTACTAATTCATAATTCAGAGTTGAACTTTGAAGTTTTGAATTGGTAGACCTTTTAAATCGATCTTTCAAATCATATAGGTCTTTCAACTTGACTACAGATTTTGGTATGGAATTATTGGTGCTTTCTTTTTGTAACTGCTTGTCATGTTGGTCCTCATCAATTATCTGATTAGTGTAAGATCCTTCTGATGTCAGGAAACTTAAAATATCAGGGTCATCGTTAAAAATTCTCTAGTTGGTAACATTATCAAGGATGGAGGGCATAAATGTCAATTCGATTGAGAATTTATTTGAGCTATAGTCTTCTGAGGGAATGAGCTTGGAAGCTACATTAGCCAGGAGGTCAGCACTAGCATTTTGGAGTCTGGGAATGGATGAAATATTGAATGTTATAAAATGTTCAGTCAGATCTTGCACTAAAGATTGATAATGCTTTAAATGACCTGATAGACAATGTATAGTATTTCATACCTGTTTAATAACAATCTCAAAGTCTCCAAAGACTTGTAGATACTTGATGTCTAGTCTGATTGCCTTGTACAGACCTTGTACTAGAGCTTCGTATTCTACAGTGTTGTTTGTACAATCAAACTCAAGTCTACAGGTTAGCATGGTTTTATTCCCTTCTGGACTAACTAATACACATCCTGCTCCTACTCCATCATTAGACTTAGAACCATCAAAAAATAATTTCCAAAATAAATAATTATTTACAGGACTATCTACAAATTTAACGCATTTAGAACTATCTGTTTGAGAAAAGTTTTCTACTTGAGACAAAACAGAATGTTCTAAATAAGGCGAAGTATGAGCATTAAAATTTCCTAAGAAAGAGTCAATAGAATAGTTGCCAATTATATTGTTGTTGTATGTTATAGGTTCATTTTCTCCTTCCAATTCCGTAACTATGTATTTTTGGTGTCTTTCTCGCTCAACCTTTATCTGATTTGGTTTACCCTTGTAAGGGAGCCACACGTGTGACCAGTTAGTCGCAAAGTATCCATGAAGCTTTTCATACCAATCCCTACTAAGAATTAAACCATAAAATTCAGGAATTTCTGCAACTAAAATATCAATGACTTGACATACCTTTGGGCTGACAGCCTTATGGTAACTTGATATAGTTCACCAATTACTTCAACTTGCGATCGATCCAGCTGAACTATGAGTACTACAGATTTTTGAGGTTGGACATTTAACTTTTCACAAATTGTTTTAGGCAAAATATTAGATGAAGCACCTGAATCTACCAAACAATTATGAAAATTTTTATTGAAAATTTCGTAAGTAAGAAGGAATGGAGGAGTATGGGATTTTGACCTACCACCAATTAAAGCAATATCATTTGGATCAAATTTATTTTCCATATTAGTTGGAGGTCTTCCCATCTCGTGAGAAGTTTGCGAGATTACAGTGGCAGGAAGAGGTGCAATGGGTATTGCATGTAACTCTTTCAAAAGTATTTTCTATTGATGTTTTAATTTGCTCAGTTCATGAAAAGTAATGTTGGCCCTAACCTTGCCCACGGGGTTTTGGATTGACGGTGAATGGGTGCGCTGTTAAGGCACTCCTTGCGATAGGTCACTGGTTCAATTCCCCGTGGGTACTTAGTTTAGTCTTAACCTAGCAAAAAAAAAAAATGTTGGCCCTAACCTTCTTCATGTATTCAACGATATTATACTCCATCTCATCAGAAACAATTAGTGTTTTAGATGGAGTTGATGAATCAGATTGGTCTGGGCTTGTTTGAGTTGCTTTTGGTGATGATTTCTTACATGCAACTTTATCCTTGGATATCGAGCTTGCGCTCTTCTGTTTAGAAATAGGTTGTGGAGAATCAAGTTGATTTCTACTTCTGGTACTGACTGGCGATGCCTCTTGATCCTCTTCATCTAGAAGAATGAAGTCCCACATTCCCTGTAACTCTACAACTTCATCTTCATCAATAGGTTCTTCATTGGAAACTTCCTCTTCTTCTCCTTCAGATTCTGCATTTGTTATAGCATTGGGAGGCTTTGAATCAGTTGAAGGATTTTTTCTATAAGGCTTGTAGGGTTTCTTAGAAGAAGTCTCTGCTACTTGTCTTTTAATGTCAACCATTTCGTTAGACATGGTTTTTAAAACTTTTTGCAATCCTTCTAAATCAAATGGGTCCTTTGATTGTTTTTTCTTAGGGTCATCTTTAAAAGTAACCTTCTTAGATTTTCTCTCATCAACAACATTTTTCTTTTCTAAAGCTAAGATACGTTTTTCTACCGCTATCGCTTCCTTCATGTTTTCGGCCAATGTTGTCTTGGCAGCCCTATCAACAAAGATTGCTATGTTCAATGGTAGAGTAGATATGTACCATTCACTTCGAACTTCTTCGCTAGGCTTGGAAGCGGTCGAAATTTTATTCAAAAGCTTGTTGAAACACGAGTTAAAATCTTTGATAGGCTCTCTCGATTTAGTCTTAAGATTCGATAGATCATTGATCAGTGTTGTCGTAGACCTATCATCGCCAAACTTTGTCAAGAATTTCTCTTGGAAAATGTCCCAACTAGTAATGGACCCTGATGGTAATAAAAAAACCAGGATCTGGCTGCTGCTTGTAAAGTATAAGGAAGTCTAACAACGGCGTCTTCATTTGTAACTCCAATTAAATTTATTGACAACATAAATTTATTTATGTGTTCTTCTGCTAGCATGCCTGCTTCATGGTTAAACTTGGGCAGCCATTTCTCAGGATGGGCTGGTAATTGACTCAAGGGTGCGGGCATTGAGACTGCCCCTGGATTGTTCAATGGGTTTTGATCGATTGTTGAACTACTAATAGAGGAAAGCGCAGACAAAGTTCCTTGTGGTTGGGAAAGAGAGGATATTACAATTCCAGATGGTTGAGAAGCAGATGTTGAAGTTCCAGTACCCTGTTGTATGAAAATTTTGAGTGGGCGAGTGGATGGTTGACTACGCAATGGAGAAGATGAAATGGATGATGATGATGAAAGAGTCTCACTATCAGACCCTTGAGGTGTCTTCCTTGCTCTTTTCCTTTTAGGCAGAGGTAATTCAGTTGGTTCAATACCAAGCTTTTCACTCTATAATCTGGTAAGAGGATGAGAAGGATTGTATTGCAAAGTCACACAACCTTGAGATAATGCAGACTTTTGCGATGATATGGAAAATCCTTGAGGTTTATGGATCAAAGACTCAACTTCAGGAGGTTCAATAGTAGATATATCTAAAATGTTTTGGTTTGTGGCAGTGGTTGTTGTTTTCTCAACTTCTTGCTTAAGATTTAAAGACTCGAAATGTGATGGAGAAGTCGAGGGAGATGTTGAGGGCGATCTACTCTCATAATGTTATTTAGATTTAGATTTACTAGCCATTCACAGTTCGGGCCCTCCTTCTAGCACCAAATATGTTGAAGCCTTGAAAATCGGGTCTACAACAAGGGGGATACCCACCCGGTCTAGACCTTGAAAGCAGCTCTTTTTCTGTTTGGGATGGTGGGTCTGAATGGGGATAATGGGACCAGTTTCCCAATTTGTTTGTGATGATGATGAGAATTGATATTTCCTTTTCTAAAGATTTCTAAATAGAATGCTTTTAATCTAAATCAAATCTAAAACATGCAATTTTATTCTAATGAACATAAATATCTAATTCTAAAACTAACTCGGGATTAATTATTCACTTATGCGATATAAAATAGTTTCTAATCGCAATTGGTAATAAAGATCATTCAATTGCTATGAGAAAATAATTCATTAAAAGTAAATTGTTTCATATAAGAAATTATCCGAAACAATTGTGAGAAGCATATCGCATAATATGCTATTCATACATTAAGCATAAACAGAATAGTCACCACCGTACAAAAGTGCCAAATGACAACTTAAGCATTCAAGCTTTCATATATAAACAACTGAACATAACATATTACTTGACACATAAGCAGAAATCATTAAGAGATAAAAGTACCATTGATAACAAGTCCTACTCATGAGCTTCAGCAATATAGATTTATCTTCTCATAATTCAATATCTACTAAGAGTACAAAAATGCATTTCAGTAGCAGACATTAAACACAGATATCAATAAATCTCATTCCATTCATTCATCAAAACCTCCTCCAAGCGTGCAGAAGTGCATGTTCTAAGGAAACGTTTTTGAAAATTTTCTAGACCCCTCTCTAAATGCATGAGAGGGGTTAAAATACTACTAACTAAAGACTAAAAATAGTTTATTACAAAAATATAGGAGGAGGTTTAAATGACTATCCTCATCTAAGGCAAAAATAAATCAAAAATAAAAATAAAACTATATCTGAAATTTAATTATGCATCTGTTCTCTGAGATCGCAAGCATTCAGCATCGACTTCAGGAGCGTCTGTTGGCCGACCTCTGATGTTATTTGTCCTGTGAAAACAGGATCGACAAGTGTTAGCGCTATCTTTTCGACAAAATTTGTAAGGCATTTTAGAGTCATGCATTGACTGTGCGGTTTAACCAAGTATTGCCAGTAAGTGTCCGAATTCAACTTGGTTAACTTCTTGATTAACTCTGCCTTTTCTTCAACTTGTCTGCAGTTGTTGTGCCTTTGGGAGAAATCCCGGAGCGGTTTCTGATGTCAGGTTTTCTCCATGCATATTTTCATTGACACAGTCAATGACATTGCTCACCGCTGTCGCTGCTTCTTTCACTGCCTGTTCTGTCTTTTTAATCTGTGCATCCCACTTATTGAAAAACATTTTTTTGTGGGATTCATTGATTTTGAGCAACCCTGCTCTCTTGCCTTCCTCTGATTCCTACCATTTCAAATAATCAGAAATTTTCTTATCAATTAAATCATAATCGAGTCGCAAATCCACGACCTGACTCATAATTTTATCGCTCATTTCGCAATGGGAGCTCCATTGCGTATTCTTTGGCAGAGTGCCTCTTGCTGTTGCTAGAGTTGGTCATTCAAGGCAAGGTCTTTTGAGACAAACTCTGTGATTTTGGGGTCATCTTTATGCATTTCTAGCATAGCCTGTAATTGATGTTCCTTTTCGGCCAAATTGCTCTAATACCCCAGCTGCATCTATTGAAAGTCCTGTTGTAATTTTTCTAATTTCTCTTCCACTTCCTGGTTAGTGCTAGCCTGCTGTAACTGTTGTTGTAAAACTAGGATTTTTTCCTCTTTATCCTTAAGTAATAGTTGTACCTCGGACGCTTTGTCGACAGTAGCAGAAGCATAGGCTCCTGCGATCTAAGATAACTTAGTCAAATTTTCTATAGGATCAGTGGTAGGGTCTCACCAAAGGACATCTAGATGCTCTACCCCATGTGAGAGCACGTTGTCTAATTTTCGTTTCTTTCTTTGTCTTCTTACCACTGCTTTGTGCTGCGGATTATAAAATACATCTAGAGGAGGAATCTCCTCTATTTTCAGCATGATTTCAGATGATGTGGCCATGGGAATATGCTACATTTATGGAGCATTACTGACTGTTTCAATGACCATATCTATCATTGTCTGCACTGTATTCTCAGGTGTCTTCATGTTTTGCTCCTTGGTATTGATCAATTCATTAAATGTTTCCCACTCTTTCTCCAGCTCAATTCTCACTGGCTTTGGTGGCTAGATGAGGGGAGCGGGAACCTTCACTTGTGGTGTTGACAACACTTGTTGCTCTTTAGATTGGGAAGTATCCCTAACTAACCCTTCACTTTTATTATGGTCACTCTCGGACCGTTTAGAGCATTCTGGTGATTCTTTCCCAGACTTAGACCTGGACTTGTCTGTACCTGAGCTTCCACTTAAACTGATGCTAGGAGTTGGCTCCCTTATTGGTTCTAAGCGCAATTTATCCAAGGGGATGTTTGCTAATCTCCTCTCTCGGTAAAGTTTGAATTCTTGGAATTCCACTGGGCCAAATTGAATTTGAGCCATGTGAAAAATATCTTTTAGTGTGCTCTTTTGCTAGAAGATGTCATCAAAGAGATCATCTTCTTTAGTGAATACCTTTATTTTGACAGTCGTAGTAAAATTCTTAACGACATCAAAGGGATCGAATTGTCTCCCTGGAAATTTAAACAGTCGTAGACTCAGCATGTTGTCTACTTCTTTGAAAGTATGACCTAAATCAAATAGCGAAAAGGCCCCACAGGCCACAGGGAATTGCGGCCAGATGGCCTTTTTCTTGTCTTTCAATTCTTTGCTCATTCCTCCAACCCCACAGGTTTGGTAGGAAATTTCATGGGCCAATAACTTATCAGGAACATACAAAGGAAGCATATGATGGGAATCAATGCTTCCAAATACTTTGATGTAAGTGAAAAACTCTTCTCTGAAACATCTTCCGATAGGGAGAATATCAACTTCAGCTTCAGGGAAAAATCTAGGGGCATATTATTATACAACATTCTGTGAAGGGGTAACATAACTCCATGACAAATCCTGTAATAATATGGGATAAAATTGGAATCCCACCATTCCTGATGGTAGACGTGAATGGGCAAGGGATTTTGTATAGTCCACTTCCAACCCATTAGAGGAAATCTAGAAACATAACAGATTGCATCCATAACATAAGCAACTAAAAAGAAAGGAGGATAAATCCTCTGAGAGGGAGTTATTTTAGACTGGCAGTTCCAAATAGCCAAGGCTAAATTATCAGAAAATATCTGGGCCCAATCCATAATAGTGGTGTTAGTGGCCACATCTAATAGGGGTAGCCACTCGAATGAAAATTTATTGATATCAGGCCTTCCAAATAGCCTACATAGCATAGTACCAGCAAAGCAATATGTGGAGGAGAGGGAACCAATACTGTACATACCATGTTTGTCTTTTTTCAATGGCTCTTCCTTTGCCGACCAGTTCTTGGTGCACTCCACCAAGTCTTCATTTCTTTAGCGAACTTCTCCACGAACTGCTTGTTGTAGATTGCCTGCGGCTCTAGTAGATGATACATAAGTCTTAAATCCTGTGGGGTAAATGATCCAATAAGCTCCTGGATCTGAGACTTGAATTGCCTGTCTATTATATCAGCGCTGTCTAATACCCACTTGACCATGTCTGTATAGGGAAGTATCTTAGGCCTTGCTGCTATGAGGTGTAGGAATGAGCATGCAAGTTGAGTAAGCGATGCTTCAGACGAACCATGTGTGTCTGTTGTAACTATAACTTCCATAACTCTGGGGTTTTCCTCTTCCATCAGACTGTACATGCCTTCCCAAGTGGATATGCCAGCTTCTCTGGTACAAGTGGTGTCTGTAAATAAGGGCGTCATCTCTTTTTTCTCAGCAACTAGAGCTTTTCCCTTCTTTCCCATTACATTCTCACACTGCTTTGTATATTATTCTGCTTGCCATTCCTGCAAGTTTACAAGTAAGGAACGAATAATGGTAAGTGATAAGGTGACAGGAAAGTTCTTAATTCTAAAATCATATCAAATATATCACCCTACATGAAACAACCTTTCGATCAGATCTAAATCTTATCTCATAAATGACAATCAATAAACCATTAAGTTGACATTAATGCCCATAACTCGGTATCGGATTACGAAAAGTATTTCATTAAAAAATGAGCCCTGTTGATATGCGATAAAGCGATTTTTAGATTTGCTTCGAAATATTGTAGATCCTTTTCGTTAACAATAATTTATTTCTTTTTGCGACTGTGAGATGCAATTTGTGAGATGCTTTATCGCATATCGCAGGATCAGGATGTTTTATCTTAGGTGGTGCTTGCGACATATGAAATCTACGAAATGCGATGAATCTGTAAGGCGCGTGATCTTGCATCATCGCATTTTCACAATTCCGAAAGTTTGTTTATATGATATCCTCCTTTACCCTTTTGTGATGCAATGTTTATTGTTAAGAGAACAATTTTATTTGAGACTTATCATAATACTTAAGTTTTTGGGTTTTACGAATGTTTTTCCTAAGTTTATGATAGTGTGTTTTATTAAAAGGGAATTCTAAGTGCTAGTTTTTCTTTTTTTAGAAGGGTCCCCATTTATTTAGTTTTATTATTAATACTAAATAAAAGGTGGGTTGTTTTTGGCCATAACATGTTGATAATTTTTAATATATACACAAAATAACTAGATAATAATGATAACATCATCATCATATTTAATAAAATCAACTAAAAGTCAATGTATGATTACCAAATCAAAATGTTTCATAGATATCATTATTCTAAAGTAAATTCACAATATCCATAAAAAAAATAGGAATCTCATCATACACAATAATTCTTCATAAAAAAATGTAAACAAGTTTCAACATATGCATAAGGTAAGAAGATAGTACCGATAGTATCATCATCATTATTTTAATCAACTAAAATTGAAATGTATGGTTACAATATTAAGACATCCCAACTAAATATCAAAAATAATGCATGGCTAGCTAGCACCACGAAAATCATAGTGAAGATCATCCTCATGATCATTTCCATCATCATCATCCTGACCATCTTGATAATCTCATCCACATCATCATCACCAACGCCATCTCCATCCTCATCATCATTGTCTCTAATATCTTATGCAAGCTCAACATAGTCTGTATCATCATCTTCGAGGTCATTACCTGTGGCGTTCTAGAAAAAAACATCAATATTACATGTTAGTATTAATTCCATAGCACAATGCATATTTTTGTTACAATTCTAACCATAAAATTAGGTAGGACATAATAACATTTAATAGTACTAAAAAATAAAATGAAAATATGGTTTAAGATATATTGGAGATCCAACTAAGATTACACTTGTAATTCACGTTAAGTAGTAGAAGCATTTTTTAATGCATATGAAGTATGTAACCAATTGTTCTTCATATTCTATTGTAATGTTTTTTATGATGTCCATGCACGATTAGTAAATTAAGAGTTGCAGGAAACTTTAGTTCAAATTACAATTGTAATTTGGATTAGAAATATAAGAAATTTAATAGAAAAGAATGTCACATGAAAAAGTAAATTGTTTTTAATGAAAAATAAGTCGCATACAATACACTACAAGAAAAAAGGACATTGGTGACGATTGAAAAATGTCACCATAAGCTCATTGGTGACGGTCAAAAGAGTCTCTATCACCAAAAAATGAATGTCACCAAAGGTGGCATCGCCAAAAGTATAGGTGTTGTGGTGACATTCAAGGTTCATCACCAATAATGATTTTTAATGACAGACAATGACTGCCACCATTTCATATGAGCAATGGTGATGGACCTTAGCCTCCATCACCATTTCATATGAGAAATGGTGATGGATCTTAGCCTTCATCACCAAAAAACTTAGCATCATCAAAGGTGGTGTCGTCAAAATTATTGGTGTTGTGGTGACATTCAAGGTCTGTCATTAATAATGATGATAACTACGGATAGTGATCATCACCATTTCTTGATAACCTCAAGGTATTGTGCACTCTAAAAATTTTTATAAAAAATATTTGACAATGAAAGAATTCCATCAGAGTTTGTGTGGCTGAAAGCACTCTTAGGAATACATGACCTTATTTTTAGTTCGCTATGGGGTTTTATTTCAAAAACACTATCTAATATTTCTCACCTTCAATGCATGAAACTCTCATATATAAAAGTTTGATAAGGTTTGTAATTCTAACGGTCTTAGTGGAAGTATTCCAACTTGTTTGAGTTGCTAAAGCCATCTGGATTTTCTATCAAGTTTTTGTGTTGGATCTAGTTAGATTGAACTCATTTTTAACCCAAAATCTGTAATTTTCAAATAGTGCTTGTGGATTCCTTCAATGGATACCAAACTAAATTTTAAATAGATGCACCTAGAAAGAGTTAAGGTGTCCCTAATCTTAGCAGAAACTTCTATGCTAGTTCTCTGAGCTCTTTTTATCACATGTTTTCTAATATTTTAGGATTTTTGAGTATTTGTATCGAAGCTTCAGTTGATACTCAATGGCAATATGGACATAGAATTCTTCAGGATCTATGTAAGTTTTCTCTACTCCTTCTTCCTCAGCCAAATATATCCATCTTGTGCTCCATGGAAATCTGGACACAACCTTTCCAACTTCTATAGTCATCTTCATCCATCATTGTAATCACTTTTTGGCCACCATGCCAGAATCTTGGGCTAACCATATCATGTTGCTGGATTTAATGGAAAATGCACTTACAGGTGAATTTCCTAGTACCTTGCACTTTTAGGATCTTTGAATATTTGTATCAAAGCTTCAGTTGATACTCAATGGAAATATGGACATTCAATGACCTTATAATTTTAATTTGTGCATTGGATTTTATTTCCCTCAATTCATCATATATCTTACTAAGTTGGTAGTTATTACAATAATAGTGTAGGTGTTGATCTGCATTATGAGAGCAAGGATGTTATTCCAGAAATAAAAATTCGCCTTCGAGAGAGAGAGAGTGGGAAGGGCTACATGACTAAGAAGCTTATGTGGTGCCCACTATCAAGCAACTAAGAATCCCACAAGGAGCAGGAGAAATAAAGACAAAGTATCCAAATTTCATTTAGGGGTAAAAAGGAAGGCTTAGAGAGAATCAAGCATGAGGACTTAGGAGTTGAAAAGAAGCCATGAGAAAGCTTTCAACATACTCCACCCCTCTAAAGGATCAATTTCTGATAGAAGAAACATAAATCTATAAGAGAGAAGGAATTCAAATGGGGTAGAGTAGTGCCCTCTTTGTTCTCTAAGGAGGATCCTTGGGATACTAGAGGATGCAAAAATGTATTTAAGACATCTACAGAGTCCTAGTGGATGGTCAAAGATATAACAGATGTTGGCAGCCTAAACGAGAACATAGAATCCAAGCTTGGAAATTCACTCCACAATATTTGTGTTGCTAACAGGGAATTCATAAAATAGAGGTCGGCCTCAGTGGAAGAGAATGTTGTTAAAAAAACATTGATATTTCCATATTTGTTGCAGAAAGTTGGGATAAAGCATTTTAAATTTGAAGGGATGGAGTGATGAGATCATGTATAGAATCTAATGGACTAGTGGCCCTTCTTTAACTGATCAGATGAATCCAAACTCTAGAAATAAGATTTTGGGGAATTCTATCGTCCATGTGCCTTGCTCTTAATTTGTTCTTTGCCTTAATGATTTCTATCTAGCCAGAAAAATCTTTCTTTAAGTTATATGATAATAGTCTTCTTGAGAGGTATAATCAAGTTGTCAATGAAAGATCTTTGAAACTTGCTTTTTTGTATAATCCAAGGCCAAAATGTTTGATCCATGCAATTTTGAAATGTGTTATTGGGAGTATGGTTAGAGCTTCTAAAATCTATTTAAATATCAATAATGGAACAGCACTATTGGATAGGAAATTCAAGTTCATTTTTCAATCAAGGGTTAGCTCTGGATATCAAACCCATACTCTCTTTGCTAGGAAGCAATATCATACTGTAATATTGTTCATTTTGTATTATTAATGGAAACTTTCTCCTTTATTGACCAAAATATAATGAATTCTTCCTTGGGATATTGAAGACTTATCCCTTTTTGATAAACTTCAAATAACATGCTAGAGGTATATTTTTTTATTCTCTCAAATCATTTCACTAGATAAGTTATAAAGTATAACCATGGGTTGTCAAAAAGCCAAAGAAAACTATGTAACAGGTAATGTAAGACACATGCATTAAAAAACAACAAAGCTACATGATAATTATGCAAGTTCTCTACAAAGATCGTGATTGAACCATTATGTATAAGAAATCTAGTTACATTGAGAAAGAGTTACCATGTCAATGGTGTTCATGATGACTAGTCTGAATTATGATGTGAGATGGTATTCATATCTCAGTGTAGCATATTTTTAGCTACTATTGGAGGCCAAAAACTTGCAAAACTTGCTACCTCCAAGAGTTCAGTTATGTAGATTTGTACAAACATTGCACAGTAATTAGGCTCAAATAATGACCAAACATAGCCACTAAAAGAACAAAGTGAAGCCTCCCTGGTTTGGAGTGGATTTATTTTAAATTTGAATTTTAGATAAACGTGCATTATACAATGACTAAATAGAACATAGAAGAAGCTTCTATATCTCAATCCAGGAAACTTTCATCAAAATGTCTTTCAGATCAATGGGAAATATAGAGCAAAGAATTAAAGCAAATAAGAAACATTACAATTTTCTTCATACTCAAGGATTGGACTCGTATATTTCCAAATAAGTGCAAATGTGGTTGGATTAAAAAAAACCTACAAATGTCTAAATGCATATAAAATGATTTGGAAGATCACAAATATTCAAAAGAAGTAACTATAAAACTTGAGCTCAAAATCAACAACTTGAATGTTATTAGAATTTAAAACATGAAGAACTCTTTATGTTATTCCATTCCTCTGCATGGGGAAGTAAATCCTTACCTCATGTCTAGTGTCAAAGGGATCCTAACCAACCATAAAGTTTGTGGTGCTTCAGTTTATTCTATGTATGAAGAGAATGTTATGGTTGCTTGGACAATCCCATGCATTGGAAAATTGCAGTTGTACACAAAAAGTTCAGATTACAAGAATAACTCTACTTATATTCATAAATTCCCTTACAAGAGAAAAAGTAATGAGTGTGTTGATCTAAAAGAAAAGGTAGAAGTTATATAACAACCTTAAATAAATAAGACCAGAGTTTGCAGCTACACTGCCTTAATGAACAAAATCAGTTATGAAAAGGATGTGTGAGTATTAACAACAAAACTCATGTAAAAGACCAATAGTGGAGCTTGAGAAACTAATAGCCATATGATTTGTCCTCCTTGCTATTTTCTTCCTCCCCTAGAACCAAAACCCTAGAAAGGCTAACAAAGGAAAAGAGAACAATACAAAGAATCCAATCCTAAACTCCTATGTTTAAAATGTTATGTTGCCAGATCTGAGAAAACCTCACTGAGGACATTGTCCTCACCATTGGAAAAAAGCTTTGCATCCTTCTCTTATTCATTAACAAAGAATATAATCTCAAGCCTCGCATGTGAGGCAACAAAAATCATCTTCTGAGCTTGATCCATTGTTGTCAGTGAATACCCATGAGCATACACCCATATCACGAATGACTAATTACACTTTAGACCACATGAATTTTCATGAGTGAATATCAAATGAACAATGACTTTCCCAAGGGATTTAAACTTGCTCAAGCATGTCTCTCACACAAGCCTACTACTATCAGGATTGGCAATTTTCATTTTACATGTTACAAGGTCTCATTGCTTTACCTGAATTACCTTAGCATACAATGGGCGTAGGCCCTTAGCGCACCATTTCATGAGTTTCGTGAGTGCAATATGTGCTTCCTAATGAGATTCACATGGTCCATCTCTTGCATTTTTTGTGAAAAACCCATGAGTTCGCAAATAAACATCTAAAATAAGAACAACCACCAACATTAGGAGAAGGACTAGGAGTGTATACTGGTAGGGAACATAAAGGAACTTGGGAGAATTAGAAATTTCCTTTGAATTTTCTAGTTTAAGAACCAGATGTAGAAAACAAAAGCACAAGCACCACCAATTTCAGTCCCCTTTTTTTTGCAGCTTTTGGTTTTCTTCCTTTTTTTCTCTTTTGCAACTTCAATAACATATAAACTATAGGGATCTATAGGCACACTTGGGCATTCTTTTACATTTGATCCTATATTTGAGCCAAATGGTATTTTTGGATATTTTATGCCAGCACTAATAGATTTTTTGCAAAAATTGCATTATATATATCCCTTCTCTAGTGGTGCTCTTTCCAGCATTAAAAAAAATCAATCAACAAAAAACTCTGCGAAGTCAAAGTGTAAGTGTTTCGCTCAGTATCAAAAATAACTTGGCAGTAAATATCATCCAAAATGATTATTTTTTCCCCATTTGGAATTTATATTTGAAACCTAAGAGTTTCTCCATCTACCTGTGAGTTGGACTCTTAGGTAGGTAAATTTCCTAGAAGTTATTGAGTGGTCAGGGTCTGTACCAGCAAGAACCTACAAGACTCACTCGTTGCCAAATATGACTTGCTGGAAGAGATCTGCAAAATTAATTTCCCGAGATTAATAGTAGAGAACACTGAAAATATGAAATCATTGCAGCCCCCATTTCCTAATAACATTAGATTTTGCAGAAACAGGTGTGTCATCTTGAGCTTTTGAGTTATCTTTAAAGCTAGAAACTAATTCAGTTCCTATTTTGGATTGAGAAGAAGAAATTGAAGTCAAACCATTTCTAAATCCTTGCAAGAAAAACAATATGGAGTTCTGATGCAACTAACATCATTGAATTACCTTGGGAAAGTAGAACGTATTGTCCAAAGAATAGGGAATAGGTCATCAAAAAAAGAATGAACAGAAACATAAGTAGCATGTCACCAGGTAGTCACTCCAACAGTGCTATTATTAGGAGTACAAAAGGGAAACATGTTATCACACTGAACAAAGATATGACTCCACTACTATAAGAATCATTAAAGGGAATTCAGTTTCACAAGTGTTGACCAATTGAAAGTTTCAAATTAAGAAAACACTCACCAAAAGAAATAGCCCAGCCACTGTCAAGCTTGCTTGCTGGATTTCCTCCTAGGGATCCTCATTTCCAAAACCACCAAAGCATCTTCTACCTCCATTTCCACCCCACCTCCATCTACTTCCCTCTCGTTTATCTCCCCATCCCATCTATCAAATGCATCTTTCTTTCCACTGAGGGCATCTTCTAAAGCTCTATGAGCAGCATCCTACAGGGAAGATCAAATTTATTTATTTAGACAACATTTATTATTGTTGATCAAGGAAACACCACTAGATCTTTCTGCCTTGACCAATTTAACAAATATTTTTTGGTTTCAAGAAATTGTGGACCATTTTGAACTTTTGACTAGATACAATATTTGATTATGTTTTGTGAAGCAGGACTTGTTGGGTATGACATGGACTCATGAGTCATACTAGCCTTGGTGCCACATAAGCTCAGGTTGGGCCTAACTTAAACCAAATGCAATGTGATTGAATGGAGACTCAAAGCACGACCCTCACTAAAGCAAGGGGTAGGGGAAGGTCCCGATACACCACCCTTTCACTGTCAAATTTACCAGTTTCATCAACAATGACGACCAAAAGAAAAGAGAGAGTAAGCGAGTGAGGCAAATAGGGAGGCAGCTAGTAGATGAGCACAACCACCCAACCACTCAATGGTTAAGGTCAAATCCTCTAATAAGAAACCTGGGTAATACAAAACCATAAAATAACACACAAGGTCAACCAGTAAAAAGGGGAGGGTTAGAAGGATTTTCAAACCTGAACCAAAGAGACAGTGGCAATGTATTTTTTTTTGTAACCTCATCTATTCATGTTCAATAATAACCCCCAAATAAGGTGGGAAATTAAATCGACGAATTAACACCTAGGAGTGCCTTAACAATATAATAATCTATGCATAACCTACATTATGGTCTTTTAGATTCTTGGAAGAACCTAATGCTTACCATTAGTGTAGCTACAAGAGTAGACAATGTCAAGTTGGATGAGATCATAGGTTAGATACTGTAGCAAAAGACACAAAGAAGAAATTTCCAAATAAACATCGATTCACAAGCTATGATGAGTAGGGGTTGCTCTAAGGGGTGAAATAATAAGAGATCTAATGGGAAGGAAGCAACATGAGTTGATTTGTTGAATGTGCCATCAAAGGAATATGAGGTGGGTTGGATATATGCAAATGTATTCTTCTGGGGAAAGGCAAATAAAACAATTCAAACATTATAGTTGATGCAATGAGTAAATGAATTACTTTGTTGGAAATTGTGTCAATAAAGGTAGTTAGCTTTGAAGCTACAAAAAATTTATATGAGCATGATAACGGTTTTCAGAGGCAAGGAGAGCATGTAAGGAATCATTGATGGGAGATCAAACATTATACATGGAATATTTTTTCAAGAAGCATTTTTATTCAAAAAAAAAATAGTTTTGTATGCCAAGAGATTCCATCAGTGATAATTTAATCTAGAATTTGGGAATCATATGATGGAGGATTGAATGATCATTTCAGAAGGGAAAAAACCCATGCATTTTCAAAGAAAAGTATTTTTGGCTATGCATAACGAGAGATGTGAGAAGATATGTGTAAATATGTAACATTTGCTAGTTGGGAAAATAAAGAAGTCAAAATACTTGACTGTATAGTCCATTAGTTGTGCCCTGTTTTTCATGAACGTATCGTGAATGGTGTTATCACTAAAAAAAAAATTGGACAACTTGTATGGTTCCAAAGTTGTAAGTCAGTCTTGGTCAAGTCATTTCGATTGTTTTTGTTTAAGGAGTTTGAAACATAGAGTAGTCTTGTTCCCATTGTCAAATAAGATAAACAATCTTGTTTTAACTATCATTAGTCCCAAATTGGTTCATAGGTATCATGTGTCAAGACTGTTTTAAAGTTGGCATGTGCTACGAAATCAACTAGGAGTTTTCGTAGCGCAAATTCATAAAAATACACTATGTGCGCTACGAAAACAGGGATTCATAATTAGGAGATTTCATAGCACAAAACCCAAAATTTTCACTCGCTGTGCTACACAATTAGGGATTCGTGCCAGATTTTGTCTAGCTGTCTAATCCATCAAAATATGTTAATGTTTAATCACCATGTGTTAGTCCAAGAACTTGCTTAACACATGCAGCCATTCATTCTCATCATTAGATTCGTTAGGGGTCTTGTTCGCACTCTTTTCAAATTTCAAAAAAAGTAAGGTGAGGTGAGTTAGCGTTGGTATTTCCTGTGTTCCTTTCATGCATAAAAAGACAATTGGCAAGCTTATGGGTGATGTTCACCAGAACTTTTTGAAAGCTCAAGTGAGGCAGTTCTCCGTTTCAAATTCAAGCAAGGCAGTGTTCAAACCAACACAGTGCAGGTTTATCTTCAAGTTTCCTTGCAGGGGTTTCATAGACATGTCTGAGGAAAGGAAAAATCATAGATCAAACTGGTGTCTTAGAGCTAAGCCTGAAGGTTTAGATGTGCTCATGAGAAACAGAGAGGTTGAACATGCATTCAAACAGGTGGGCTGTTAGAGATTCTGCAAAAAACTTCAGGGTGGTCACGTTCAAGTAACCAAAGACTTTGCCTTCAATTTCACCGCTTTGAATTCAAGAGTTAGAGTGCTAGAAATACCAATTTCTCCTGAGGTTATATCTACAATCACGGAGATACCCAGAGGCCAGGAAAGATGGTTCAAGAATTTTAAATTTGAAATGGCACCCTGCTAAGAATTTTTGTAGCTAGAATTCATAAGCTCGAACTTAACCAAATCAGTGCCCAGAAGCTATGTAAAAGATTCATATGCCAACTTTTTGACATGCATCCAAAGATATTTTACCTGTGAGGCGAGATACCATAAGGTGTACTCTTACCATTTTAAGCTCCTCTTACATTTGACTGGAAAAATATCTCTTAGTTTACCTTTTTATCTATTTCGTAGCTTAGGCAAAATGTCTGATAAGGTTCAATTGAAGAAAGAAGCTTGTGAGACCTCCCTGTTCCATCATGGGTTGATCAAGTTTATTGTTTTTCATGAGCTTCAGAATATTGGAAGAGAATGGTCTGCTTTCTTGTTTATGACAAGCTTTAAAACTGAAACAAGACTTATTCCTAAGGCTAAGGAGATTTCTTCACCAGCAGTAAATCATCAGGAGGAAACAAGATCAAGTAGATTTTTGAAATTGAAAGCCAAAAAACGGGTGAAGGAGCCTATGACACCACTAGTAGTTCAAGGCACTCCTCAACAGTCACAGAGGAAGAAGGTTCAGATCAATGAGGTGGTACAAGAGCAATCTGTTGATAAAATTGTCCAAAGAAGAGTAACAAGAAGTCAATTAGCCAAGGAAAAGGGGAAGACTGTGATTGTTGATGAAAGCCCAGCTTCAAAGGGAAATTTGAATGATCTCCTCCAGGCTATTGACATAGAAGAGACTCCTCTGGTCCAAGCAGATCTACTTGAAGCAGGTAAGAACAAAACAAAAAGAGTTAAATCTTCTAAAAAGCTTCAATTTGATGACCAGGTCTCAGAGTTTGTGTTCAAGCCAAGAAGACCTGTGACTAGACATTTAAGAAGGTTACAAGAGGTAGATCCAGAAGCAAGTGAGACAGGGGAGGTAGCAGAATTCCTTGAAGAGCCTGTGGTTCCATCAGTACAATCATCACTAGTGCACAAAGATGATAGAGGCAAGACAATTATCACTCATGAGGAAGAATGTAGCTTTGAGGAGGTCAAAAAGAAATTGGTGTCTGCCAATCTTGAGATTTCCCAACTCAAGGAAAGGGCAAGGAAACATGCAGTTGAAAAAGCAAATTTCAAAAGAGTAAAAGCCAGTTGGGAAGATGGTAAAGTTTCAAGATATGAAGTAGTGGGCAGTCATGCTCAATATTTCACTTGGACCATCCCTGCAATAAAAGAAGCAAGATATGTCAGAAGGGTTAATGAAAAATTAAGAACTAGAATCCGAATGATGAAAAGACAAATTGAATATTTGAAGATTCAACTGAATGAACCAGAAGAACAACCCCAACATAAATGAACCTGACAGTAAGTGAAGAAATTTTGAGACAATTTTGATGTGAAATTTACTTTTTGAAGATTGAAGATCCTTTTTGATAAACAATGTCAATTTGTTTGGCTCATTAGCATGTGGAGAAGCCATCAAAAAATTGCAAAAAAATGACAAAAAACTGTGTTCTTGATTCACACAGTAGTTTCACAGCGTGCTACGAAACTGCTAAAGATGACATATAATGCATAGCAATTTCGTAGCGCACTACGAAACTGTTGAAGCTGCCAGTTTTGTTTTTTTGAATCAATTTTGAAATGAAAAGGGGAACCATTATGGAAGAATGTTGTTGCAGAAGACACAAAAGGGCCACCTTGGAAAGTTTTGAATATAAAGCAAAGGAAATTTCAAAGAATGAGAAGCATATAATAACTCCAAACTCTGCGCTACGAAAACAACAGTCATTTCGTAGCTCAGATAGATTGTCATGCTTCAAGTAGCATCTAATAGGTTTGTCTTAGCATGAGTATATGAGCAGGACCTTTGGATAAACTCCAGGAATCACATGTTATTAAAGGGGATAATATGGTTAGCAGAATTCGAGGAACCACTTTGGAGACCAAAACAGAAAATACAGGGGCAGTTTTCCTAGTATCCAGGGATAGTCAAAGAACAAGCAATCAAAGGCCAGCATGAAGTTTAAAGTCATCACTTAAGCCAAAGATGAAGAGGGATAGATGTCAAAGAATGAGTTTATTTTCATAGTTAAGGTTGTTTCCAGCATAAATAAGGAGTTACACTCCTAGTCAAATTAGGTCTCTAGGACTGTTAGTTTACAGTCAGTTGTAATTAATAGTTTGTTTAAAGATCAGTAGGTGTCAGGTCTAGAGAAATTTGAATTCCCCTCTTGATAGAGGAAGGAATCCAAGCTTGTAATGAAACTCTATATATAACAAGAGATGTAATGCACCAAGGGTTGGAAATTTTTGTGAAAAAAACACTCATATTGTGTCATTGTAGAAGACTATGTTTTTATGAATACAGAGTTTGGCTTCACTTCTCAGGATTCAGAAAGAGTTCAATGCTTGCTTGTTTTTTATGATTGCCCTCATTTCCTCATTTTCAGTAGTATGAATGTATGTTACTTAGAACTCATTGGCAATGCTCTAACTTCCTTCATGCATTTGTAGACTGTGTTTCCTACATGTTCTCCTGTGTTAACTGATATATTGAACTCTTGATGCCCTGAATTCCATGTTAAGCTAATATTTTTGTCATATTAAACATCTTCTGACTCCACAAGCCCAAGGGATGTTTATTGACTATTTTTCAACCATTCACACTCCTTCATTTGTTTTATAGAGTTAGCCATCTAATCCTTAATTGAAATCTTTAACCCAGTGAGAGAGCCCTCTCAGGTTGAGGAGGCTAAGCCTCAGCCAAAAGTTTGGTTTGAAATAGTTACTCAAAGTCTTCCTGATTAGCAGCCTATCAGGGTCTGGTTTTGTGATAACAAATGGGTTCTTGAATTTGCTCATATTGGCGTCCAGGAAGCTCATGAGAATGAATTAATGTATAACCTATCTCTTGACTGTGTTCATAACATGTTCTTTATCACAAGTCATATTCATGTTCATACCCATAGACATCACTCAAGTCCTTATAATGTCTAACATTATCACATAGGAAACCATTTATTATTCAACTCTTTCAATGGCTCCAACTTCAAACATCAATATGTTGCAGTGTATCAATCATTATTTTAGAGTTGAGAACTAATTAAAAACCACATATTACACAAGAAAACAATCTTGTTAACCCCACCAATTTCCTACAACAATATTTCAAGATATTCATGAAGCATGAGACAAAAATTTTGAGCTAGTGCCATCAATTAATGTACCCACTATAAATCACTAATTGATAACCTTCTTACCATTCCCAATAACCAATCAACTCAATCCACATCTTACTTTTTTGAAGTGTTCAATGGATAATTCCATTTTGTATTGATTACCTTGTTCTCTTGAATGCAATGGACGACTTCTAAAAGGATGTTCTCATCTTGGATTTTGGATCTTCAATTTTCAAAATATCTTGAGAACGGTAGTATTCCTCTGCTAATCTACCACTGAATACCAATGGATTGTTTTCCTTTCCTTTTATATGGCATCAGACAATTTCCCATCCACTATGCTAGTCTAGCTACATGCTTCTTCTTCTCTCAAATTTGGATGTAGTAATTGATTGGGGCTACTCATTGTTGTGGTTACATCATATTGACAATACATTTTAGTAGAGAAGTGGAGAGGGGAAATATTTGGACACTGTACACTCAAGGTTACTCTCATTATGTGTCTACTGTAAGCAGGACAAAAGGCCATGATTCACCTATTAGATAGCTTCCACATCATAAAAAAATGTGCATGAAAGAAGTGTTATCTCAATTCAGTGCAGAGAGCAGTTTACTAAAGCCATTCAAACTACTCCACCTATAGCAAATTTGAAAAAACCGATATACTACTCTAAAGGATTGGAAAAAGAGATAACTGATCAAAGTAGTTTTGAATCTTCCCCCGTGGATAGTGTTGGGGTGTAATGGCTTCATGAGTGGAAAGAAATTGGGGCATGCATTATAGATGAAATCACTATTTACAAAATCCAGTGATAGGAAGAAGCAATTTGTCTCTATGACACACAGAGATTAAGGATTAAAAATTGGCATCTGGAAGACTAAATCAAGCTTCCATTCTACTCAAGAATACCATTGACTTAGCATAAAAAAATTACTTGGTGCCTTAAAGAGCACTCCAACCATTCTGAAAATTGTCATTATGATTGAAGCAATAAAAAATTGACTTACACTTGGAACTGGTTGCTAAACTAATTTAAAGCACAAATAATCAAGGTGCTAGATGGTTAAGAAAGTTTTACCCTATTGGAGAAGTTTGTTGGAGAGGGGCACCTCACATAATATCTTAGCTTTATAATTATGTACCTATACACATGTCAGGACACACTTTTATGATAACTTCAGTATACCATTCTACATGAGCACAATATCAATATTCTCAATGAAGGCATCAAGAACTACATTAAATATTGCAAGGAAAATCCATGTATCTCCAGAAACATTATTAATGTATCCAACATTTTACAAACTGCAATGCCTATGAACCTGTAAAGTAGGTTTCTCCAAGAGGAACTAATTTGTGTAATTCTCAAAAGAGGTCACAACACTCCATAACCCCTAGGAACCACAAGAAGGAGAAGTTGAGATACAATCCTCTTAATAGCCATAAATTGATTGCCCAAATAGTGTGATACTTATCGGTTGATGCGTGGTTGCATTAAAATTAGCATATTCAATTTAACACAAAGTCATCTTAAATATACCAAGAGATATATCTGTGCATTTTTACAGTTGTAATATATGTATCTTTTCAAAGACAGACAATTGGGAGAAATTAGATCAGCCCAAGATTGAAATAGGCTCAAAGCAAAAACCCATAGAATTTCTTGTGACATACCTAGTGTGAAATAATATTTGGCTATAGCTATGAAGGAATGGGAATCCATTTTTCATTTAATGCAAGTGATGGACCATCTAAAGGATATAATGTCATGTTTATAAAAGCCTAAAACATAAATTGGTAGATGGGATTTTAGTCCAAGTCCCAAAATACCTAACATACATACATATATATATATATATATATATATATATATATATATATATATATATATAGATAGATATATATATATATATATATATATATATATATATATATATATTGCGATGATAATCAGAGAAAATTGAAGAAAATATGTTTATTAAAAAGTGTCTAAACAAAGAACCATTCTTATCAGTCACTAGAAGTCATACACATGAAAAGAGCAGCCTAATTTTCATTCGAAATGTATTTTACCTTAACAGTTTTATATACAGGTATAACAAAGAATTAATTAAAGTGGAGGAGGAGCTTGGGGTTGGTTTTGAGGAGTGTGGGAGCAGTGTAATTGCAACGGCAGAGGATGATACTTTGAATGCATGCCAAAGAATTGTAGTGAATAAGGTAAAAGTGTCGATAGACAGACTGGTTGCTGAGCTTGGTGGTAAGGTGGAGTTCAGTGTCACATATGCATTAGAGGCCATTGTTGAAGCATTAATGGAGGCTACACTGAGACAGTATGAAGAAGAGATAGTGAATTCAAGCATTGGAACAACAGGGGATGGAGAATCTGGTGATGAGAAAGAAGCCAAGAATTCAAGAGAGTGTGCATTAATTGGCCTTGAGTCACTCTGTTTTGAGGCAAAAAATGCAGAGGAATTGTGTTGGCTTGTTGGGGCCTGACTGAGGTTCGGAGTTAATTAGCCAAAAAAATCCTTGTACTACTAGGTTTAGCACCCTTGAGATGTCTGAGAGGTTTTATTGGGTCCAACCGTTAGTCCCTTCGTGCAGGTTACTTCGTGCCCTTCCCTGTCCCTTGTGCCTTAATATAATTTCCTTCACTCAGCCCTAACCAGGGGTTATGGAGCTTCTGCATTACTGGAGTAGTGCTCTGCACTATCTCCCTAAGTCGCACCTGAGATCTTACTTATCTTCCTACACTAGTTAGTTATCTTTGCGTAAATGGATGCCTTACATTATATTTATTTATACAACACATTCATATGAGTTCACGCAGCAAATAAATAGTGAACTTGCAATTTATACCCAATAATACATAAAATAGGAAAAGATACACATAAATATGGTACTTTATTAATTCTTCCCACGATTACAGACTCGACTTGCCCTGCGCACTCAACTTCGGGGGCCCGTGCACTCAGTTGCGGACTACTAGGCCTCTGTGCACATAGTTGCAGAGCCTTCTCCTACTCTACGACCCAAAGACACACTTTACACTTTGACTCAATTCCTTATACTCATCATGCTTCTACTCTTTTCTTATTCCTTTATTAGTTATCTTCTACACTTAGAGCCTCGCTCTATTTATACAATCCCATGGTCCACAGTCCATGGGAAGGTTTATCAAGCCGACATTACATTACAAAAACAAGGGAGGACAACCCTGTGACTCTATTATGACTTCACGCTCTGCGCTCACAAATCACGGAGTCTTTACAATGGACTTGGTCAAAATTTGGGCTTTAAGCCCCAAAACATGCCTTGGGGGGATTCCATGCCCAACAGGCCCCCAACACAAACATCGTGACTCTCCCTCGAGTCACTCTGTAGGTGTAGAGATCTTCGTGCGGAGTCCCTCCAACTCTGCTCGAACTGCTGCAAGGTCAGTAACGCACTAAGCGGCTGCCTGCTCAATCTCATGTACCCGTTGTTCTGAGAACACGGTGTCGAAACTACTTCCCTGCATCTGTTCCTACGTCCCCTTCATTTGTGCGAGCTTGCCTTCAATTGTTGCTATAATGGTGAAGACCTCGTCGATCCAAGGATGAACACGCACCTTCAGGACTGCTTCTTTGTGCTGTGTTATGTCCACCTGCTCTTTCAACGCTTTGGCTTGTTGCATTCACGCGAACCTCTAAGTGAGGGCCATTGTCTGCACGGTCCCTTTGACACTGTCATACTGTTGCTGGAGCTCACGTGCTTCTGTCTCTAAGTGTTGGATGTTGGGGTCCTCCCACAAATTCGTGAGGACCTCAAATGACTCCTCTAACATTCTGGTGCAGTCCCTTACTGCACTGCCGATCTCTTCCAGCCCTGATGTAATAGCGTTGGCATGCTATTCTCTTACTTATAGAGGGGTGGATGGTTGCGCCTTCAACCGTAGCTCTGTTATCTGAAGGTTCAGCTCCAGCTAAACCTTAGTCATTTCTTCCCACACCTCACGCACCCCTGCTACTATTCTATGGATGCGCGCCTCTATTGGTGCATCTGCTGAGATGGCCAGCTCAGGGACCATCTCATAGACTTCTTCGAGCACCTGTACCATCTGCCTATTATGTGATAGCACTTCGTCACACTGTAAGCTCAACTGCTCCATGTTGATATTTTACTCACTCATCACTTACAGTGCATGGCTCTCCCTAGCCCATAGTTCTGTAGTAATCCCATCCTGCAGAACGTATATCGTCTCCCATGGGAGCGCAACCATGTTGATCCTAATACCTTTTAGTGCACTAATCGTAGGCTTGTCAGCCTCATTTGTTGTCACCAGTGCCCCTTTCGGCAGCACTATTGTATTTTTTTTTCCGAGCGCGCAACATCTACTCCATTGCAATTGTCCCTACTACGAGGCTGGTCGAAAGGGTACCAGCCTCAGGAGTGCGCACCTGCAACTCCTGAATTTGTGCTCTGAGGACCCCCAACACAATTTGGTTCTCTTGTGTGAAGCTCTAAAGGGCCTTGGAGGTGACGTCACGCACCGTCTCGCCGATGTCATGCAGGTCACCCTCAGTAAGGGTGATTGGGTCGATAGACAACTTCGATGCCTTGACCTTCTTGCGCAGACCCATTCACTCACTCGGGCACTGGCGCTTCAGTTGTGTGGACGTGGTTTGTGGGTCCGCTCCGCCCTCTTCCTCCTTTCTTTCCTGCCCATGTGAAGGCGACTTCTGGCCCTCGCCCACCTTCACCGTTGCCTCCTATGTTGCTGCTACTACTGCGGCCTTCTCCTGTTCTGCTGCTGTCTGTGCAGTGCCCTGCACCTCTTGCACTTTTGCTGCCACAACTTCTTGCCTTCTCTTCTCTGCCAATTGCGCCATGTGCAATTTGGCCTCCTCTTTCTTCTTTTGCACTGTAGACTTCTCCATTACCGCGATGTCTGGGGCGCACCACTCCAACGGCCATGTCTCCAGTACATCAAAGATTACATCGTCTATGGCTACAAAGTGTAGCTCGCTCCATTTCTTAGCCGGGTCCTTGCGCGCTATGATATAGATGCTGTGGAAGTCTAATTTAAACTTTGCAAAACTTTGCAGGCTGTTGTAGACAGTGGGTGATAACCGCGGCTTGCGGTTAATCCCCATTCTGAGGTTCATTTCCATGAACACCCAAAACATCTTGCTATCACGGATCCAGTTTGCGTCCTTCGTGGCCCAGAGCAAAGCATACTTCGCAACCTCCGATAGATCTCTATCAATTGTGGGGAACTGACTGTCCTCCAGCAATTCCCCTACCATGAGTGTTACAGATCCATTTGAGCACATCAATCCCAACTTACATATCAGTACTATTAGGGCCCATCAAACCCTAATTCAGTTGTTACATGCCCTAAAGAATTAAACCATTAGAATGCTTATCTTCCCAAGAAGTTCCATGACTGAAATCACCCAAAAATTACCTCTAAGAAGATTAGCGCAGGCAAGACTTCATTAGGGTGCACTGCAATGCAGTCTAGTACACTGATAGGATGCTATGCAGTGCACTTGAGCCCTCTTTAGCCTGCACTGAGCGAATTTGAGTGAAATTGCATTAGTGTTTGGGAATATTCTTATCCATTGGATGCATCTAGAAGTTTCCCAAGTTTATCTACTCCTTTGAGCTCGAATTTGGATGAGGTAGGGAGTTAAGGAACATCAATCTCTTTATCCCTTCCTCCATGGAACTAAATCCTAAGTTTGGGAGGGCATTCATTGTCACCATTTTTGGCATAACTTCCATCATTCACCTATAAAAAGACCACTCATCTAATTGATCAAGGGCTGGAAATCATTGAATTATAGGGAGATGCTGTGAGTATGAGACTTGAGTTGATTTCAAGTATTGTAATGATGTCAAAATGTCTTGCTTGTTATGAGGAGAGGATGGGATTAAACTAGACGAGTGATGATGAAACAAGCAAATTGGGTTGTAACTCTTCCTTTTACTAATAAAGTGTTCAAAGCTTTTTCTATATACTTGTGTTATTCATTGATGCTTTCATATGTGTACTATGTACTTGATTCCATGCTATGTTTAATCAATATATCATTATCATATGCTTTGATTGGTTTTTGTCTTCTGTCTGTGTGCAGGTACTTTCAAGCAAATTAAGTATGAAAAGGAGCGACAGAATTGGTCAAGGGAGATAAGGAGTAAGCGAAAGCTACAGGTAGGCTTCTTTACCTCTTATTTAATCTATTGTTCATAGAAAAGTAGAGAATGATTTGCACTGTTGTTCTTTTCTTAGCTACTAGTCTAGGGAATTATGCGTTTATCCAAAGACACTAAAACTTCCCAAAACAAATTGGCGACTCCACTGGGGAGTGATCATCCATATAAGTAGCGTTTCAGCCTCTTAAGTCATGTCTACATACTGTACTTGTGGTCGTTGATTGAATTTCAGTTTGATTTCATTGAAAATTGAGCCAAAATTGTGTCAAAATTGCCTTCAAAATAGCTTGTTGTCACCAGTGCAGCCCAATGAAGGACACAGTGCGCTAAAATGCACTTCCCAAATAGAGCCAGTGCACTGAAGTGCACTGTATCTCACTTCTGTCTGTGTTGATCCCTTGAGGGTCAGTGTCCTATCTAGGAGTTGAAGTTTTTTGTCAATTTTCTCCTGTTCAAATGATTTGTTGAATTTCAACGGTGTCTTGTCTCTGAAAATAGTTTTTCATCACCTTACCTAGCCCTACTTAGACTAGGATTGATAAATGTTTCTTATGTATTTGCTTTATCATTTTCAATCTATAGTCGAAAGTTAGTTTTTGGTCAATTGATATTTGTCGAAAGAAAGTGTCGTAAAATCATCTTTTCCTTCGAAAGTTGAATTGTCGTAAAGTCTCATTCATGAAATATCAATTGATTTATGTCTGCATATGATTAGTCTTTTCATTTAAGGTTTTCTAATTCCTCATTTCTTTGAAAACAAAAGTGTCGTAAAGTCTTCCTTTCCTTGAAAAGAAATTGTCGCAAAATCGTCATTTTTATGAAAAGAGTTTATTGATCGATTGTGCATTAGTTTTCCTTTTTGTTCATTCACATTAAGGGAAATCAAAAAGAAATGCATGCATGTTGCATTGAAAAAGTTTGTGAATGCTTGAATGGAATAGCTAGGGAAATTGCATTAGATGTGCTCTTTGCTCTTTGTCAAAGATCTGATTGCTCTATCCCTACTAGCTAAGGATTTTCATTGTTAAATTGAGTGGAAAGAATGCTTATCATATTAGTTGCATTTTAGGAATTTAAAACATACATCACGTGGTGAACCTTGAAAGGAAAATTCTAAATAAGATCAACTTAAAATTTATCTGAATTTACCTAATGGAGCATTGTCACCTAACGAAAAACATTTAGAGGTCTAGGCTAGAGACGTGTTCCAGCGTCATAAAACAAATCAGATGTCACTAACTTGTCTGCAATACATCTCGAGTGTGATACCTCATTCCACATACGTGATTATATCATAGCCCGTCCACGTACCTTCGGGTACATAGGTCGGGAATGCTCTCACTATGCGGTTTGCATTAGACAACGCTTATACAGATTGGGCCTCCACATACTTTCAGGTATATATGGGAGGAAAACACTAGGTTGCTATCCATCCTTAGGTAACTGAGTCATCTTCCTTGTACATTGTGATACACCGAACACATCATTTGGGGAGATTTCCTTCCCGTACTTTTTGGTTCACTAGGAGGTATTCCACAGTTCACAGTTTCTTGGTAAACCTTTTGCCTAGATTATCCCTCTTTTGTTTTGTTATGTTACTTTGATTAAAATAAATATAATTGACTACGAATAACATCCTCCACACTCGCTCCTTAGTTGATCTTAGGTTGAGACATATGGTGACAAATCTAAAGTCCACCAATCAAGGAATTCCTTTTGATGGGAATCCTAGTCCTTTTCGTTCTTTCGGAAATATTGGTGCTCCTTATATGGCTACATTGTCCCTTCCCAGACTTACCATTGGCTTGCCAGTATGGTTGTTTTCACCCTCCTTGGTTCAAAATGTCGTGATTTCTCTGCGATCGAGTACACCTCCAATTGGACAAAATCAACCTTCAGTTGATCCTCAGGTTGACACTTTGCCTTCTTCCTCGGTTGTTTCTTCCTCCCCTTCTTCCTCTTTGCCTGGTGAAAGTATTGGTACTAGTAACTAGGTGGCTAAGAAGATGAAGAAAGGGAAGAAGAAGAAGAAGAAGTAAATTCAGCAGAGCGACAACCAAGCAACCATTGCTTGAATGCAACATCTAATGATAAATCGTCTGTCAAGCCTCACAAAGTTCGATATCCATGCAAACTTTGTGCGGGAAACCATCTTCTTCGAAATTGTCCTAATATTTCTCAAATCCTAGAAGATTGGTCTTCTCATTCACATCATCCTGTGCCATCAACTTCTAGAGATCATGTTGGTGACACACCATCAACTAGTGATAGTAAAGTTCATGGAAAGAAGGGTAAAGTTAAGTTTCCATGTAGGTTATGTGAAGGGAATCACCCCATTCACCTTTGTCCCTATCTGGATGAAGCCAAAAAAGTTTTAGATAACCGTCCTGCTTCACCGCAGCGACTTCCATCTGGTTATAGGAAACTATCCTTGAATACTTCACTAGTTGATGATTTGACTAACCAAAATCAACCATCACTCGAAACCACTCTCTCTGAAAGTGAATCCTATGAGTCTATACCCGACCCAAATCAACAGATCGAGGTAATAGTTGACCAGATTTCACCTTCAGCTAATCGTACCTTTCCCGAAGAGAGTGAACATGATACCACTCAGGTTCTTTTTGTTTCTTTAGATTCTAATGAACTTGGGGGCAGTCCTCCTGTTCCATCAATACAGGAGGAAAATCCTCTCGCCGTCGTAACTCAAGGGGTTAATTCTCCCCTTTCTACGATACCCCCTCCAAGTAGTCTAGTCACTTCCTTTGATTGGAATCGACTGGCAGGATTATGTCTTCCTTCTTATGTGCCTTTCCAGATCATAGTACAAGTTTGTAATATGATTGTATCTGGAACTATTATAGATGAAGGTGCATCAATGAGCATCCTTTCCTCAACTGCTTGGAAAACGCTTGGCTTGTCGCCGCTTGTGCCTATTACACAGAATCTGTTGGGTTTTAATAAAGGAACTAGTCAACAATTAGGGATCCTCCCTCAGTTACCTATTACTTTGGGAGGAAAAATAATTTATCTGAATGTGATGGTAGTCCCAAGCCCATTAGATTACAATTTACTTCTTGGGCATGACTATGTTTATGGCATGGGAGCTATTATTTCAACTCTCTTTCGAGTGATTTGTTTCCCACATGAAGGAAAAATTGTCACTGTTGACCAGCTTTCATTTCTTGGTCCAAATATGGCTTCCAGTCAACCGTCTTCCCTAAATGGTCCTTTTGTACCAATGGTATCATCCCTACCATGGATTAATTATGTGGCAACCCATTTCATACCTACATCAACTAACGATCAATTCAATGATGTTGTACATCATGTACTGGGGGAATTGGAACCAGATCTTTCTTTCATGACCTCTTATGAGTTGTGACCAAAGGCTCTACGAGGATAGTTCCTAGTCTTATGTCAACTTCGTTTAAAAATGAAACCAAGGATACGAGAATAGTTCCTAGTCTTGTGTCAACCTCGTTAAAAAATGAAACCAAGGAATATGAGGATAGTTCCTTGTCTTGTGTCAAGCTCATTAAAAAATGAAACAAGGAGTATGAGGATAGTTCTTTTACTGTGTCAACCTCATTAAAAAATGAAACAGGCCCATGAGGATAGTTCCTAGTCTTGTGTCAACCTCGTTAAAAATGAAACAAGGGTCAATGAGGATATTTCTTTTACTGTGTCAACCTCATTAAAAAATGAAACAGGCCCATGAGGATAGTTCCTAGTCTTGTGTCAACCTTGTTAAAAAATGAAATAAGGGTCTATGTTCTTTTACTATGTCAACCTCATTAAAAAATGAAACAACTCCCATGAGGATAGTTTCTTGTCTTGTGTCAACCTCATTAAAAAATGAAACCAAGAATATGAGGATAGTTCCTGGTCTTGCGTTAGCCTCTTTAAAAAATGAAACAAAAGGTATGAGCATAGTTCCTTTTCTTGTGTCAAGCTCATTAAAAAATGAAACAAGGACCCCTGGAGCAAAGTTCCAAGTCAAGTCTTTGAGTAGATCTCGTAAAATCCCAGTCGAGTCTTTCACTTGATCTCGTAAATGAACCTTCATTCCATCCACCTGATAGTTGCAAGTAGTCTACTTAGGTGAATGAAATGAAGCTTGGGGGGCATGCACCTAGTGGTAAAGTTAAGTTTCCCTGTAGGTTATGTGAAGGGAATCACCCCATTCACCTTTGTCCCTATCTGGACAAAGCAAAAAAGGTGTTGGATAACTATCTTGCTTCACCGCAGTGACTTCCATCTGGTTACAGGAGACTCTCCCTTTCATCATGCTGGGGGCATGTAAACCAATCTCAAGCATAGTTTTTTCATGATTCAAGCTCGTGTAAAAATGAAACTGAATCCAAGCATAACTTTTTGTTTCAAGCTTGTGTAAACATGAAACTAAATCCAAGCATAGTTCCCTATGGTTCAAGCTTGTGTAAAAATGAACCCATTTCCATTTTAACCCTTGTGATTGCCATTCTATTAGCCTTTTTGTCAAATGAGCCTTGGTTGTTTTCATCCCATCGCCACCATCCCCTTGGCCGATCATACGCTTTCACTTGGTTGTTTTACCCTTTTTGAGGAACAATTGCAATGAGTGGTCTTATTAGCCAACCTCTTCACATAAATCAACATGTTTTGTGAAGTTCCAACATCACTGGAACTAGTTGCTACCCTAGACACCACTCGTTCCTCAAAATGGAGTTCTCTTTAAGCTCTTTTCATACTCTCTAAATATGAAAATATTATTGAGTGCTTGTCCTTTCCATCTCATTAACGAATTGGAAACGATATCTCTCTTATATTATTTTACGTTTTTTCGGACTTGAGAGATTAATTTACGAAAAAGAACTTGTGGAGTTTTCTTTCCATCCATTTTCAAACTCTCTAAACATGAAAAGGACTGATTTATCTTTGTCATTAAACTCATTAAAAACATCAAATAGCGACAAACTTGTCCATCTAGACAAGACTGTGTTTCACCTTCGCTAGACTCGTTAAAACATCAAATAGCGATGGATTCACACGAAGGGTGGAATTATATAACAAGCAATTTTATCCTCCTCAAGCTTGATAAAAATAAAGAGGTACTGGTCAGTAATGACTGGGGTAAATTGGAAAAAGGTGAAAACACTTTATGGTAGAAAGTCGCTCTTGAACATGACACTTTCACCTCATCACCATGACTATGTGGGTTGGGTCATTCAAATTGATGGTTATCACACCGTTGGTCTATCATACCATCCATTACTGTGTTTTGGGTAAATGCTACCAATTCATTTTAGTGTCACCAACATGTTCAAGAGAAGTCATTCAGTTCAAACTTTATCCTTTGCAATACCGTAAACCTTCATTTTCATGACCGCCATTCTTGAACCTTCTGTCGTCAGTCGATTTTCATCTCCAAAATCATTTACCTCGTTTCATGTCATTGATTTTGGATACATCAAGGCCCTCCTGCGATGAGTCACTTCTTGTCGACATCAGCACATTATCCAAGAAGTTGACTTAGAAACACCCCTTCAGTACCTTGAGGCTTGCATACATCAATGGCAAGTTTCTCGCTTCCGAGGATAGGTTGACATCGCTGGTCTTCAACTGAAAGACTTTGTATGTGTTCAACATCAAATCATTTATTCACACCATGTGAAATGTACTGTAGTACCTTGAGGGTCATTATCATTATCAGTGATTCCTCTCGCATATGTTAACAGCTTACATCATTGGCTGGTAATTAGACGATGTCTTCCCATGTTCGACTTCAGATCATCTATTCACATGGTTAGACTTGTGCTTGAGCTAAAGATTGAACGAGATTGAAGACCACGGATGTAGTTTCATCAATCCGGGCTGCGATATTTTCAGGAGTACTAAATCAAATGTACAATGGCCTTCCATTCATGGTCATCCATTCATGGGTCTATATCTGTAGACGACTATATTTGTACATGTAATGAAAGTTTATAAGCTGAGCATGGGTATGCTTTCCCTCAGTAAGTTCATGAGAAAAAATTAAATTATCATGATATATGTATTGTAATTGATGCAGGTCACCTTCCGCTTCGAAACCTCCTCTCCACATGATCAAGCATTTCACTCGACATACATATTTACAACTTCATGCTTTAGGGGGAAACTGTTACAGATCCCTTTGGGCACATCAACCCCAACTTACAGATCAGTACTATTAGGACCCATCAAACCCTAATTCAATTGTTACATGCCCTAAAGAAGTCAACCATCAGAATTCTTAACTTCCCAAGAAGTTCCATGACTGAAATCATCCAAAAACTGCCTCTAAGAAGATCAGCATAGGCAGGTATTCATTAGGGTGCACTGCAGTGCAGTCCAGTACACTGATAGGGTGCTATGTAGTGCACTTGAGCCCTCTTTATCCTGCGCTAGGTGAATTTGAGTGAAATTGCATTGGGGTTTGGGAATATTCTTATCCATTCGATGCATCTAGAATTTTCCCAAGTTTATCTACTCCTTTGAGCTTAAATTTGGATGAGGTAGGGAGTTAAGGAACATCAATCCCTTTATCCTTTCCTCCATGGAACTAAATCCTAAGTTTGGGAGGGCATTCATTGTCACCATTTATGGCATAACTTCCTTCATTCACCTATAAAAAGACCACTCATCTAAGTGATCAGGGGCTAGAAATCATTAAATTATAGGGAGATGTTGTTAGTATGAGACTTGAGTTGATTTCAAGTATTATAATGATGTCAAAATGTCTTGCTTGTTATGAGGAGAGGATGGGATTGAACTGGAGGAGTGATGCTGAATCAATCAAATTGGGTTGTAAGTATTCTTCCTTTTAATAATAAAGTGTTCAAAGCCTTTTCCATATGCTTGTGTTATTCATTTATGTTTTCATATGTGTACTATGTACTTGATTCCATGTTATGTTTAATCAATAGATCATTATCATATGCTTTGATCAATTTTTGTCTTTTGTCTGTGTGCAGGTACTTTTCAAGCAAATTAAGTATGGAAAGGAGCGACAGAATTGGTCAAGGGAGATAAGGAGTAAGTGAAAGCTATAGATAGGCTTCTTTACCTCTTATTTAATCTATTGGTCATAGGAAAAGTAGAGAATTCTTTGCACTGTTGTTATTTTCTTAGCTACTAGTCTAGGGGATTAGGATTTTATCCAAAGACACTAAAACTTCCCAAAACAATGAGAATTATGGCAGCAAAATCCATGCATAGTGGAATGTTTTGCCTTGTTCTTGGGCCTCACGTCAATTTTCCAAGAACTACTTGCATAGGAACTCGGACCAGTTGAACTGGACCCCCTACACACTGCTCAGCAAGTGCCACCATTGACGTGGGTACCTAGTCCGTGCAGCACTTGCTTATAACCTTACTCGCCAGTATCTGGGTCACCACCTTAACTACTTTGTTGTTGATGCTAGATATGGTGTATCCCCTTTTCTTCTGCTCTAGTTTGTATTTCTTCTTCATGGCCTCTGTGATGACCAAGTCACTACTCTTCCCCTCCGAGATGTCTACGGGGTCCTCTCCTTTGCATGGGAGCCGGGTAATGCGATAGATTAAGTGGTCCATGATGGGGATGGTGTTATAGACATTTTTGGGCACTGCAACCCCAATCATAAATGTCCATAAACCAATGGATCCTAAGTACCTAAAGGTGTTGTACCAACCCCTAAAAGAACAAGGTCAACTGATTACAGCATCTCCCAGAAGTTCTCCATGAAAAACTACTCAGAACTGGTCAAAATTGGACCATTTCACCTGCTCCATGGTCAAAGTGCGTTGCATCCCACCTAAATACACACAATAGGTGTGATGCATGTTGAAAAACCCTTCTATGGGGTGCGATGGGAGAGAGTGGACAAATGGCAGGGTCAATCCGCAAGGTGGAGGAGCATGGAATCTTCCAGAAACTTCTCCTGTGACACTTGCCTCTCTGCATTCGCCCAAGGATGAGTAAGAGATCATCAGTCTCCAAGTGGAATCAAGAACTATCAGAGAGAGGACACTAATCAAATCTCAAAAGCTGACTCATTCCCCTTGTAAACATCTATATATGGATCCCTCATCCCAGAGATCCAGAGGCTGGAATTTTGTATCTTGTAAGGAAGTGCTATTGGTTTCTTGGTGCAATATCATAGTGTTGGGTGATCTAAGCTTTTCATGAGGTGAAGAAGGGCTTTCTTGCTCAGAGGATGATGTTGGGTCAGAACAATTAGTTGTAATCCTCCTTGCTCTTTCTTGATTATCAATAAAGCTATTCAAGTTTTCCTCCACATTTTTGTATGATTGATGTTACATGCATTTGTGTGGTCAATATATATCTGGTCCTATATTGTTTATGATAATAGATCAATGTTCTTGGATAGTGTTACGCTGCTTTGATTCTACAGGTGCTCTTTGAAGCTGGGTAGACAAGGAAGCAAGTGGCGAAGACCTACCAGAAGGGAGAGGAATCGAGAAAGGAACCAAGTGCAAGACAAAGGTTGGTCTCCTTATTCCCCTCTTATCTATTTCTCATAAAGGAAAACGAAAGTAGTTTTTAGTTTGTTTGTTTCTAAGGTAGCTACCAACCTTAGTGGGACTAGTAGCTCTGCATAGACACTAGTTTTCCCGATAACAAAATGGTGACTCCACTGGGGAGCGAATAGATTGTTTGTTTATCTACATTTGTTTACTTTATAAACTTACAGACGGAGCCTGAAGTTAAGCCAGCTAGCCTTCGAGCTGCATTTGCTATGCAAGTGCAAAGTAGATAAATGTTGCTTTAGTCTATCTCCGGGTTTTGTCTATGAATTAAACAATTGATTTACAAGCTCTTTAATTGCCCTTGTGGTGGCTCTAGTAACCTCCCTAGATCTACCCCTGTGATTGATTTACTGATTACCACTTACTCGGCCTAAATCCCTGAACTGAGCTGCAAACTGTGACCCGGAACCCAGCTAAAGTCTCGTCCCTGGTCCATCGCACTTTGTCTTCTTTGAAACCTGAATGCATCGCACTTCCCGAGTGTAGTAGGTGCGTTTCATTTCAGTTTCCCTGTGCTATAGGTGCGTTGATCAGACCTCTTCTGCTCTTAGATTTTAGCTTCTGTGTTCACTCTTTTCAGCTCTATTCAGGAGTTTTGCTGCCTGTAGTCAGTACACCTCTGTTAAAACCCCCTTCCTTTCCATTATTCCGCCTCCATTGTGAAAAGAACTGTAAATTTTTTTATGTATTTTAAGTCATTTTTAGTTCTCCTTTACAAAGAAGTAGCGTAATTGAGCTATCGCTTCCTGATTTGAAAGTGTCGCAAGTGTCATTTTCAGTCATAGAAGAGAATCTAATTGTTCTTGATAGTCGCTTACACTGTTACTCTTGTATTTGATTTGAATTAGTAGTTTTTCAAGTGTCGAAAGCAAGTTTTCAATTCCAAATAACAAAGTGTCATCATTGTCCTCATTTTGTTTTGAAAAGAAGCTTGTTAGTAATTGTCGCTTTGAAAAATAATTCAGATTTGCGCTTAGCTTTCTTTTTATCATTCACACATTAAGAAGGTTGAAAACAAATACATGCATGTGCATTTTCATTTAGACTGTTTGTTGGTTTGATTTAGGACAGTGCATATAGTGTGTGCTCTCTACTCTTTCTTGAAAGAAAATCATCTCTCTTTCCTTAGTAGCCAGGATTTTCATTGCAAAAAGAAGGTTAAACGATTGTTTATCATCTTAGATTGCATTTTAGGAATTGTAAATCTACATCACGTGGTGAACCTGAAAGGAAAATTTCTTAAGCAAGATCAACTATAAAATAAATTTAATGAATCTAAAAACGCTTTGGAACCTAACGCACAACATTTAGAAGTCTAGGTTAGAGACATATTCCAGCGTCGTAAAGCCTGGTAACTATTGTTTTCACTATTGGTTGGGTGATTCCTCCACTTTGAGATGATAAGTACCAGTACGGACTTGTGCTCCCACGTACCGTCGAGTATATTTTGGGAGACCACAATAGGCTATATCCTTTACCCATAGGAATCCGTGTCTGCCGCCCTATCGATCATAATGCACTGAACACAGCATTCGGGAAGATTGATTGTCGTACCGTAAAAAGTATTCTGCAGTTTTGCGATTGGTTTGGTAATCCCTCTATCTAGATTTCTAGAACAGTCCCTTTCGTTCCTTTTCAGACTCCCTAAAGCAAAAGGTCCATCTGAGCACTTGTCACTTCAGGCTCATTAAAAATCGAAGGCGACTAGAGTCATCTTTTGTTTTTTCTCGACTCTTAAAAATTGAAAAAACAAGTTGTGTCAAAGCGTCTAAAATTTATTTTAAACGGAATAAACATCACCTTTCCTACGTTGGTCTTAGGTTGAGAAAAATGGAGTCCACCAACCAAGGAGTTCCCCTTGGAGGAAATCCTAGTCCCTTCTCCTCTTGGGGAGATGTTGGTGCACCCCATATGGCCACATTGTCTCTTCCAGGATTGAGTACAATCGGCTTGCCCATATGGCTCTTCTCAACCTCTGTCATTCATAACACCATGATTCTTGAACAATCAAGTTAGAAACTAAATGATACCAGAGTTACCCCCCAACCCTCTACTTCGTCCAATTCTTCCTCTCCTCCTTCCTCTTCGCTTGATGAAGTTGGTAAAGCCCAAAATCAAGTAACTGAGAAGAAGAAGGAGAAGAAGAAGAAAGAGAAGAAGAAGAAGGAGCCAAAGGCAAAAAGGGGCAACCAGGCATCGTCTAGTGAAAATCCACACACTGCACTGACCAGGCCTAAATCGCCATGTGTCATTTGCAAAGGATACCACTATCATCGAGATTTTCCTTCCATCCCTCAAATATTAAGGGACTGGTCTCCTCGTTTGCACAATCCGGTGGCAACAACCTCTGATGATCATGTTGGAAGTACACAACCAACTAGTGAAAGTGAAGCCCCTGGACAAAAAGGAAAATATAAATTTCCTTGTAAATTGTGTGAAGGTGATCACGCCATCCACCGTTGTCCCTTCTTAGACGAAGCTAAAAGAGTTTTGGACGACCGTCCGGTTTCACCATTACGGTTTCCTCCTGGATATAAGAAACTCTTGCCGAGTCCGTCACTAGTTGAAAATCCAACTAACACGCCCTTGTGGTCGGCTGAAGCATCTATCATTGAAGATAAACCATCTGAATCCACACCAGACGAAAGTCAAAAGGTTCAGGTGGCAGTTGACCCGGTCTTGCCTTCAGAGGATCAGTCTTCAGATGATACAGTCACCGAAGGGAACAAGGATGACATCGTCCAAATTCTTTTCATAAGCACAAACTCCGATGAACATGGGGGCAGCCTACCTGTTCCTTTATCACAGGAAGGAAGTTCGTCAGAGTCATATCCGGCTGTATATTCGATCCCACCTCCAAGCAACCTAGTTGTTTCCTTTAACTGGAATCTACTAGGCAGACCCCATTTACTGGCTAGTGTACCATTTCGAATCATTGCTCAAATATATAGAATGGTCATGGTCGGTACCATCATAGATGAAGGGGCTTCTGTGAGTATCCTTTCCTCAACTGCTTGGAAAGCGCTTGGTTCGCCATCGCATTTGCCTGAGATGAGAAATATAACAGACTTTGACAAAGGAACCAGTCGACCGTTAGGGATCCTTCCCGATGTGCCGATAACATTGAGAAGGAAAACCGTTCACATGAACATAATGGTAGTCCAAGGACCCCTGGATTATAATCTACTCCTTCGACGGGACTATATTTATTGCATGGGAGTCGTCGTCTCCTCACACTATAGAGTAATTTGTTTTTCGCACGAAGGAAGAGTGTTCAAGCTCGTAGACCAGCTTTCATTTCCCGGTTCACACATAGCAAATAGTCATATACCAACCCTGAATGGTCTTTTCACGCAAGGAATGTCTCATCAATCCCCAGTCCGTCCTCCTGATGAGCACGAGTGATTCGGAGGACATGACTGAAACCCAGGGGGCATGCACCCTGGCCTGTTTCGATAGGAAAACCTTGGGTATAGGGTAGGTTTCCGCGAAGGATATATGACTAGTCTGATACACCCGTCCGTTTAGGAAAATGGGATTAGGCTGGAATAAGATTCCCTCATCAAAGTTATGTGAGTGGAGGCATCTGCGCCACTCACCTTTGTCTATTTCGGTAGACATCGCCGAGGAAGTGTTTTGTCTGTGACACAGATGGAACAATCTTTGGTAACCTGGAAATTTTTTGCTATACCTGGGGGCATGCAAGCAAAGAGCGATCATTTATTTTTAAATTTATAGGTCCTCTAACCCTTTAAACTCGTAGGATTGGTTGTTTCCTAACTTGCATAAAGAAAGGATGCGGAGCAAAGCTTTTTAAGGTGCAAGCTTCTTAAAAATGGCATCTTAGATGAGACATCCTTATTATACGACTGGATCGAGCAGTTTTAACGTGGAATTCAAGCTCGTTAAAAAATAAACATAAGCAATGAGAAAATGTTCTCCCAGCGTTTAAGCTCATTAAAAAATGAACCATACCTGGTAAATAATCATCGTGAATGTATTATCATCAGCCTTTGAAGCCTTGGTCATGTTCCCATCATCACCTCCACTCTATATTGGCCAATCATTCACCTCCACTTGATTGTTTACCCCTTTTGAGGAACATCTGTGAAGAGTGATCCTGTTAGCCATCCTTGTGACACTGTCGTGATTGGAAAATTCCAAACCTTACCTGGAATCAGCTGCTACCCGAATCTATCACTCGTTCCTCAAAGACGAGTCTCCTTTGAGCTCTTTTCAACTGACTCGTAAAATATGAAAAGATTGCCGAGCCATTGGCCTCTCCAGCTCGTTAAAGTGACCGGAAGTGCTATCCCTCCTTTAGATTTTAATATTTTTGGACCTGAGGGATTATTACACAAAAAGATCAAGCGCTTGTTTTGTTCGGCTCGTTAAAATTACCAAAAATTCATCCCTTTTGTATTATTTTATACTTTTTCGGACTTAAGGGATTAGATGACAAAAAAGGATTTTTTGGAGTTTCTTTTACGTCCCTTTTCAGACTCTCTAAAATTGAAAAGGACCGAGTTATCTTTGTCGTTAAACTCGTTAAAACCGAATAGCGACAAACTTGTCCATAACAGACAAGAACGAGTTTCACTATCGCTAGTCTCGTTAAAACATAGCGATGGGTTTTCCCGAAGGGAAAATTATAGAACAAGAATATGTTATCCTCCTCAAGCTTGACAAAAATAAAGAGGTACTGGTCAGCAATGACTGGGGAAAAATTGGGAAGAAAACTTGAAGAAACTTTGTTGGTAGCAAGTCGCTCTTGAACATGACACTTTCACTCCGCATCCAAGTCGGGTTGGGTTGTTCCATTCACTGGTCACATCACCATGGTTCCGTCACACCATCCATATTTGGGGTTAATGCTACCAATCCATCATGTCAGTGTCGCCGATATGTTCAAGAGAAGTCGCTTTGAGAGTTCACCTGTGTCTCACCCACTACAATACATTTACGCTCCATTCTTTCATGACCGCCACCCTGAACCTTATATCACCGATCATTTTCACCTCCATTAAAATCATTTGCTCCGTTCTGTGTCGTTGATGTGGGATTCACTAAGGCCCTCCTATGACGGATCGCTTCTTTTCGACATCGGCTCATTATCCAAGAAGTTGATCTAGGAACAACCCTTTCAGTACTTTGAAACTTGCATGCCTCAAAGGCAAGTTTCTCACTTCCAACAACAGGTTTACATCAATGGCCTTCGACCGAAAGATTTTGTGTGGTGTTCGACGCCAAGTCCCTTATTCACACCACGTGAATTGTACTGTAGTACCTTGAGGGTCATCATCATTATCGGTGATTCCTCTCGCGCCTGTTAACAGCTTACATCATTGGCTAGTAATCAGGCGATGTCTTTCCATGTTCGACTCCAGAACATCTCTCACATGGATCGACTTGTACTTTGAGTGAAGATCGAACGAGATTGAAGACCCCGGATCTAGTTTCATCCATCTGGGCTGCGATATATATTCAGGAAAATAAAGACATCAAATGTACATCATTGCTGCACAGATAATCATCCAATCTAAGGGATGATGGCTCTACCAAAATCATCAGTCTACACTCAGACGATTGTCTGTCTCATGTACATGAAAATGAATTTATAAAGCTGAGCATGGGAATGCCCGCCTCAGCTAGATCATGAAAATATTATGAAGATAATTTATTGTATTGTATCTTATTACAGGTCGCCTTCCAGCTTGAAAAAACTTCAAATCCTCATGATAAAGCATTTCATCCGACATCAAAAGATTAACGACCTCATGCTTTAGGGGGCAACTGTTATAGACATTTTTGGGCACTGCAACCCCAATCATAAATGTCCATAAACCAAGGGCTCCTAAGTCCCTAAAGGTGTTGTACCAACCCCTAAAAGAACAAGGTCAACTAATTACAGCATCTCCCAGAAGTTCTCCATGAAAAACTACTCAGAACTGGTCAAAACTGGACCATTTCACCTGCTCCATGGTCAAAGTGCGTTGCATCCCACCTGAATACACACAGTAGGTGCGATGCATGTTGAAAAAACCTTCTATGGGGTGCGATGGGTGAGAGTGGACAAATGGCAGGGTCAATCCGCAAGGTGGAGGAGCATGGAATCTTCCAGAAACTTCTCCTGTGACACTTGCCTCTCTACATTCGCCCAGGGATGAGTAAGAGATCATCAGTCTCCAAGTGGAATCAAGAACTATCAGAGAGAGGAAACTAATCAAATCTCAAAGCTGACTCCTTCCCCTTGCAAACATCTATATATGGATCCCTCATCCCAGAGATCCAGAGGCTGGAATTTTATGTCTTGTAAGGAAGTGTTGTTGGTTTCTTGGTGCAATATCATAGTGTTGGGTGATCTAAGCTTTTCATGAGGTGAAGAAGGGCTTTCTTGCTGATAGGATGATGTTGGGTCAGAACAATTGGTTGTAATCCTCTTTGCTCTTTCTTGATTATCAATAAAGCTATTCAAGTTTTCCTCCACATTCTTGTATGATTGATGTTACATGCATTTGTGTGGTAAATATATATATGGTCCTATATTGTTTATGATAATAGATCAATGTTCTTGGATAGTGTTACGCTGCTTTGATTCTACAGGTGCTCTTTGAAGCTGGGTAGACAAGGAAGCAAGTGGCGAAGACCTACCAGAAGGGAGAGGAATCGAGCAAGGAACCAAGCGCAAGACAGAGGTTGGTCTCCTTATTCCCCTCTTATCTATTTTTCATAAAGGAAAACGAAAGTAGTTTTTAGTTTGTTTGTTTCTAAGGTAGCTACCAGCCTTAGTGGGACTAGCAGCTCTGCATAGACACTAGTTTTCCCGATAACAGATGGGCTCCTCCAGCCACAAACACCCACCATGCACCAAGCAAAGTAGTTTCCTGATCACGAATATTGTCATTGGGGCGCGGTGGAAATGCGGCACATAGAGCAGATTTAATAACCCTGCCTTTTCCATTACACACAACCACTTTCGCGGCTCCAATTTGATAACCCCCGCTGTAGTGTTCTCTTGGGCTTCATGAGCTGCACGGTCTCTAGGTGAGGGAACTTCTCATGGTCAGCAAGATCCCAATCCTCAAACTTCAAGCTAGGCACTCACCCCAGGTGCATGCCCTCAAAGATGATGCAGTCCAGGAGGAGCGAAGTCTGTAGAGAGTTCTTGCTCTCGTCAAGATCCTTGAGCACTTTTGCCTTCCCCTTCCACGAGGGGATATAGGTGGGCAGCTTTGTTGGAGGGTGCATAGGCTCAGTTTCTTCCTCCACACCTTCATCTTCGTCTTCTTCAATGATAAGGTCCTCTACGTCTTCCTCCTCCTCGTCAGTTTCCAAATTAACAACTTTCCCTTTCTCCTCAATCGTTAACTTGGTGCGCAACGGGTTTCGCGGGGATACACGCACAAGAATCATCGATTTTTTGTCTTTCTTTGGCCTTGGTGTGCACGGTGATATAGGGATTTCCACCACAATCCTGGTGGCTTTAGGGGCATCCCCCACAGCCATGGCCTGCGCGGCCTCTTCAGTGGTCATCTCTGCAATTTCCCTAACTTCTTGTGATGTTGCCATCTTGCTAGTCCATGAATCTTTCAATCGTGTAATCAGGGGCTCAATCAATGCTTAGCACAGGGCAAACAAATATCAGCTCAATATATGCGGGGCATACAACAGCTCAATTCGCAAATGACCAAGTGTTGTTTTTTGGGCAGTCCTTTGTAATTTATAGTGCCTTTTGAATTTGAGTTTGACCATCCCCCCAAATCTGGTTCATTAATGCACCCTTGGCGGTAGATTTTCCCAAATATTGCCCATAAAGAACGTCTTAAACACCTGTCACTCACTCCATTTGGTCTCAAGTCGAGCATCACATCATGAATAGTGACTCCAACGGTCACTTTCCAGCCAACCCACACGACAACGCAATCCCCCTTGCGCAATTGTGGACCTTGTGACACTTTGCTTTTGCGCGCAGTTCCAACATCGCACAGCTCCCAGTAGATTATTTTATAGTCCCACACCTCCTTTCAACTGCCTGGAGCGCTAAGACTATACCTCCCACGACTAGTCAGGTGGTCGCGCCACCTGTATAGGGTTTCATCTGGTCATCCATCACTTTTATATGAAAATACCCACCTTTTGTTGTTACTGGCTACGTCACACCCTTTATCATTGGCATCGCGCCACCTTGGTTGATCCATTTATTAATATGTGGTCCAATCCAACGCATCAGGCAGATCAATTCTCGGCGATAGTCCTCAAATTTTTCAACATGATCGTGCGCACCCTGCTTTACCACCTTGGTCTCTTTATTGAGAAAATCCTTCTTGATCCCGTCCTCCAACTTCTTGGCTTCCGCTTCCACCAGAGCGATTTTCACCCTTAATTACACCCTTTCTTTCCCAAGTTCTTGGAGCCTAAAATTACCTTGTCGGATTTCTTCCTCAGGTCCCAAGCATTCTGCTTCATTCAGCTGTGTGATCCCCTCTTCCAAGGCTCCGCGAACCATCATATCTGTCAGTGTTGACATGCACGGACTAGGAATTTTATGCTCTATGGGGATTACAATGTTCGCTCCATACTGCAGCCTCTGAGGTGCCTGCACCATCAGTTTCTTGCACGTGGTCCTATAAATCCATAGAACCGCTAGTATGCTAATCAGTCTATTACGCACTGTTTATCTTGTTCAGCACTTTGCATACTTCGTTAAAGGCTTCTTCATGGATAACCTTCTGCGCACTTAGTCTTTCCATACTCTGTTATTCCAACCAGAGGGGTCGTTCACACCATTTCTTCGCCTGCACATGCTTACTGGTCGTGTCTCCTAACGCAAATATTGTGTGCCTCTGCGCAGGTTTCGGACCATATGCTTATATCCATCTAGACAAGTGGGTGCGCGGACCGTTTCATCCAGAAATATTGTCTGTTAATCACATCTGAGGCTTCCTAAATTGCATGCACATCATTATCCTGCATTCGCGCTAGTCCTTGAAGCTTCCTTGGTGCGTACCCCACCACCTCACAGGCTAGCACGCAGTACCAATTTCAAGGCTTTGAAGCATTGTTGTTCAGGCACCTCTCCCTCAAATATGTTAAGGAAGTCATCTACCTTGCTCAATCCATCATACGTAGGTAGATCCCTTACCTCTGTTGATATGCAGTGCAATGATCTCATCATCATGTTACAGTTCAGCGTGGTTACCTCGTGTAACTAGTTCTGCCATCGTTTTATCTCCTCATCATAATCTGATGTGCAGGAGCTTTCGCGCTCCCATTAAATTCGTCCATCCGAGATTAGATTTACCCAGTCTTGTTGTCACGTGGTTATCTTGTAGATGCAGTCCAAGTCGTCGTCACTTTCATAGTAGTGCACTAGCTCTGTATAGCACGATCCTTCTGCAGGGTCCAAAGGTACAACTACGAACAAAGACTTTTTCTCAAAAATCATCTTGTGCTTCTTCATATTTATCACCCCGTTCATGTTAGTGGCCCAATCTATTCCTAATAGCACAGGGTAGGGATTGCTATCATCAACAATCTCTATTACTTCAAAATCTGCTAGCGTGCTTACTCCTTCAATATCCACTGTGATTCCCTGCAATCATCCCATAGGTAGGATCTTTTGTTGGTTCGCCATTCACAGCTGGATAGGGGACCATTGCAGCGTAGGCCTTCCCATGCGCTCCCATGTCTACTTCGGTAGAACGTTCGCGTCTGATCCCAGGTCTAGAATCACTTGGTCCATCTCATATTCTCTAATTTGCATGGTCAATCTCATTTCCCTTCCCGTTCGAGTCATGTGCTTTTCGAGCTTCCGGACTACGCGTGGTTCTCCTGATGCGACCCTAATGCATCTATTTATGAGTTCCTGCAACCCCTTTACAACCTTGTTGTCGCGTAGCAGCTTCACGCATGTTTCCAGGAACATGGTGAGCATTGATGGGTTCATTTATGGCTCCAGTCTATCTTTTCTCCCCGAAGTGGAGGCATCAACTAAACTCTTTCTGGCTTCCATGATGGTTTCCTTAGCGCCCTCCAAATCAAACTCTGGTTCTTTCATCAGAGCCTTGCGAACCCAAGTACTTTCTTCAAGCTACTTGCCTTTGTCATCCCCTATCATAATTCCACTTTCAGAGCACAATATGCACATTAGGGTCTTCTTCACGCAGCTTAGACCTCATCATTTGCAGGTTCTAAGTCAGGGGAGGTTGGAGCGCTCCCTTGTCACGCAGTCGTGCTATTAGCGTGGGATAATCCTTCATCTCATGATCAAACAATGTACAATACAAGCATGATGGACACGTTGGATTTGTACAATCGCGGGCATAATATCCTGGCCCTCCGCAATTGTAGCATATCAGCTATCCACGACCTCTTCCAAGTCCTCCTCCACCTTGGCCTCCTCCGTGCCCCTGAAATTTGATTTGCGCCATCCTTGCGTTCTGGTCAAAGGGTTGCATCTCGGCCTGAACTCTGTAGGTAGGAGTCCTATCCATCATCAGCTCATAACTTCTACAAGTGCACTCATCATGTCCCACTGATCTACAAAAATTACAGAACAACTTCTATGAATTCTGCGTGTACTTCTGCAATAAATGGCAGTTATCTATAGCATGTTTTTCTCCTATCTAACAGATCGCGCACCACAATGCAAGTGTTGCGCTAGGTCTTGCTTGTGCCTCCGGTCTCAATGGAATTGGTCCTCCTCCCCCGAGGTAATTTTTGAACATCGAGTAGTGGTCCTTGTCCCTAACCCTTGTAGTTTACACACCATACCTCGTCGTGCACTTCTTAATGAGTTGTCCTGTCTTGTTTTAGACTCTGCATCTCAAGGCACAATTTTTTCAACTGCGCATGAATCTGCTGAACTCCCAGGTTGGGATCCTGTATTAGGGTCTCATGCAGTCTCATTGAGATCTCCAAGGCCTCAGCCTAAGATGTTAGCCTTTGTTGTGACAACGCGTTCCTTAGATGTGGCGTTAACGATGCTGCAAATCATTTGCGGTGTTTTCCATCCATCAAAGTCGTGTTAGCTTCACGAATTGTGCACTCTAGTCTCTGATCCAACTTCTAAGGGGCCTCGCATGGTAGCATCGTGATTTCCTTGAACCCAATGATCATCTGTGCCTCTGACTTCGGTTTGCTAAATTATTTGTTTAGCGTTGCTTGGATATCTACGATCCCCGCATTCGGATTTTCATTGGAATGCTTAATGTACAAGGTCAACACATGATCCTGCAGAGTGCTGACCAACGTTGCCTTCTTTATATTTTCATCCATGAATCCCTGCGCTTCCCATACAACCTTTATCATGAACCAAAACCGGTCCAGATCTTCATTTCCTACTCCCTTGAACACTGGCAACTTTATCGTGCTTCCCATATTGACTCGCGGTGGTGGCGGACGTGGTATGGGGGAAGATGGGGGTGAAGATGGTGAAACTAGTGGTAGTGTGGGTGGGGATGATATGCACAGAATCCTCTGCCTTATCAAATTGATTGCAATTCTTGTTGAGACCTTCGCGAGCTCTCCCTCGTCCCCTCATGGAGGTGAAATCAAGGGGCTGGTTTCTAGTTCTGCACTACCTTCATTTCTATATATTCTCCCACTTCGCATAGCCCCAAACATCAATTTATTCGCATAACCTGTTTTTCACATAGTAGCACTTTAATCCAAGTGTTCAAAGACTTAACGTACTTACCTCGTAGCCCTTTAAGGAAGCATCACTCTGCCTCGCCATTGCTGACTGAAGTATCTACTGCGAACTAAGTGATGAATCCTCCTATAATTCGATCAAGCCTGTGATCAACAATGCACGTGATCTTATCATCTGATGCTTCCAATCTGTGCACCAACTCTAGAGTCCACACAATAGGTTTTTCAAGCTTGCACCTTCCTTGGTTATCTGCTAGCTTCGTGATCCACTCGTACAGCTCAGTAGGGAAGGATGCAAAGAAAATTTTGTGGATCTTTGTGTATAAGTAGCAATCTAACCACTTCCTTTGATAGTCGTGGATTCCTATTCTCCTGCACCGCGAACTCGTGAATCTTCCTGTCTAACCAACCTTCAATTCCTTTCTTAGTTGGATTCCAGTGATACAAAATCAGACATCTCTATGCAGATCCCAGTCCCAGCAACGGAACCATTTGTTGGCTTGTTGGGGCCTGACCCTTAGCCAAACAAATCCCTGTACTACTGGCCCTTTCAGCAACAGTCCACGGAGCGCAGACTGAGGTCTCATCTGAAGTAGTATGGGGGGGTGCTGGAACCAGGTTTCCTCACCCTTGAGATGTCCGAGAGTTTTGACTAGGTCCAACTGTTAGTCCCTTCACATAGACTACTTCGTGCCCTTCCTTATCCCTTGCACCCTAATATACTTGCCTTCACACAGCCCTAACCAGGGGCTGTGGAGCTTCTGCGTTGCTGGAGCAGTGCACTGCACTATCTCCCTAAGTCACAGCTAAGATCTTAATTATCTTCCTACACTAGTTATTTATCTTCACGTAAATGGATGCCTTATGTTATATTTATTTATACAACACATTCATATGAGTTCGTGTAGAAAATAAATAATAAACTTGCAATTTATACCCAATAATACATAAAACAGGAAAATATACACAGAAATATGGCAAAACTTCTCTTTATTAATTCTTCCCATGGTTACAGACTCAACATGCCCTGTGCACTTATTTGCAGGGGTATATGCACTCAGTTGCAGACTACTAGGCCTCTGCACACACAGTTGCAAAGCCTTACCCTACTCTACGACCCAAAGACACGCTTTACACTTTGACTCAATTCCTCAGACTCATCACGCTTATACTCTTTTCTTATTCCTTTATTAGCTATCTTCTACACTTAGAGCCTTGCTCTATTTATACAATCCCATGGTCCGCGGACCATGGGTAGGTCTATCAAGCTGATATTACATTACAAAAACAAGGGTGGACAACCCTGTGACTCTATTATGACTTCACACTCTGTGCCCACAAATCGCAGAGTCTTTACAATGGACTTGGTCAAAATTTGGGCTTTAAGCCCCAAAACATGCCTTGGGGGGATTCCATTCCCAACAAATTTCCATTAAATACCAAGTGTGAAAGTATGGACAACCATGATTTTTCTCAGATGTCAAACTCTCTGAAGATCAGATTGATGAGCTGGATAAACCTACTTGTGATGTGGGTGATGTTTAGGCTAATGTATTTGAGACCCCTGTTGGCAATAGTGAAGAATTATATGTTGCAAAGCTGCCAAACTTGTCACCGGTTTCAGAGAAAATTAACAGAGTGGTTGATAGTGGCAATGAAGCATACTCAGCTCATGTACTTCATGGTCTTGAACAATGTATATTCAAGTCATGTAGGAGCTTCCCATTTGGTGACTCGGAAGAAGTGTTTCCTACCATGGATAGGCTTTGGTAAAAGGATCATAATAGCATGGTCCTATTTGCAGCCAAGAAAAACCAGTCAATCAGGAAAGAAAAATTCTGGAAGAAAACACTTGCTTGTTAACTCTATGAAGAGCAGTACAACCTCTAGAAGAGAAAACTTGCAGGCAAGATTTTATAGGATCAGGCAATGGGTTCAAGTAAATTTTACAGCTAACTTTCACCTTCAATGAAAATTCCTGAACACCTAAACTCTGTCGATATCTTAAGTGGGAAATCAACTAACAGTTCTTCAAAAAGTTAGGCTTTAACTTTTGAAGAAAGTTCCAAGGGTAGTAAATGCCTGCATACACCATAACCACTAAATGCCTACTATGTCAAATAATGCCCCTAAATAGAGCAAGTCTATCCAGATGAATCCATGTACCTCTACCACTATGGATTAATTTTTGCACTTCAAAAGAGGCATCTCTATTCCACCTTCATTATGACTGCAATTTGTTGCATACATTGCAGAGCATTATTAATACTGTTGTTGTGCTCTCATCCACACATCTTCCATGTTGCACAGTAAATGTGACTTCCATATTGATTTTTGAATGAAATGTAATGTTGAGGAAGAATTTGTTGTGTGCAGCAAGATGAACAAGAACACAATATGAGTAAGTAAAACTTAGACTGGCTCTTTGAGAGGAAGGTGTTTTATACCAAATTAAGATACTAGCACAAGATCTCAAAACCTCCCCTCTATTGTGGGCTTCATAAGAATGTTGACAACCTATGAATCCAAAGGAATGTAAACTAGGACCACTTCTCCTTTTTGTGCTTTAATATCCCTTTAGAATATTCAAGGTGTAAATCCTTTGTACAAGGAAAATTTAATAAAGAACTTGCACACCCCCTACATCCTTCAAGTCAACTTCACTGGCCAAAATCTTCTTACACCACAATATGAGTTGTTTATGAATTCTTGCAAAGATAAACTGATTTGTATACAGGGCCAAGATAAGTGGATCAAATCTATCAAATAAAAATTAAAAACTGCACTAAAATTGGAAAGTCCAACTTGAGTCGAAACTTGTCAAGCATGAAATAACAAACTTGTGGTGCATGCATCAACCCATATTGGGACTTATTCAGTTTCAATTCATGCATATCTCACTCGTGCACCTCAAAATATCCAATAAAAAGATCATTTCCCTCTTTCTAAGAGAGTTTTTCAACAACAAACACGCCCTAGTACTCTAAAACACTGCCATCAATTGCATGCATGGAATCAAATGTTGATGTCATGATACGTTTTGAAATTGTCTCCACAAAGCTGGAAGGACACTCCTCCATCATGGCTTCTCTCCATACCTGCTCCACTAGATTAGCGAGTATCCTATAAAGGCCACCATCATGAGCTCCTCTAGCCAAAAATTCAATTAAGGACTATGTTTTCTAAATATCACTAGTTGACCATCAAACTTAGTCAAGAACTATCAAGTCTAAATGCTAACCCATCTACTCTCATCTTGGCATCTAATTCAAATCCTTGGCATCTACTTCAAACTTATTACTCAAAAATATGCTTATTTCCTTGGAATTGTTTTATGATCTTCACTCATGGTATCATTCTTTTATACACAGAAATCAACAAATTTGGGTTTAGTTCACTCGGTTAGAAACAAAGTTATGATTAGTTTTTTGGGGGCATTAGTTAAATTTGTTAAAATGCAATGTCTTAAAGTTTTTGCAAAGTTGGAATCTAGCTCTTGGAGACGATTGAATCACATTCCATCTAAATCCACTAAACAATGATGAAATATTACAAAACTTTTCCAAACAATATAAAAAAAAAAAAAAAAAATCAAACGCTATCATACCAAAATAGGTGTGCATGCCTTGTAAGTTTTTTAGGAAAGTAGCTTTGCAGGTCTTGTAGGTTTTTTAAGGTTGAAGCACAAGTAATGAATCAAAAACATATCATATAAAAGTAGCTATGTAGGCCTTATAAGAATTTTGAGATTGAAAAATAAATGGTCATAATGAGCTGGATTCTGTGAATTCACTTATTGATCCTTATATTTCTCACCGACTTTTAGGGGATTTGTACCAAACAATCCTCAACATACAGGGCCAAAATCTCAAACTTTCATGAACCAAGTTTTTGAACCCTCCAAATCCTATTACCAAGCTTCCCATGCCTTCATTGGCTTGCATAAAACCCTACTGAGGTCCCATGCTTATCAAGGTTTCTGGGCATTTAACTTTGAGCGAAAAAGTTCGACCTTCAAAGCCCATCTAGAGTTATTCTCCTCACTGAAAGGTTCTCAAAAAAATTAAACTATGATTGTAACAATATGTCATTTATTCACATGAAACTTCAATTCATGAACCATGGTATATTTCAATACTCTAAAACAAAAAAGGTTTCAATGTTTAAAAGCGTGTTCAAAATTACAATCAAATAGAGAAAAAAATATGTACATAAAACCATATCATAATCATGAACAAGATTCATCTTGAATTGAAATGAAGTGTAAAGGAACTTACAAATGTGACACTATGAACCTGGTCAACGCACAAGAAAAAAGATCCAGGGCATGACCCTATTTGACAAGTTGTTTTGCAAGGCTGTCATAAAATTTGATATCTTTGTGATAATGAGGAGATACATCCTTATCTAGGTCTTTATGGGAAGATATAGGCTCAGATAGATCTTTGGACACAATCTGCAACCAATTGCATGTCTCAGAAATATCTTTCCATAACAAAGAAAACAATAGGCCACAAAAAGCCAAAAACATAATCAAACTGGTATGGAGCAACTTTATTGCATTCTTTGACATTCAAGATATATATATTATTTCTACTTGCCTATATACAACAAAATTGACAACAATACAGATTTTGAAAATGGCACTTTCAAATTTCTAGAATCAGTGAAAAGGAGCATGCACACAACATGATCACAGTGAACGCACACACACACACATAATGTCAAATGAAGGCCCAAATTATTACATATGTTGTTTATGGAAACTCCTTTATGGTGGCCAGTTTCTCTATCCCATTATTCCTTCTCATAATCAAGTCTAAGACTGAAATATCCACCTCAATCCATTGTAACACAGATTCAGGATTCATGTTAATATCTTTGAGCTTTTGCCTTATAGACTTCTCCATGCCCTGCAACATCTTAGATGTTCCCAACAAAATTTCAACTGCCTTGTACACTTTAATATTTTCTAGTTCTTTGATAAATAATTTCATTGGCTAGCCTATGGGTTTAGCTCAATTGAATGTCGCTAATGTTGTTGGGCATTTGGCTAGTTGCATGCCAGCAAATGCCAATTTCAAATCCCCTAGGTTAGGCAAACAAATTTACACATTCAAATTTACTAGGGATACAATCCACATATGTGGGGAAGCATTCCTTAGGTTTCCCTGCTAGAATTTCCTCGTGGTGGTGGTGGGTGGGCAGGTGGGGGGGTGGGCGGGGGAGAACTCAAATGGCTATGTTCAATAAAGACAATGTTCTTAGTTGTTTTTCAGTTTAAAAAAATTTTATATCCCGACAAAAATTCATTGGATATTAGAAACTCTTGAAATCACCTATGTTGCTCACAAGAGACTCCAAAGAATACATTACTAAAGCACCAAAGTAGACATGCTTGATAAAAGATTAAAATTCTTGTTTACACAGCAATAAAGAGAACACAAGGTATGGTGCCACATATAAGTTGCACAACAGGTTAGATAAAATCTTTTGTGCAATTATCTTAGCATCCCTAGACCCTCCATACATGGACCACCAAAAAGAGCTCCTGGTACACAAGCACCAGTAAACTTGATGCAACACTCAAATCCATGCCAGTATAATGCATAGCTCTACTATTAGCTCCTACTAGCCATTGATCCCTCTTTAATTCATCAAGAAGCTGCAAAACAAAAGGCATGTAAGTACATATGGGTTTGCTAAAAAAATTGATTGAAATATTAATCTCCACTCCCCAAATCACAATCTCATTGTTTTTAATTTTCTAATACAAAAGCTTATATAAGTTGTTCTATAAAGAACAAACATGAATTAGAACATAGTCTCCAAACTGCAAAGGTAAAAATGTGAGCGCCATATAAACTAACTAGGTTAAGAAAATATGATATTAATGTTAGCATTCTAGACGGGTCTCTTGGGCTTTCTAAGGTTGAACAGATGTCAAAAATGAAATGTAATGGCCTCATATGATTCAAGTTCTTATTCACTTAAGTATGGAATTTGATCAACCTGCTCTCTATATTAAAAAAAAGAGCATTACAGTGCCATGGGTCTTATAGCCCATGTAGATATACTATAGACCAATAGGAATCCACCTGGCAGTACTAGAACTCTAAAATGACAAATAGACATCAAGAAATGGAAAATGAAAAGGGCATGTAAGTAATAAGGATTTGTTGAGCCCCAAAGGTTAGCTCAAGTGGTCACAAGCCAAACACGAGATCTCTCCCCAAGTTGGGGAAATCACAAGTTCAACTCTATTGATCCACTCAAAATTTAGGTGGTTGGGAACTTAGGTACTAGTGGTTTACCCCATAGGCATCCAATGGGTAGTACTAGAACTCTAAAATGACTCCAAATATACTAGGATTTGAAATAAATATATGAAGATCAAGGGCAGGGTTTGGAGAAACTCAAATAATCATAGAAAAATACACAAAATTACCGATTCAAAGAGGAGAAATACATAAATCCCAATAACATTAACATTTTTCAAGTTTAGAGGATAGAGCATAAAGTGGGGTTAAAGTAGGCTAGAACATCCAGGACATCTAAAGTAGTGTTGTTTCGCCTTTAAATCAAGTTATTTAGGCCTTTTCCTTGAGATTTTTTTAAGAAAATTTTAGAAATCCAACTCACTAAAAGGGTTTGGGATCAATACCTTAACCAAGTTTGAACCTGAACCTGTACCCAATCCAACCAAATCTGGCAAGTATCATTTACCAATTTTGGAGTCAATAGTTATTTATAACCATCTCATCCCAATTGTCTTAAGGAATTGGCGAAATTTTCAATATCGAAACCAATGTTACATGGGAAATTCAAATTAAAAAATATAAATGAAGAGCTAAATTTTAGGTATGTCTCATTAATATGAAATCTTATATGCTTATATGCTTAAAATCTTATATGATTAAAAAATATTCTTCAAAAAGCTTATATGCTTAAAATATGAACTATCCCACAAAGAGTGAATCCTCTTTTGTTTTCACTGTTGGGACAACTCTTTGCACAACTCTTGACATCTCCAGAAACCATGAGTGTACATTCGATGCAAAACTTCCTCACAACAATCTTCATTAGCTCAAACTTTAATAGGAATTGTTGTAGCTTCCATTGCTGCATCCACTACCTCTAGCCCAACGTGTACCTCCTCCATTGCCTTTACAACATGTACTCAAGAACCTGAATATGTTTATGTTGTCTCTTTCTCAAGTCACGTTGGCAATTCCTTATCTGTTGATGAAATCTCACAAACTTTACATCAATTAGGAGGCTCAACGAATGATGTGAGCTCATTAAATGTGGGGACCTCAACATTACTAACAGAAAGGATCAATGGACCCTTAGGACATGTGCATGAGTTTGTAGAAGTGTTAGGCCCCTATACTACTAGTGTAACCCCTTATTGTTATTATTATAACCCACTTATTATATTGTTGTACCCATGTAGTGCCCATATTGTTACTATTGTGCCCCATAGAAGCCCACTATTGTTATTATTGTGCCCTTACATTATTATTGTTATGTCGGCTCTGATTATGTTATGACCCCTTAGACTCCTATATAAAGAAAGGAGGTCTTTTCGTTTGTATCAACCAAGAATTATTCATTTATGTAATGTAAAGGAGGTTTCCCCCTCGAAGAGGCTGAATTCTAAGGCGTTGATCTATCTTTTCTATCTTTTCTTGAGCTGGTTTCATAACATTTGGTATCAGAGCTTTGGATTCTAGGGTTTCGCTGCTCCAAACAGGTCATTGTGGCATTTTCGCTATAACTTTGTTTCTGTGACGTTTCAGAAGTCGCAAAAAAAACCCATTTGAGAAGAAATCGTTCTGAACCTCGGGTCGGAATTTCAGAGATTTTCATGCGATATTTTCGGAGATATGATCTGAGGAAGTTGGTCTTTTTGCAGACTCCTGAATTCCATTCAAAACCGGTGACCTGGGGAAAATCGTCATAACTTTCTCTCTGGGGATCAGATTAAAATTTCGTAAGAAGGTACAGAAAGAGGATGGGCTGTAGTTTTTTTAATATCTTTTTCAGGTCCAAAGGTCAAAACAGTGACATGTGGCACTTCATACAAGTTCGCTCTTCTTGAAAGGTCTATAATCAGGTCATCTTGGGAGATTGTGCATAACTCTTTCTTAGAGAATCCAATTTGGATCAGACTGGTGGCATTGGAAAGAGGACAAATAGGGCTACTATAGGTAGCAATTTCAGAACTTAAAGATCTGAAAGTAAAGATTTATAGTCGTTTCAAGGTCGAGCTCCTAAAATCAAGAAAAAGCAAGATGAGGAAGTTTGATGGCAAGGATCCGGTAAATTGGATACTTCAAATGGAGCAATATTTTGATCTACATGGTGTACAACTGTTACAAAAGGTATGTATTGCATCTTCATATTTAGAACCAGATCAATTTTTATTGTACGAAGGGCTTTGTTCTCGTAAAAAACTTGTTACGTGGTCAATTTTCACAGAGGAAATGATAGCACATTATGAGGATACAAAGAGCAACACCTTTAGAGCAAGACCACAACAATTGGAAAGAGTAAAAGGGCTTTGTGACATAGTGGAAAGAAAAATTATGGAAACCAGGAAGCGTACCCCTCACAACTATAAAGATGGAAGTGTTGTTTCTCCTAGCCTTCCACAACCTACAAGGGTTACACCACAACAATTGGAAGAAAAAAGAGAAAAAGGGCTTTGTTACAATTGTGATAGAAAATGCACTAAACGTCATAAGTGTGCTGAGAAGAAATTATTTTATATAGAATATGAAGAGGATGAAGAAAAGGATCAAGAAACATCAAAAGAAGAAGATATATGCCAGGACCCCACCCCAGAGAAAGAAGAAATGAATCAGACCATATCTTGTAAAGCATTGGCAAGAATTACCACTCTTCAAACTCTCAAGATAGAAGGACATATCAAGAAGAAAAATGTGCAAGAAGTGAAAGATCACATCGAGAAAGAAGAAATGAATCCAACCATATCTTGTAATTCATTGTTCAAAATTACCACTCCTCAAACTATCAAGATAGAAGGACATATCAAGAAGAAAAATGTTCAAGAAGTGAAAGATCACATCGAGCATCAAGAAATGAATCCGACCATATCTTGTAAAGGATTGGAAGAAATTACCACTCCTTAAACTCTAGAGATAGAAGGACATATCAAGAAGAAAAAGTTTCAAGCAGTGAAAGATCACATCAAGCATCAACAACAAGTTCTCCAACTTTTAAAGGATAACGCCACATTGGTGCAAAATCAAACGAAACAACAGGTAGATAAACATTGTAGTGAAAAATGTTTTGATGTAGGTGATTGGGTATTTTTACTGCTACATCTCAAGCAAGCTATTTATGAGAAGGGAATGTTGGCAATACTACATGCACTTAAAAAATGGCGACCTTACCGAATGGGAAGACTCTTCAAGGATGAGGATGTGGAAGCATTGTTTTGTGCTATTTATATTGTCCAACCAGATTGGATAAATGAAGCAAGGGATGAATGGAAGAAGGACGAAGTAGTATGGCCACTTATTCAAAAGTTGCAAAAGATCTCAATTCAAACAATATTGCCAGAAATTGAAGAGGAAGGAAAAATCATATTGGAACCTAGAGCAATCACAGAAACAAGAACCCGACAGCTACGAAATCGATCAATTTCAGAGTATCTCATCAAGTGGAAGAACTTATCCGCTGAATATTCCACATGGGAGGACAAGAATTTTATACAGAAGCATCATGAACTACTCAAGCGTTGAGGACAACACTTTTTGAAGGAGAGGGGCATGTTAGGCCCCTATACTACTAGTGTAACCCCTTATTGTTATTAGTATAACACACTTATTATATTGTTGTACCCATGTAGTGCCCATAGTGTTACTATTGTGCCCCATAGAAGCCCACTATTGTTATTATTGTGCCCTTACATTATTATTGTTATGTCGGCTCTGATTATGTTATGACCCCTTAGACTCCTATATATAGAAAGTAGGTCTTTTCATTTGTATCATCCAAGAATTGTTCATTTATGTAATGTAAAGGAGGTTGCCCCCTCGAAGAGGCTGAATTCTAAGGCATTGATCTATCTTTTCTATCTTTTTTTGAGTTGGTTTCATAACAAGAAGATATATGTGAAGTGATTAATAATCATGTGGACAATGTAAGGTATGTGTACATTGGTTAGGTCACTGAAAGTTTTAATAAATTAGATCCAATGAGATTGAAACCACCCTCAAACATCCTAAAAAAATTAAAAATTTAATAAAAAAAGTATCAGGCTTCCCTCTCATAATTTTATTTTTATTTGCATTCGGAGGGTCCACCAATTCCAATCTAGTTAGGATAATGTTGATTAGTTTTTCTTGTATTTCCTTTAATAATATAGTGATGTGATATTCTATTGGAGACTGTGCTTGTCATCCTGAATTTACAGACTCCATATTTATGTAGAATAATACTTCATAGTTATCTATTTTTTTGAATTAGCTAATTGAATGAAATGTTTTTACTTATGGATTTACTTAATAATGTTATTAGTAGATGCCAAGTTTACTAGGATCGTTACTTAAAACCATAGTGTTTTTTAGTTTGAAATGAGTGGCAAGTGAAATGGTTTTCTCCAGGTCATACGAATCAAACTCACCTGTTTGACTACATTTGAATTTCACAACATAAGTTTGACCCAAAAGTACATGTATGACTTGCTTGAAAAATTCCAACTCATCTTGATTGAGTTAACCCTCATCTGATAGGCATATAAAAACCCTCATCCAGCATAATTTTGGTCACTTTTACCTCTGCTATGAACTTTCGTGATTTCTCCTATGTTGGCCAACTTTCTTGTGTGAAACAAATGAAAGGAGCTCACATTATTACATTTAGGTCCCCCAACAACATTGATTGGGCATCCACCGATATATTTAGGTAAAATTAGGCATCAAAAGAGTATGGTTTTTAACTCACCAAACTTCATACCAGTTACAGAGGACTGTTACAAAGTTTTTTGACCCTCAAAGGTACTTCTACACTCTTTTTTCCATCTTTCTTTTCTATCGTTAAGTATTTAGAGTTGAATAATAAATAGCCATTATCCTTAGGGTTTTTCTATCTTTTTTCTTTTTCTTTTTAACAGGGGGGATGGAGGTGGTTTGACGTTTGTTTGGGATTTTTTCCCTTATTTTTATTTTTCAAGTTCAACATTCAAGGATGTTAACAACATAGATTTTGTTTTGTCCATTGTTCCTCCCAAATATCAGCTTCTTCCCACAACCTTATTGAATAGTGAAAATGCCAAGAGAGAAGCACTTTTCTTGGATTTACTGTGAAAATTTCCTATGAGCAAAGAAGCTTAGACATCGTTTTTCTATATTTCTTGTAGTGGCACATGCATAAATTTAAATGCCATCTTTTCCCAAATTCCCAACCATAAAATTAGGATTTGCAAGGTTATTGACAAGCCTTATTAAACACCAAGCCAACTTGGCTATTGAATATCTCAATGAGGTTAAAAGCAAGAAAGTGGTAATAAACACAAAAACAGCATCACTTGCTACTAGTCAAGCTTCTTCTCACACGCATTAATTTCTCCTTCAAATCAGTTTTTCATTCCTTCAAAAAAATTGCAAAGAAACCTCCACATGCTACCCAAAAAACAACACTACACAATTAACAAAATCACCCCGAACTTCAGCTTTTACAGGCTACTTGACAGGTACAACCGCAAAAAAGACAAAAACAAAAGTTATTGCTATATCAGCCTACTATACAAACTATACAGTGAATGAACAACACTGTTGTGTGGATCCATACATTATTGTCTATATGAATATACAAAATTTGGTATGATTGCACAAGATTGTTCCAAACAACATTTAAACTGGAGTTTATTACTAAACATTTATTTATTCAAGTTTATTACTCCAACAAATTTCACAATCAATCAACTACAGATTGGTTAGGCTTGAGAATTTATTTCCTTCTTATGGATTAAAATTTAGTAAATGGAAGCCTTTATCCTTTGAAACCTAAGTAGTCTTGAATGAATTTTTTCCTTTGTCCCAAGTCTACATAATATCCTAAACTATGGCACAAGCTTTGGGAAGAGATTTAGACAAAAACTAGAAAAATAATTGTGAGCCTTAATATCACCTTTAATGTCAATAATGGTGTTGAATCTATGTATGTAGAGGATATTATCCTACTATGAGTGGAAATCCTCCACGAAAATATCACTGTGAAGAAGATTCACAACAATTTTATTTTCGGAGGAGAACCAAACAAAGATAACTCTTAATTCTATCTACTAAATGAATGGATCAAATGGAAGCCATTTAGGAGTCTACTACCTGTTAGCCTCTCAAAATAAGATGTGCCAAAAATGATTGAGCGCCCAAGTATTCTCCCTCGATCTAAAATATGAGATGGACTGATATGGATCAATTGACAAGGTTTGGAAGCATTTAAATTCTTGATTGTCGAATGGCTTTCTAGAAGATGTCAGAGATCAATAAGAAACCAGTTGTTCTACTTTGATTTTTTTCTCCTCTGATTTTTATGACCTGTTCTACTTTGATTGTTTCTCTTTAACCCTTGTTATTCATATCTTGGATATAAACAGGATGGAACAAGTCATAAAAAGCTTCATGTAAAGGGGCTCCAAATTGTTGTACAATAGAATGTTCATCCTCCCAAATTTTGCCAAGGTCTCTCTTCCAAAATTTGCAGCCATGGTTTCTAAGCTTGAAAAAATTATGAATGGGGGAGATTCTGAAAGTTTAGGATTTTCAAACAAATTTGAAAGGTTCAGAAATATAGAACAAATAAAACAATACCAAAAATTATGCATATTACAAATATTACTATGAAATGCAAAGCATATAAACAAAATCAAATAGCCCTAATATAGAATAAGTTTTAGTACCAATGTTAAAATTTATATTAATACTAATAGAACGATCATAATGCCTTGTTAAATGAATGGACTTTTCAATAAATATTGGAAATGTTGAGATAAACCTAAAGAAGCTTCCTCATAATTTCGAGCCTTTTCATTCTCGGGAGAACATTATTGGTTTACCTGCAATAAATAGAAAAAGTATAACACGTTTATTGTCGAAGTTTACAGCTGAAAATCAAGGCGTGATTGAATATTGGAGGATAAAGATGAGGAACAAAGTGTTTATGCTAACCCCAAACAGATTATGCCATGGACTCATGGAATTGTAGAGCCGAGATATCAGATGTAGGCACCTCTGTGCCCTACTAAAAACTCGCCAAATGGTTCCTCTGATAATTCAAAAAGAAAAAAGGGTTGCAACAATACTAATGCCATTTTTAGGTTTTTTCCTTTTATATTTTTTGGTTAATTTTTATTGATTTTAAATAAATAAATTCACATCTAGTGTGAACTCATATTTAATGTAAAGTAACATTAGGTGTGTGAACTCATATTTAAATTAAAGTAACGTTAGATGTGTGAACTCAACTTTAATGTAACGTAACATTAGATATTGGTGTGTAGAATGCCTTAAAATTGTTTTTTTTTTTTTTGCTAAAAGCTAGTTTTCTTTAGACATAAGGAAACTACATTTGCAGATAGTAGTTAGAGATGGTTGTCCTAGATAGATTAATGATCAAGGAATAGTTACATAACCAACATACCAATACAAAGGTGGCTCCCATTGGAGCATCATATCACAATGAGACTTGAACCAACTAGTTTTCCTTAGACATAAGGAAACTACATTCGCAGAAGTGGCTAAAGATGGTTGTCCTAATTAGATTAATGATCAAGGAAGAGTTACATAATCAACATACCAGTGCAAAGGTGGCTCCCACTAGAGCATCATATCACAATGAGACTTGAACCTAGGGTGAGTAAGTTATCATTAAACCCTCCAAACCACTCGGATACACTCAATTTCCTACAATAAAATATATAAAATAAGTAGAGTACATAATTTGTATAAATTTTAGTTATTAAATTAACGTGTGAAAGGGTTGTTTTATAAGTGTAATTGGTGTCTAATTAATAATTACTAAGCCATAAATATAGATAAATTGTTGATCTTCATAGAAATAGTTAAATATTAAACAAAATGTGATTGAACAAGATTAAAACTTTTGGATAGCTGAAATTAAAAAGTAACACGTCAGTTAACAATATATTGTCATCTGCCTGTATGACGTAGAAGAAACGGTGGCAAGGTGCTCTGCTAAGGCATTCCATGGTGAAAAGGAAATTGGTTTGAAATTTAGTGGGAAAAATTCCAGTCATCCTAAGGACTAGTGTGGCCTAGGCCAGGGGTGATCCCCGAGTGATTTGATTACTTACATGCCTCAAGGTTGCAGTTACTCAAGCCATAGGTTATACATGCAAGTCATCTCAAGACTCACATTACCTAACAAACAAACAAAAATTAATATATTATTATCCAATCCTTGAATTCTCTACCATTCTCAATTTAGAGGTTTTGTCCCACAAACAAAAGAAATCCATATGCCAATTTTATGTCTCATTCATCATGAAAAATCATGAAGATGGATAGTTGATTGGTTTTAATAAAAGTGGTTAAAATTAAATGAAACTTAATTTAATAGGGTTTAAATTGTTGGATGGTTGAAATTAAAAGTATTATGGTATTTCGATCCTTCATTCCTTTCCATTTTCAATTTAAGAACACATATTAATAAAGTAGGATTAATGAGGAGACATGATGACGCTTACATCGTACTTTGTTTTAAGTTATAATGATGTAATGTTTTTTGTAATATCAAGTTGATAGCTCAAGTTATTAGGAGTAAGGCTTGTTCTCTCATCCACCTGACTTCAATTCCAAAGGACGTGTTTTGTTCGTTGTGATGAGTCTCAAAGAGTGGGTGCCCCTACCCATATGATGTCTCCACTCTTGCTAAATCATAAATTATTAGTATATCTAGCTTGTGGGTGGTTAGATATATTCTTGTTATTATAATGGTCATGGGAATATTTAATCTTGAACTTCGCCTAAATTACTTCAACATGAAACTCATTCACCATAATTAATATATATAACATTAATAACAAGATGAAGAGCTTGAAGGGTTAGCGCAGTTGTTCAAGTCCTTGTTTCTAAAGCACCTTTTCTATTGAGAGGTCATGGGTTCAATTCTCTCAACACTCTTAGGGTCAAGCTCCATGGTTGAGACGACAAGAAGTGATCTTTCTATGTAGATCGGCTTCGTACAAATATTTCGTGGATGTAGCAATCACTATATCTGAGAACCGTGAACCATACAAAGGAGAAAAAGAAAGATTAATATATAATATATTGTAAATAATATGTGATACTAAATATAATTTTAATAAATTAAATTGACATATATAATTTGAACTTAAAAAATAAATAAATAAATTATATATTATAAGAGAAATGAGGTGCATTACACAACCAAATGAGGTGCAACATCTATATACATTACTTATAACATAAACAACTAAATAAATAAAAATCAATTTAATAACATAAAACATAATTTAAAATGTATTAGTATTCAATTATTGTAATTTTGACTTTCCTTTTTTTAATATCAGGACATTCATATTTCAAAATTTTTAATATTTTTTAAACATATAATAGATATGTTGCTAATATGAATTTACTCATGTTTTAATGTTCATGCATATTTCGAGTTTAAATAGTGAATGACCATAATGTCTAGCATTTGGAGGTATTTTGAATGGGAGTTTTCATTTCATAGACAAACTCAAACTTCACTACTAAAGTCCCGTCACTTTAGTTTCTCAGACATTCTCTCGTATACCTGGGTAGGGTTGTCAAACACTTCCTAGACATAGAATGACACGAAGCTTAGAGAGAAAAGAGTTTATAAGACTAACTCTTACCCAAGACTTTGAATGCTCGCATGAAGAGGATTCTTTCTTATTTATAGATCTTTAAGGGAGCAAAGAGCATCTCCTCAAAACCTAACTTCTCTTAAGAGACACGCAAGAATCGTCCTAAAAGTAGGTCATACTCTAGAAATCTTTTTCATATATTCTCTAAAATGAGGGTCAAACTGCACCAAAAGTCAGAGAAGTTCTCTTAGTTTCAAAGATGAACCTTACTTTATCCCTATGAACTTAGATGCATTTGTGGACATTAGAAGACCATATTGTTTCCCTTTGATAGAAAATATGAGGTGGGGGAAATGTGACTATCCATAAAATGATATATAAGATTTAGGAATTTTGTGGTTGATTTTGCAAATGGGGTAGCAAGCTAAGTGGGCTTGATTGTGGGGAAAACTCCACAGTTAAGCGCGCTTGAGCCAGAGGAGTTCTGGGATGGGTGACCTCCTGGGAAGTCCTGGTTACCGGGTGCAAGCCCCGGAAGTGATGATTGATGCTATGTGATTCGTTCTCCACATTTCACTAGTTTCAATCCCACTTCTTCACCCCTGTGAGCATCACCCGATGCAATGAGTGCTAAGTGAACTATTCAAAAATCATGAGAACTTAGTCAGTTACGACTACCTCTCATGGAAATGGTCATACGTTTGAATGACTTACTTAACGCAGTTGAATCCCAAAAATGATATCTAATATAATGCACTGCGTAAATCCCCCATACTTAAATTCAAAAAGAGTCAAGGGATCTCTACTTGAATGGTTCATGAGGCACAATACTTGCTAAGGTTTTGCAAATGGGGTAGCAAGCTAAGTGGGCTTGATTGTGGGGAAAACTCCACAGTTAAGCGCGCTTGAGCCAGAGGAGTTCTGGGATGGGTGACCTCCTGGGAAGTCCTGGTTACCGGGTGCAAGCCCCGGAAGTGATGATTGATGCTATGTGATTCGTTCTCCACATTTCACTAGTTTCAATCCCACTTCTTCACCCCTGTGAGCATCACCCGATGCAATGAGTGCTAAGTGAACTATTCAAAAATCATGAGAACTTAGTCAGTTACGACTACCTCTCATGGAAATGGTCATACGTTTGAATGACTTACTTAACGCAGTTGAATCCCAAAAATGATATCTAATATAATGCACTGCGTAAATCCCCCATACTTAAATTCAAAAAGAGTCAAGGGATCTCTACTTGAATGGTTCATGAGGCACAATACTTGCTAAGGTTTTGCAAATGGGGTAGCAAGCTAAGTGGGCTTGATTGTGGGGAAAACTCCACAGTTAAGCGCGCTTGAGCCAGAGGAGTTCTGGGATGGGTGACCTCCTGGGAAGTCCTGGTTACCGGGTGCAAGCCCCGGAAGTGATGATTGATGCTATGTGATTCGTTCTCCACATTTCACTAGTTTCAATCCCACTTCTTCACCCCTGTGAGCATCACCCGATGCAATGAGTGCTAAGTGAACTATTCAAAAATCATGAGAACTTAGTCAGTTACGACTACCTCTCATGGAAATGGTCATACGTTTGAATGACTTACTTAACGCAGTTGAATCCCAAAAATGATATCTAATATAATGCACTGCGTAAATCCCCCATACTTAAATTCAAAAAGAGTCAAGGGATCTCTACTTGAATGGTTCATGAGGCACAATACTTGCTAAGGTTTTGCAAATGGGGTAGCAAGCTAAGTGGGCTTGATTGTGGGGAAAACTCCACAGTTAAGCGCGCTTGAGCCAGAGGAGTTCTGGGATGGGTGACCTCCTGGGAAGTCCTGGTTACCGGGTGCAAGCCCCGGAAGTGATGATTGATGCTATGTGATTCGTTCTCCACATTTCACTAGTTTCAATCCCACTTCTTCACCCCTGTGAGCATCACCCGATGCAATGAGTGCTAAGTGAACTATTCAAAAATCATGAGAACTTAGTCAGTTACGACTACCTCTCATGGAAATGGTCATACGTTTGAATGACTTACTTAACGCAGTTGAATCCCAAAAATGATATCTAATATAATGCACTGCGTAAATCCCCCATACTTAAACTTTGTGGTTCTTTTCCTTGGACCCTAGTAGTTCTTCAATGTTTTATTTGGAGGGTTTATCAAATAAAAACCTAATATGACCAACAAGATTAGTGTTGGGGAACCTATGATTTTGGATAATGTCTTAAGGGTTCTAGGAGTTTAGGGATTTAGGAGTCAGGGGTTAAGGGTAGAGGGTTAGGATTAGGGGGTTTAGGGTTAGGAGTTTGAGGTATAGGGGATTTAGGGGTTAAAGGTTAATGATTTATTGGTTAAGGGATTCAGGGGTTAAGGGTTAAACACAAAGAGCTTAGGGGGAGGGGATTTAGGGGTTAAGTACTTAAGGGTTATGGGATTTAGGTGTTAACAAGCTAAGGGCTTAAGATTGGGAGTTAAAGGTTTAGGGGTTAGGGGTTAATGGTTAAGGGTCATGGTTTAAGAGGATAAGGGGATAGAGATTAGGGGGTTCAACGCTTCTAAGTTAGGGGTTAGGGGTTAAGGGGTTAGTGGCTTAAGGTTTAATGGATTAAGGGGTTAATGGGTTATGAGTGTAGGGGTTAAGGGATTATGGATTTTGGGTTAAGGGGATAAGAAATTTAGTGGTTATGTATTAATGGATTCTAGGTTGTGATAATGGAGCCCCCAATCCCCTTATAAAAACTAAAGGGGGTTCCCCTATCATGTGCTCTCATTTCCTTCCCTCTAGGCCTCCTAGCCCCTATGCCATGAGGTTCTAAATCCCTTTCTCATTATTTAATTCTAGGATTATACTCAGTAAACAATGCTTGAACCTCTCACTTATAACTATCCATGCTACCTTTATGTCCCCTTGCCCCATTCAATACACCAAAATATCTAATGGAATTGATTGGTTGTGTGACCTCCAAGTGACAACTCCCAATCCAACACTCATAACATAACTTGAAGTAGATATTCCATTTTCCTTATCTCCATAAAAATATGAATTATTGTATCCAATCAAGTTGAATTCATCTACCTGTGTATATTTGAGTCATTGAATGAACCATATTTAAGATTTTCATGTTCATTCTTTCACCTACACCATTCTATTGAGGATTACAAGGCACAGTTATTTGATGTTGAATCCCATGCTAGCGAAGATAGTTTTAAAATTCATTTGAGTTATATTCTTTTCCATTATCAATACATAGAGCCAATATGATAATATGTATCATTTTCAATCCATTCATGAAAGTTTGAAAAGATATAGATTTATTCTTCAATAGATATACCCAACAAATTCTAGTGTAGTCATCATATATTTATTTCCATTTGTAGAAGGAATAGAACTAGGGCCACACAAGTCAGAATGAATCAGTTCAATATTTCTACGTGCTCTAGAAATAGAATCATGAAATGGTTGTTTGTTATGTTTTCCTAAGATACAAGCATCACATTTCTTAAGTTTTCTTGGAATGGTTGGAAAACCAGTAACATCGTTTCTCTTCAATAAACGAAGATTTTCATAGTTCAGATGTCTAAATCTAGCATGCCATAAAAGATTGTATGGAAATGTACCTTCATTATACTAAGAGTTGCATGCATGGTTATGTGCACGAGCAGACATTCCTTGCAGCTCCAAGAATCTTTCTTCTTCTATTCTCGTCATGACAAGTGAGTTGTCTGATGGTTTTCTCACTTCAACTTTTCCATCAAACATGTGAATGGAATGTACTTTCTAGCAGATGTGAAGCAAGTACAACAAGTTTCTTTGCCACTATGGGAGGTAGAGAACATCATGTAAAATAAAGTCAGGGAGTCCAGGCAATTTCAGCATGATGGTTCCAATTATGGGTGGCTTGAGTTTTGAATTTTTCATAAAGTAGACTACTCCATTGACATTGTCACTGAAATATTCAAAGTTAATCTTTGTGAAAGGTCATGTGGTAGGTTGCACATGTATGAAGAAACCATTCATATTTCCATGGAGTAAATTAATTATTGAACATGTCTTCAATTACTCCAATATTGTAATGTGCCACAATATAATGAGAAGATTCATGTGCTTTACCTTTCTTTGGATCTGGTGTTTTACCTTTCTCTTCATTTCTTTCTTGCTTAATTCTATCCCAAGAGAGCTTGCATGTGGATGTAGCATGTCCATTTCTACTACAGCATATACAATGAATATCATGTCTTCCTCCTTGGTAATGTTTGTCCCCCTTGCCTCTGTTATTCTTCTTTCCATGTCTTCTTTTGTCACCTCTTCCTCTAGAAGAATCGTGTGTATGATTCTTCTCTTTTTGTGCAAGGCACAAAACTTCTTCAGAAAGAATGAGAAATTATCTTCCTCTTCCCAAAATATTTCTCTCTTTCTACAAACTTCTCCATAGCAGTGTCAAAAGTAATCTATTTAATTTGGCCACTAGCTTGTAATGATTTAAGAGAATATGTGTAGGATATAGTCATGATATAGTGCCTTGAAAAAAGTTGTGAGAGGAACATCCATTTTAAATTTGATGGCTTCTACATCATGCATAATAACTTTGATTTTAGAAGTTAGGGAAAGGGGATCATCATCTTTCAATTATAGATTGAAGAGTTTGATCATTAGTTGGACTACCTCAAGCTCTGAGTGTGATTCATATGTCTTTCAACTTCTTTAAATCATTAAAATCATTGGATGTAATTGGTGCAATGTGATGACTCACCTCTTGTTCCATGAAAACCACGACCCAAGGTAAAAGGGTGATGTGCCATCTTAATCATGTATAGAATGTGGGAAGGGTGCTATAATGACATGTGTTATATCATATGATATATGTCCAACAACTATATGATATCAAAAGGAGTCATATAGTATGAGTAAGTTATCAAACCATATATGCCTAGCGTAAATAAACTAAGGTGTTTTGGTTAAACATCAAAAAGTCAAATGGAGAATCACCTTTCTTTGAACAAGAGGAGATGTATAGCTTGTAGCATGAAGAAAAAGGACAAATTGTTAGAAAGAGATGTTAAGGACCATGAAATGTGCAAGGGAGTAGGAAAAGGCAAGAAATAAGCCATGTATTCCCCAACTGGAGAGTGATTATTGTCTACTATATTACAAAAGATTTATTTTTTTGTGTGTAAATTGAGGTACATGAAAATTGTGTGTAATATGTATGCAAAATATGGTCTTGAAACTAGTAAGTTCATGAATCCATAAGATTGTAAGGTCATTGGCATCATCATAATCATTGTCATCATCTTCATTATCATCATCAACATCGCCACCATTGTTATCTCTATTTTCATCATTTGCATTATCATCATAATCACCATTCATGTCATCATTATCATCATCATCATGATTATCAACATAGTTGTCAATTTTTCATAATTATCAGCATCATAAGAAATATCATCTACCCAAAAAATGTGATGTGTTAGAAAAGGGTTTTCTAGGACACATATGATAGCTGCATGAGAAATAACAACTCAATTTTTGAGAGATGGTGATCATCATCATCACCACCATTATCATTGCCATTATTATTGTCATATCCCCATAATCATCATTAATGTAATTTCTATCATCATTGTTGTCATCATCATCATGGACATCATGATCATTGACATCGTCATCATCATTCATGTCATTATTATTGTTGATGATGACCTAGATGAAAATGGTAATAATGATGATCAAGTGATGATGACTTGGGATGATGCCAAAGATAATTATTATGATTATGACAATGACAACATTTATAATTGGGAATATTTTCTAAGGTCATTAGCTTGTCATCATCACCATCACCATCATCATCATCATCATTGTCATTGCAATTGTAACCACCATCATCTTTATCATCATTGTCATTATCATCATAATTACCACTCATGTCATCATCACCATCTTCGTTATCATCGTCGTAGTGATTATTGGCATTGTCACCAGTTGTTCATAATTGTCAATGCCATAAGAAATACCATCAATGCAAAAAATTTGATGAGTGTTGGAAAATGGATTCAAAAGCAGATGCAAAAATGGGTGCAACAATGGATATAAAATTGGTTGCACAATTGGATTCAATAGAAGTAGATTCAAAACAAGATGTAAAACCTGACACAAAAGTGGATGAAAAAAATGCAACAATCAATACAAACATGGACACAAAATATGATGCAAATGCGAATGCAAAAGTGGAAGCAAATATGGGTGCAATAGTAGGTGCAAAACTTGGTGCAAAGTGTGGTAAGCAAAATTGGATGCAACAACGGATGTAGAAAAGAACATAAACTTGGATGAAAAAAAGAGGAAAACTTGGATTAAAAATATGATGTAAAAAGGGATATAAACATGGACGCAAACATGGGTGAAATAATGGACACAATTAGATTCAAAAGTGGATGCAATAGAAGTAGGTGCAAAAGAAGATGTAAAATGAGATGAAAAACCTCATGCAAAACTTGAGGTAAAATTGGATGCAAAAGGGGATGCAAAAACATACACAATATTTGGTGCAAAATTAGACAAAAAATAGGATGCAAATGTGGATGCAAAAGTAGAACCAAATTTGGGAGAAATGGTAGGTGAAAAACATGGCATAAATTGTGGCACAACAAAATTAGATGCAAAAGTGGATGAAATAAGCAAAAGTGGACACAAACATGGGTGAAACTGTGGATACAAAATTGGATGCAAAAATGGATGGAACAAAAGTAGATGCAAAATTAAATACAAAACAAGACACAAAAATTGATGAATAAACCTGACACAAAAGTGGATGCAAAACAAGATGCAATATATGATGCAATTTTTTATGCAAAAGAGGATGGAAATGTGGATTCAAAAGTGGAAGCAAATGTGGTCATAATAGAAGATGCAAAACATGGCACAAATTGTGGCACAATAAAAGTGGATGCAATGATAGATGCGAAAAAAGAAGCACATTTTAATGCAAAGGAAGATGAAAAAAGGAATGCAAAAGTGGATGTAAACATGGGTGAAATAGTGGATGAAAAATTGGATACAAAAGTGATGCAAAAAAAAGTTTATGAAAAAGTGGATGCAAAATAAGATGCAAAACCTGATGCAAAATTGGATACAAAAAAGGATGTAAAAATAGATACAAAAGTAAATGAAAACTTAGACAAAAATGGAGATGTGAACGTGGATGCAAAATTAGAATCAAAATTGGGTGAAAAGGTAGGCCCCAAAGTAGGCGCAAATTGTGGCACAACAAAAGTGGATGCAATAGTGGACATAATAATGGATGCAATAGAAGATGCAAATGTGGATGTAAAACAAGATGAAAAAGTGGATGCAGCAAAAGTAGATGCAAAAATACATGTAAAACTAGGCACAAACCTCGACGCAAAGCTTGGCGCAAAGAGGGATGAAAAAAGGATGTAAAAATGGATGCAAAAAATGATGCAAAAGTTGATGTGAGTGTAGATGAAAAAAGTGGATGCAATAGAGGATGAAAAAGTAGGTGAAACAAAATTAGGTAACAAACTTGATGCAAAACTTGGCACAAAACTTGGTGCAAAGGATGGCACAAAACTTGGTGCAAAAGCTAGTGCAAAACCTCGTGCAAAACTTGGTGCAATACTTGGTGCTTAACTTGGTGCAAGACTTGGGGAAAAACTTAGTGCAATTTTTGCACCATATTTGATAAATGGACACAAATAACACCAAAAATGGGCTCTCGACGCAAAAAATGAAGGAAAAAGGGATGTTAATCATAGGGTTTTGTTGTAGTGTGAGATGGTGGATCTTGGGGTGAACTAGTCTCCATCCTTGGATGTGTCTTTCTAACTACATTGTACTAGTTCTTAACCTTCTCATCTTCTCTTTTATATATTGATGAATATCCCCAATTGAAATTGATCCTTTCATAATTCTTCCTGCACACTTTCATGGGATAATATCCATGAAAGTATTTAGTTGTGAAGTTCAAGCGATCCAGCTCTTGTATTTTTGTAGTTTCCACCTTGTGGATCTTCAAATCATATAATTTGATCCTCAAAGGGAAGGTGAGCGAAGGGGATTTCTTCTTCCTATGAAGGACTCCTAATGACCCTTTGTCCAACTAATATGTTACTTCTTACAATAACACTTCATTGGTCACATATCGCAGCATGAGGTGAGGGGAAACTTGTCATCCAAAACATTGAATGTATGTTCCCTCGGGTACTGCAAACTAATTTGCAATGTCTTGTAGTGGCTCCTTCACCTGATCGATCATGTAAGGAGGATCGAACTCGAATATCATGTGGAATATAACTACAAAGAAGTGTTTAGACAATTTTTCATATGCGCCTCTGAAGCTTGATTCTCACAATGTTGGACAAGATGTAACTAGGTTTGGTCTTCATATATATAATTTTAATATTTGTACTTATTCAAGAAAAGAGAATTTACTTTGATGTTATTTGTCAATGAGTTTCTTGCTCATTGAAAATAGGTTAAGCACATTTTGAAGTGCTTCTATGGAGTCAAATTCAAAATGTAATTATGATGAGACCCTTTGATGGCATGTCACATCTTGTATGCTATCGTACAAGGTCATGGGAATACCTCCAAGGAAATTCAAATTCTCTCCTACCATCAACGAAGTCTACAAGTAGCAAAAATGATGAATAAGTGTTGAAATATAATGCAACTGCAAGTCAACCTAAGAGACTGTCAAGTCAGCTTAAAGGAGGAGGGACAAACATATATAAATAGAGGTTGTCCACTCCTCATTTGGACACATTTTTTCACAAGCTCTGAAATCCACAAGTAATATAAGCCTATAAGGACTAAAAGAAGATGAGGATAAGAGATACAAGGGTAGTGTAGCAAGAAGACAGAATAGTGAAGAAAAGGAGGATTGTTTTGAAGCTGCTACAGCCACACGTGCGAAGAATGAAGGGACAGTCTGTGGCAAGATCAACAGTGAAATTGCAAGGGTCTATTCTTTGTGGTTTAGGCTAGTAAATAGGCCTATAAAGGCCTCCTACTATAAAGAGGAAGACGAACTCTCAAGCGAAGTGAACGGAGACTTTTTTAAAGTCAACTCAGCAACACATGCAAAGTAAGAAGGCCATTCTACAGCCTTAACTGGAGTCACACTTCAGGCCAAGAATAATCATTGGTTGGGTTGTAATTTAAGTTCTATAAGACCTCCCTCTATATTGAAGGAGAAATCCTCACAAATGAAAGAAGTCAAGAAATAAAGGGACTATTTCTAGGGCTAGAAATAGTCACATATGTGAGGTACAGTTGCAGATTGACAACAGTCTAAAGACAACACTTTGAGGGGTATCATTTGGATGTAGAGAAAGGTATACAAGGTCTCTAAGAAAATCAAAGGACCTCCTCATAGAAAAGAAGAGGAGCCCTAATATTCTATGGTTTCCTAAACTAGAAGACAAAAGTGCTGGAAGACAAAGTGTCGGAGGAAGTGCCAGAAGTGATATTGCAGAAAGAGGAAGGATTTGACTTATGATTGGAGGATATCCTAGTCAACGGTCTACGTTTTGGCAGTTTTTCAAATAAGAATCTTCAATCAGAGAAAACTTAGAAAGGGTTTCCCTCTCAAGAGTGAAGAGGGTTTGTCCCTGGCAGAGAGACAAACTTCGTGTTCGTGTTATTTTGTTTCGATAGCAATTGATGAAGCACACACATATGCACTAATAAGAACAAAAAGAAGTATAAGCTATCTAAGAAAAGTAAAAAGACTTCACAAATTGTTATGAAGTCTCAGAGAATCACCACAACACTCTTTGCCCTAGATTATCTAACATGGTATCAGAGCGAAGGTGACACATCAAGGAAAGGAAAACTCAAGAACATGTTAATGTCAGTCTTTGCAGCCTTCCTCCAGTGATCAAACATGCTCTTACAAATTGATTTTAGGGTGTCAAGGTCAAATTTTGTCATTTCAATGATTCTTCAAGTAAATTTTGGTCACTGGGTACTAGGTCTAGGATTTGTTTTCAAAATTCCAAAATTTTCCAAATGTCAGTCCATGTCACCATTCGGCTAAGTGTACCATCATTAAAAAGGTTTTTATCATCATTTCAGGTTCCAATGGGTCATTTTACACCTTGTTTGTGCTTCAGTTGTGCTTAGGTAAGGCTTAGTTCCCTCTCCTAGGGTTTTTGTTTCTAAACAAGAAAAAATGAATTTCAAAAAATTGAGAGAGGTTTTTGTCTACAATAGGCCAAGGAAGAAAAACCTCCTTCACGTTTTACAAAGGTGTCATTGTCTTAGAGAAATGTCAAAAATACAGTCACTACAAGAGAGTTGTTGCACCTCTGGAGTGACCTTGGTAAAATCAATTTCTCTCCTAGATTGAATGACCAAATGACTTGCTTGATGAGTCAACTAATAAGTAGATACAAATAGCTTTCAAATGAGCTATCATGATCTCAATTTTGAGTTGAGGAAGACCTTCAAAATTTGACTGCAACAGTACTATGCATTTTGGCAGCCCCATTCTACACATTTTGACCAGTCTTGGAAGATTGAGCTTTTGACAGGCAAATGATCTCCAAATTGAAATATTAAAGATGTTCTAGAAATTTGACTCGACGAGATTTCCAACGAGCTATCTCACGCCAAATTTTGACACTGGGAAGGCCTTCAAAAGTGTCCTACAAAAAGGAGTTGCGCACTAGAGGCCGGCACTACGCACCTAGCAATTTTCCTCAGTGTAAACGTGAACGGGCGCTATGCACCTGGGTGAGGTGCTGCGCACCAGGCAGCCAAGATCCAAATCGTTCCAAATTGCCCAAATTCACGTCAAAACTTCCAAATTACCACTTTTCAAGTAATTAACTCAATCATTCTTGTTGAAAAGGGTTTTTCAACGGTCTTTGGTGATTTTATCTCTCAAGAAGTCAAACCCTAGTTTTCACCAAACTGTCTCATAAATTTTAAATCTCACTCATTTATTGTTGTCCTATCTCATCCATTTTTTGTTCCCTAAACCCCATTCCCTCATATAAAATTCCCTAAACATCATTCCCTCATATATTTTTCCCAATCCCCAAACACTACCCACTCCCTAAATCCCATTCACACTCTCATTCACTCTCACCTACTTACCTATAAAATTTCTTCATACTCATCTTACATTTATTCACCCTATCTCTTCATTCACCACAAGAGAATACAACTATAAAAACAATGGAGAGGGACAGTGAATATGAGCTTGAAGAAGACACCCTTAGTGACAGTTCCAGGGAGAAAAACATACAGCACATGAAGCCTCATAAAGGAGGAAGACATATCATAGAGGAGCCTACTAGTTTGAGGGAGCTGCAAGCCTGCCCATTTTCCATTTCTTGTTTTAAACACCAGTCATGTTTTGGTTTTTGTGAAATGGTGGAAAGGGTTAAATTTCATCATGAATTAGCAAGGTTGTTTGTGACACATTTGGACAACAATGAAGTAAACCTTGCTGGAGTTACATTCACTTTGTCACCAGCTGTTATTTCAAAGGCTACAGGTATTCCAGATGTGGGTGAAAAATGGAACAAAGGTCAGGATATTGACAGGGAGTACTATGAGCCTTACATCAAGGCTAGATACCAAGACAAACTCAAGAGAGTATTCCCCTTCAAGTTTTTGGAGGATAGGTTTGCTCCATTGATGAAAATCATCATCAAGTACTTTACTTGTGAAGGTAGGTTCTCCCGATTGTATGCCTACCACATTAGATTGTTGATGCATTTCACTAGGGTGAGAATGATGAATATCCCCTACTTCATGTTTAGAAACATTGAGAAGATGGCACTTTTTGTAAAGAAGAAACCATATCCCCAGTAGTTGACTAGCATTTACCACTTCTCCTTGATTAAAATCATTGTTCTACATCAGCTGAACCTTCTTAACATGCCATGGGAGTCTTTCATTTCTCATGATATTTTCAAAGGCCCTCAAATCTTTTCATCAGTTCCTCATGAAGAAGGTGGACCTTCAGGACATGAAAAGGTCAAAGAGACTGAAACTGTTGGAGTGCCAGTGTTTGTGACATATGGGAGAGGCACTAGGAAACTTTTTGCAGCTGCCAGGCGAGTATTATCTCCACAAGGTGTGGAAGGGGTCTCGCCTTCATCATCAGGCTACAGGAAAATGTTATCTCCACAAGGAGTGGAAGGGGCTTTGCCTTCTTCTTCAACTAAACAGGTACAGGTTGAGCAGCAACACAAGGGCAAAGGTAAAGGCAAGAAAAAGATGCATAAGAAGGATCTTGGAGAAGAGCAAGAAAGAGATTTTGATCTTGTTGATCATGAGGAGACACAAGGAGTTGATGTCATTGACTTAGAAGCTCAATATCCAAAAACTGCCAAAGACATGATCATTAAAGAACAAGAGGCTGAGATACAATCTTTTTCTGACAACTTAGAGAGGGCTAAATGGGTCATCAAATATCTAGAGCAAGAAAAGAAACAATTGAGTGACAAGAAAGTCCTCATGGAGTTGCAAATGATCAAGGAGAACAGGCAAAAGGCTAAGAAGGCCAAGGTCAAGTTGACTTCAATTGAATAAGAGATCGAGAATGACTGGGAAACTTGGCTTGAGAGGGTTAATATACACCTTGAGGGGCTAATTGAGAAGGCCAACAGAGACAAGAAGATGCTTCACCACATGGCATACCACTACATGACTCGCAACAAGATCTGCAATATAAGAATGAGGAAGCTTAAGGCAAGGTTGAAGAAGGCCTTAAGTAGAAAAAAGGAGCAAGATAAATTGAAAATCTTGGATGAAGCCTTACTAGCCCATCAAAGCAACTAATGATTGTGCCTTGTGCCAAATCTGGGCAAGTTTTGACAAATTTTGTTCATTTTCAATTTTTAAAATTTTGAAACACAGAAAATTGCCCTAGGTGTGTAGCGCCACCGGCGCTACGCTTTTCACTGGAGGTCTTTTTGAAGAAATGGCTTACATATCTAGATTCAACATGAGGAGATCATCAAACCCAAAAAATCTCAGCAATTTTGGAGTAAAACTAGGTCACCAAAAGGGAAAAAAACTACCAAAAAATGACCTCTCTGCTTCTTTTTGGACACATAGAAGCAGCCTTGGGATATTTCACTTTTTATGGGTCAAATGACCTCAAAATGCAAAAATTCAAGATCTTCCAGAAACGAGACAGGAATACCTTTCCAATGAGCTATCTTGGGCTCAATTTGGCTAAGGGTAAGGCCTCCAAAAGTGGTTGTGAAGCGATGCTACGCACCTGGCCAGTGGCGCTGCGCATAGAGTCAATTTGCCTAAAAATCCAATTTTCACCTTCTTTCACTGCAAGTTGACTTTTTATCTCTTCATGGATGAATTTATGATTGTAATTAATGCCATGATATGTAAATATAATTGTGAAATGACCTTATAGGGTAGATTCATCATTTTGAGGTGGTTTGGGGGTCAATGAATTAGTTTCCGTGCTTATAGAGGCAAACTGTTCCACTACCTATATTCTTGTTCCTTGTCTGGAAATGGTTGTAACAGTTCCTTATCTCTTGGATTTGACCCCTGATGGCTAGCATAGGTGTTTTTATGTCTATATTATGTATTTTTTTAGTCATTAGCAAAGCTTGGACTCTCTTGGATGCTTTGAGCTACATTGTACATCTTTACAGCAGTTTGGCAAGAAAATAAAATAGGATTTGCAGCTATTTTTGTGGGATACTTGTGGTAAAGTGTTTTTTCATAGTTTCTTCTTGTCTTATTAGTTTTTTCCATGTGTTATGTGTGCCATAATATTATTCATTCTTCTAACTAAATGAAATCAAGATAGATAGGTAGAATACATTAGTTATAGTGCTTTGCCTTGGGAATCCATTTAGTTTTTGATGTTTTCTATCATTTGAAGAGGACTCATGATATTTGCATGCCCTCCTCATCTCTTCACCAGTCTTAGACCTACCATCTCACTCAATTTCAAGTGCTAAAACACCTACCTACGTCGACCCATAAAACACCCTGCATTCCTGACTTGATTTCCCGGACCCAAAGTTGCCTGCTCCATTTGATCCAGCAACAAAACCAACAAAATCAACCAAAAACCCTAGAGCTACTATACCTAGCCTAAAATCCATATTTGATCTAGTCATCTTGACTAATATTGTTAAGGAGAGAGCCCGCTCTCAACCTGGTAGGGCTAGCTACCAGGTTAAGCGTGGTTTGTGGTTACCCTAGAATCGCCTCCCTTCAGCCTGAGGTCAATCTAGGCTCTAACATAGTGGCGACCATAATGGGGAATGTAGTGTTATGTTCCTCAGCAAAATGTATCAAGTTTAGATCTAATTGTTGACATTGGACAACGATCAGACACCGGAAGGCTGAAATCATTCACCTGGCTACTCTAAATCAATTTCGAGATTAGATCCAAGGACTCCACTGGAAGATGAACCTGACTAACAAAAACATGAAAGGACAATAAGGAAATATCAAGTATTTAAGTTGGAATTTCAGCCAAGACATTATGTTCTTTGTTATAAATTATTTCTTCGCTTTTCCCGTGAACGTTAAGAAGGCTTTACGAAGTATATTGTATTTGAGAAAAGATCCTAGACCTGCATTTGATTCTTTCCCTTTGAAGATTGTGAATACAAAATGTTCACATGCCTTTGATCTTGATCAAGACCCTTCTTCTGAATCTTATGATGACCGTCTTCAAACTGATGAGCCTCAAGAAACCAAGACTGATTCTACACCTTCTGTACATATTCCTATGCCTTGTAAAATTCCAAATAGATACAAACCTCTTATTTTACCTCCTATATCCCATGCTTTCCATAAAAATCATTACCTATATCTACCAAGATTTGATGGTGAATGTGACAACATCACTGCTGAGAGACATGTACTGAATTTTGAGTCTTTTCTTGACCTTTTTGAAGTTGATGAAGAGGATGTCAATATTAGGCTTTTGCTCTTTCTTTGCAAGCCAAATTCAGGAGTTTGTTCAAAACCCTTCCTGATGCGAGCATCTCAGATTTCCAGCAGTTCGTCAAAGTTTTCCTCAACAAGTGGTGGTCAGACAAAACCCTTTCTTGCTTCTAGAAGAATATAACCAGCTAAAGAGACAGCCAGGGGAGACAGTACAACAGTTTTCTACCAGGTTTAACCAAGTATATTTTTCAATGTCGGTTAATATAATACCTCCTCTTGGATCCACTCTCTTACACTACCCAGAAGCCTTTTATCCAGAAATGGAGTTTCAGCTAAGGGAAAGGAACCTTGCAAGACTTGAAGAGATGCAAAACAATGTAGTAGATGTAGAGGCTAATTTGTTGATAAAAATGGAAAAGTTGAAGGAAGAAGAGATGAAGAACATAGATCCAGAGGAATTGACATCTTTAGAGGTAAAGCTCGACATTTTGATAAGTGCAATGCAAGAGATGATGCAAAAGATCACCACAAGGAATTAGTATGATGTTCAAGACCATGGCTCGCTGATTGAAGAAGAACAAGTGGTTGATCCAAAACATTTTCTTTCTTATCCCAGTTGTCATAGATCTAATAATGATCATTCTATAGGTCATATTGGAGAAGCGAGATCTATTGATATGACATGTATGCTTGATGATGTGTTTTATATTGATGATTTTCCTAAGTTTGATCAGTATGATGATGAATATGTTCTCCGAATAGAAGCTAGTCTTGCAGACAAATCACCAACTTCTCTGTGGAAGGAGGAAGTTCACTCTCAACAACTCAAATATAGTGACCAGCCATTGCATATCAGCTATGGAAGTGAGGAGGAAAGTGCAGCAAATGTTGAAGTAAGTGAAGGATCTTTGCCTTTTTGTTTTACTTCATTTCAGATCGTCAGAGACAACTTTCATGCAATCAGAAATCAACCGTCAATAAGATTGAATCTAGACCATCTAGAGGGCAAGGAAATCCTTGTTCAAGATTTCTCATATCTAGATTTGCAGCCCCCAAATGCCATTGATTATCAAGTTGCAGATGAAGACTTGGAAGCTGGAACATATGATAAAATGATGCAAGATTATTCCATACGATTTTGTTTTGAATCATTTCAGTTTTTGAAGGGAAATTTGCATAGTATATCTTCAAATGAGTAGCCTGTAGAAAATCATGAAATCTCATTGGCACCAATAGAAAATGAGTTGCAACAGTATTTTCAAGTTTTTCACGATCCAATAGCTGATGTGTTGGATGATGTTTGTAGTCAAATTCCTTCCCCATTAGCTAAATGTGAGCTTGAAACAAGTATTGACACAAACTGGATCCAGTAGCCGGTTTCATTATCATTTTTAGCAAGAGTCTCGTCATAAAGCTCAGATGAAAGTTTGCATTCATGGTATGAGGAGAAGCAAAGTAATCCATTGGATGAGCTAAGTCCTAGTGCACATGAATTTCAAGATCCTTATGCTGTATTTTTGGAGGTGGATAGAGAATCCATATTATTCAACGGATCTGTTTACAAGTTTTCATGGGAGTTGCCTTTCAGTAGTTCTCTCTTGTTTTTCATAAGAAAGTGCTTGCAGAGAATTCAAACAGCAGCCAGAATGGTTACTTGGTTGCATTGGTTGTTTCATTTCACTTGATCAAGTGATGAATGGAACAGTTAGAGTAGGTTTTATTGAATAAGCTCCATTTTGAGAATATTTTCCATTTTGACAGTTGTTTTTTAGTATTGAGTTAGTTTCAAGTCAGTTGGTGTCCTTGAGTCATCAGTATTCAGTCATGTATTCTAGATTGAGTTGTTCTTACTGCATGCCCAATGGATAAGGGTACTAGGTCTATGGTGTTCTTGGAACCTCCAAGGAGCTACCATCCCCATTAGAGCAATTGTTAGTGGAAGTCTTTGCAGCCTTCCTCCAGTGATCAAACATGCTCTTACAAAGTGATTTTAGGGTGTCAAGGTCAAATTTTGTCATTTCAGTGAGTCTTCAAGTAAAATTTGGTCACTGGGTATTAGGTCAAGGATTTGTTTTCAAAATTCCAAAATTTTCCAAATGTTGGTCCATGTCACCATTCGGCTGAGTTTACCATCATTCAAAAAGTTTTCATCATCATTTCAGGTTCCAATGGGTCATTTTACACCTTGTTTGTGCTTCAGTGGTGCTCAGGTAAGGCTCAGTTCCCTCTCCTAGGGTTTTTGTTTCTGAGAAATAAAAAATGAATTTGGAAAACGTGAGAGCGGTTTTTGTCCAAAATATGCCAAGGAAGAAAAAACTCCTTCACTTTTTACACAAGTATCAAGGTTTTAGAGAAATGTCAAAAATACAGTCGCTACAAGAGAGTTGCTGCACCTTTGGAGTGACCTTGGTAAAATCCATTTTTCTCCTGGATGGAATGACCAAATGACTTTCTTGATGAGTCAACTAATCCATAGACACAAATAGATTTCCAATGAGCTATCATGAGCTCAATTTGGAGTTGAGGAAGACCTTCAAAACTTGACTGCAACAGCACTATGCATTTTGGCAGCCTCATTCTGCACATTTTGACTAGTCTTCGTAGATCGAGCTTTTGACATGGAAAATTAACTCCAAATTAAAATATTCAAGATGTTCTGGAAAGTAGACTCGACAAGATTTCCAACGAGCTATCTTGCGCCCAATTTGGACACCGTAAAGACCTTTAAAACTATCCTGCAAAAATGCACTACGCACCAGAGGCCAGCGCTACGCACCTGGCAAACTTCCTCAGTGTAAAAGTGAACGGGCACTACGCACCTAACTGGCGCTACACACCTGGCATACAAGCTCCAAATCATTCCAAATTGCCCCAATTCACCTCAAAACTTCCAAATTACCTCTTTGCAAGTAAGTAACTCAATCATTCTTGTTGAAAAGGGTTTTTGCATCGGTCTTTGGTGATTTTGTCTCTCAAGAAGTCAAACCCTAGTTTTCACCAAACTGTCTCATAAATTTTAAAGCTCACTCATTTATTGTTGTCCTATCTCATCCATTTGTTGTTCCCTAAACCCCATTCCCTCATATAAAATTCCCTAAACATCATTCCCTCATATATTTTCCCCAATCCCCAAACCATACTCACTCCCTAAATCCCATTCACACTCTCATTCACTCTCACCTACTTACTTGTAAAATCTCTTCATACTCATCTTACATTCATTCACCCTATCTCTTCATTCACCACAAGAGAATACAACTATAAAAACAATGGAGAGGGACAGTAAATATGAACTTAAAGAAGACACCCTTAGTGACAGTTCTAGGCAGAAAAACATACAACACAGGAAGCCTCATAAAGGAGGAAGACATATCAGAGAGGAGCCTAACAGTTTGAGGGAGCTGCAAGCCTACCCATTTTCCATTTCTTGTTTTAAACACCAGTCATGTTTTGTTTTTTGTGAAATGGTGGAAAGGGTTAAATTTCATCATGAATTAGCAAGGTTGTTTGTGACACATTTGGACAACAATGAAGTAAACCTTGTTGGAGTTACATTCACTTTGTCACCAGCTGTTATTTCAAAGGCTACAGGTATTCCAGATGTGGGTCAAAAATGGAACAAAGGTCAAGATATTGACAGTGAGTACTATGAGCCTTACATCAAGGCTAAATACCAATACAAACTCAAGAGAGTATTACCCTTCAAGTTTTTGGAGGATAGGTTTGCTCCATTGATGAAAATCATCATCAAGTACTTTACTTGTGAAGGAAGGTTCTCCTGATTGTATACCTACCACATTAGATTTCTGATGCATTTCACTAGGGTGAGAATGATGAATATCCCCTACTTCATGTTCAGAAACATTGAGAAGATGGCACTTTTTGTAAAGAAGAAACCATATCCCCAGCAGTTGACTAGCATTTACCACTTCTCCTTGATTAAAATCATTGTTCTACATCAGCTGAACCTTCTTAACATGCCATGGGAGTCTTTCATTTCTCATGAGATTTTCAAAGGCCCTCAAATCTTTTCATCAGTTCCTCATGAAGAAGGTGGACCTTCAGGACATGAAAAGGTCAAAGAGACTGAAACTGTTGGAGTGCCAGTGTTTGTGACATATGGGAGAGGCACTAGGAAAATTTTTGCAGCTACCAGGCGAGTATTATCTCCACAAGGTGTGGAAGGGGTCTTGTCTTCATCATCAGGCTACCGGAAAATGTTATCTCCACAAGGAGTGGAAGGGGCTTTGCCTTCTTCTTCAACTAAACAAGTACAAGTTGAGCAGCAACACAAGGGAAAAGGTAAAGTCAAGAAAAATATGCATAAGAAGGACCTTGGAGAAGAGCAAGAAAGAGATTTTGATTTTGTTGACCATGAGGAGACACAAGGAGTTGATGTCATTGACTTAGAAGCTCAAGATCCAAAAACTACCTAAGACATGATCATTAAATAACAAGAGGCTGAGATACAATCTTTGTCTGACAACTTAGAGAGGGCTAAATGGGTCATCAGATATCTAGAGCAAGAAAACAAACAATTGAGCGACAAGAAAGTCTTCATGGAGCTGCAAATGATCAAGGAGAACAGGCAAAAGGCTAAGAAGGACAAGGTCAAGTTGACTTCAATTGAACAAGAGATCGAGAATGACTGGGAAACTTGGCTTGAGAGGGTTAATATACACCTTGAGGGGCTGATTGAGAAGGCCAACTGAGACAAGAAGATGCTTCGCCACATGGCCTACCACTACATGACTCGCAACAAGATCTGCAATATAAGAATGAGGAAGCTTAAGGCAAGGTTGAGGAAGGCCTTAAAAAGAAAAAAGGAGCAAGATAAATTGAAAATCTTGGCTGAAGTCTTACTAGCCCATCAAAGCAACTAATGATGGTGCCTTGTGCCAAATCTGGGCAAGTTTTGACAAATTTTGGTCATTTTCAAATTTTGAAATTTTGAAACATAGAAAATTGCCCTAGCTACATAGCGCTATCGGCGCTACGCTTTTCATTGTAGGACTTTTTGAAGAAATGGCTTACATATCTGGATTCATCATGATGAGAGCATCAAACCCAAAAAATCTCAACAATTTTGGAGCAAAACTAGGTCACCAAAAGGGAAAAAAACTACCAAAAAATGACCTATCTGCCTCTTTTTGGACACACAAAAGTAGCCTTGGGAGATTTCACTTTTGATGGCGCAAATTGTTATGAAGTCTCGGAGAATCACCACAACACTCTTTGCCCTAGATTATCTAACATGGTATCAGAGCGAAGGTGACACATCAAGGAAAGGAAAACTCAAGAACATGTTAGTGTCAGTCTTTGCAGCCTTCCTCCAGTGATCAAACATGCTCTTACAAAGTGATTTTAGGGTGTCAAGGTCAAATTTTGTCATTTTAGTGAGTCTTCAAGTAAAATTTGGTCAGTGGGTATTAGGTCTAGGATTTGTTTTCAAAATTCCAAAATTTTCCAAATGTGAGTCCATGTAACCATTTAGCTGAGTGTACCATCATTCAAACAGTTGTTATCATCATTTCAGGTTCCAATGGGTCATTTGACACCTTGTTTGTGCTTCAGTTGTGCTCAGGTAAGGCTTAGTTCCCTCTTCTAGGGTTTTTGTTTCTAAGCAAAAAAAAATTGAATTTCAAAAAATTGAGAGAGGTTTTTGCCTACAATAGGCCAGGGAAGAAAAACCTCCTTCACATTTTACACAGGTCTCATGGTTTTAGAGAAATTTCAAAAATACCGTCGCTACAAGACAGTTACTGCACCTCTGGAGTGACCTTGGTAAAATCTGTTTTTCTCCTAGATGGAATGACAAAATGAATTTCTTGATGAGACAACTAATAAGTAGATACAAATATCTTCCCAACGAGCTATCATGAGCTCAATTTGGAGTTGAGGAAGACCTTCAAAAGTTGACTGCAACAGCACTATGCATTTTGGTGGCCTCATTCTACACATTTTGACCAATCTTGGGAGATTGAGCTTTTGACAGAGCAAATGAACTCCAAATTGAAATATTCAAGATGTTCTAGAAATTTGACTCGATGAGATTTCCAATGAGCTATCTCATGCCCAATTTGGACATCGGGAAGGCCTTCAAAAGTGTCCTATAAAATGGAGCTGCGCACTAGAGGCCGGTGCTATGCACCTGTCAGATTTCCTCAGTGTAAAAGTGAACAGGCGCTACGCACTTGGGTGAGGCGCTGTGCACCTGGAAACCAAGCTCCAAATCGTTCCAAATCACCCCAATTCACCTCAAAACTTCCAAATTACCTCTTTGCAAGTAAGTAACTCAATCATTCTTGTTGAAAATGGTTTTTGCATCGGCCTTTGGTGATTTTGTCTCTCAAGAAGTCAAACCCTAGTTTTCACCAAATTGTCTCATAAATTTTAAAGCTCACTCATTCATTGTTGTCCTATCTCATCCATTTTTTTTTCCCTAAACCCCATTCCCTCATATATTTTCCCCAATCCCCAAACCCTACCCACTCCCTAAATCCCATTCGCACTCTCATTCACTCTCACCTACTTACCTATAAAATCTCTGCATACTCATCTTACATTCATTCACCCTATCTCTTCATTCACCACAAGAGAATACAACTATAAAAAAATGGAGAGGGACAATGAATATGAGTTTGAACAAGACACCCTCAGTGACAGTTCCAGGGAGAAAAACATACAGCACATGAAGCCTCATAAAGGAGCAAGACATATCAGAGAGAAGCCTAATAGTTTGAGCGAGCTGCAAGCCTACCCATTTTCCATTTCTTGTTTTAAACACCAGACATGTTTTGGTTTTTGTGAAATGGTGGAAAGGGTTAAATTTCATCATGAATTAGCAAGGTTGTTTGTGACACATTTGGACAACAATGAAGTACACCTTGTTGGAGTTACATACACTTTGTCACCAATTGTTATTTCAGAGGCTACAGGTATTCCAGATGTGGGAGAAAAATGGAACAAAGGTTAGGCTATTGACAGGGAGTACTATGAGCCTTACATCAAGGCTAGATACCAAGAGAAACTCAAGAGAGTATTCCCCTTCAAGTTTTTGGAGGATAGGTTTGCTCCATTGATGAAAATCATCATCAAGTACTTTACTTGTGAAGGTAGGTTCTCCTGATTGTATCCTACCACATTAGATTTCTGATTCATTTCAATAGGGTGAGAATGATGAATATCCCCTACTTCATGTTTAGAAACATTGAGAAGATGGCACTTTTTGTAAAGAAGAAACCATATCCCCAACAGTTGACTAGAATTTACTGTTGGAAATAATACTGAGGGGGGGGGGGGGGGTGAATCAGTGTTATTAAATCAATAAAACTTTTTCATTTCCATACTAAGATACATATACGCTACTTCAATTAAGGGAACCCGCGTGTATACGCAACTGTGTCTAATGCAACTAGCGTATATCCAGAATACTTATGATTCAGTTAATCCATTAAATGTTGATCTTTAGTTAGTGCATTAGAACTTCATTAACCATAGGTACAGTAAGCAGGTGCAGTAAAACAGAACAAATCATCACACACAAGAAGCACACATGAACACCATGATATAAGGTGGAAACCCAATGTGGGTGAAAACCACCTGCTGCAAGTCATCTCTATCTTCTTTTAATAAGAAACTTCATTTTACATTAGTTATGTATTGGTGCAGTCTTATACCAGTACGCAGGCTTCTACCTGCAGAGGGCTACAACCCTCTCTCGTTTTCCAGACTCTCTTGGATGGGAGATACAACCCCCTTAGCTCTTGTACTAGCTGATCCATTTACTAGTACGTAGGTGTCTGCCTACTGAATGCTCCAATCTTCACTCATTCTCTAGCTGCTACTAGAAGGGAGCTACCACCCCATTTTCTCTTGTACTAGCTGATGTACTAGTACGTAGGCGCCAGCCTACAATCTCCTTTCATCCTCCAGGGACCACATTTCATACATTTTTAGACTGGATACTCCTGAAGCACAACACTATAATCTGAAGGCCACGTTTCATCCAATTTTCATGTTGTACCCATCAATATCATTGAAGCACAAAATAATCAATACTAGCATCATCAATTTCTGAATCACTGAAACACTGAAACCCTATCAACAACACAGTCGCTAGAACACAGAGCAGACAACAGAACTCTGCAATAACAATCAGACCCAACTGCAACTTCAAATATCATACTTCACAATGTATACGCTACTACGATGAACCAAACCCGTGTACATACGCGCTTTCACCAAAGCCAACCCACGTACAGATATATAAATATTCAATCATGACTTGCAGCTATTTCAAACTTAAGTTATACCCAGGTCAGAACATTACAAGCGTCAGTATACAGATCTAGAATAAGCACAATCAACCATATAGAGATAGTTCATTTCAAACCATTTGATCCCGATCTATCCTTAGGTATTGTTCTCCATCAACCGGTGAGATTCCTCCTTAGATCAGATCAAGCAATGCATCATGAACCCATAACCTGCATACTGAATCTCATCCTTCATCAAATATTCAAGACTTTCTGAATGCCTTTGCCTAATGATCTTCTTCTCCTTTTATAGTCTTAGGCCTTACTCAATACCATGGTCCAAAACCATTGAGAACCAATACTAGGGACCCAATACCTGGGTTCAACACTTTGGACGCAATACTAAGGACCAAAACCATAGGTCTAAATACCATGGACCCAAAAATAAGTTTTCCCACATGTACGCGCTTTTTCATGCATGAAAGTGCGTGCATACGCATACACGACTTTTGGTCGGCAATCCCACATGTAAACGCACCTTTGTATTAGTGAAGATGCATGTATAACCTGTGTGTATACCCTACTTGGGATATAGCGAACCTGCATATATACGCGACTTGGTACATAGTGAACCTACGTATAACGTGCTTGTATACCCTACTTGGTATATAGTGAACCTGCGTATGTACTCTGAACCTGCATATATATTCTTCTTTCATCATTCTTTGTAGTCTGATCATCAAATCTTTGCTACTGATCTACTGCAATATGATCTGTCATCTGTGTGATTTGCCATCAAGGACAACACTTGTCTCATAATGCCAACAACCTCCCCCTTTGGACTTGATGGCAAAGCTAACTTGTCATACTGAGAACTGTCATCTAATTCCTTTGAGTTGTTCTGCATCCCATGCATTCAGTCACATCTGATATCTCTTCTATAGTCATCTATTTATATACAAGTGATTTGTTCTTCTACGAGTGGGTTTCCATCAAGTACAACACATGCATCATAGTGCCAACAATCTCCCCCTTTGGACTTGATGGCAACAACACCAAATCACTCTCCCCCTTTGACATCAAGGGCAAAGGGCGGACCAAGATATTCTCTTTCCTTGATAAACATTCTGTTGTCCATACTCCCCCTCAGTACCTGCTGAAATCTCTGAATGAGCTCCCCCTTTGTATATGCCAAGGTGTACCAATTTGTCCATGCTCCTTTTGAGTACAAGCTGAATGCTTTGTTCTGCTGAAGTGTGTTGTTCATGCTCCCCCTGACTGTAAGCAAGGTCTACAAAAGGATGTTCTACAAGAAGAACATGACCCTATCATAAATGACTTTCCTATCACCAAAGACTCATACATACATCCATATCCCAAGCACGTGGGAATTGACTCATCTACCCAACCAAGTGGGGATACATCAAGGTTTACACATGATAACACAAGAGTATAACATCATTCATCCAGGCATAGTGGGGAAATCAACACAGGCCGTTACATGACTTTGATAAAAGAAATACATGACTGAAATATTTCATCATCCTTCTCATGCATAGAGGGGTTAAAAATTACATCATGTGACCAGAAGAGATTTCATCAAATGACTACAATAGATAGAGACACACTATTACATTATGAGTCTTGATATGAGACCAAACATCTAAATCATACCATGATAGTCATTAGCAACTATCATACACAATGTATGATCTTCTCCTTAAGCATATGTTAACAACATCTAGACCAGAAATCATGTTCTCCCTCTGTACCTATTCCATCTGTGCCAGATGGTCTCTGTCAGGCCCATATCAGACTCTTCTCATCCTGAGTTTGGCCCACTGATTTCCTTCAAATTAACATATACGCAACTGTATCCACAGAAACAGGCGTATATACGCGGATCCTCCTTATTAAACTCGCGTACAACAGCTTCTAGATCAGCAACCTGTAAATGTCCCATCTCATTAACAACATATGTAAGTATCAACCTATCATCATATAGGTAAGAACTCATCATCATCATGTCTCCAACAATGCAACTTTGAGTAATCATCCATGTATCCAACATAGCACTGTGTATCTTGATATCATCAACAGCATCAATCCTCATCCACATGAGCGCCAAGAACTATAGGAATCCTGCAACATAACTGTATTACATGATCTTTATGCATATGACGACAGCAGCATAGGAGTGACTCATCATCAATTAATGAAGATGTATATTCGAGCTTTGTACTTCTCCTTATCCTTATGAAGATCACCATATATGCATCATCCACAAATATGATCTGAAAATCAACTATGTAACCCCAAGAACCATATGAGATGGACAACTCATAACCATATCATAGCAAGATATATCATTTAGCCATGTAAGCATCATCACCAAGGACTACCAACCGTAATGCCAACAATGCATTATTGAAATTATATGCTCCCCCTGAACCTGTGCCATCTTGTTTACTGTCAGATCTGATCATGCATATATTAGAAAGAAGTATCAAGGCATTATCATCATCAAGTTAGGATCAAAAACACCTCTAAACATCTTACAAGTGTCAAGACATTTCCACACATCATCAGCAGATTGTAACCATTATCAAACAGAGCAAATAATGGACTGAATCATATCAAACCCCTTTTCTGATCATGTCCCCACTGCTTTTCCTCAAACTGACATATACGCAACTGTGCAGTGTCAAACTCAAGTATATACGCGAATTCCCTTTATGCAACTTGCGTATGAGATTTAGGACAGTGAAGTTTTACACTTTCAGCTCCCCCTGAGTCTGTTATGTCTGTATATGGTGTTGTGCCACATCTTCCTGACTGTACTTCCTTCTTCTTCCATATCTTCAAGTGTGATGATGTTTTCTCCTTTTGGTGTGGTGCCCATACCTTGTTCCTACATTCCTTTGCTATATTTCCAAGCTTGTTACATGCATAACATCTCATATGTTTCATATTCCTCCTGTAGCATTCAACAGCTTTGTGACGAAACATATTGCAAGAAAAACAATATCCCTTAAAGTACTTGGAATGTGATGATCTTTCTGCATGATGGTCTTGAACCACTCTTCTTCTGCATCTGGCTGCAACATGTCCAAGATTGTGACATACATAACATTCAACATTATTCATCGGAGGAGTAAAAGATTTTCTTTGAAGAATTTCTTTCCTTCGCTATTGATGGGGTTGACCTCTCATCTCCTTGTTGAGCATTTCATATTTATCATTAGATTCCCTTGTCTTACTTTTTGAACTAGATTCTTCTTCAACAAATTCATGAAAACCAAGACCAGCTTTGATAGCAAGAGATCTTTGACTACTAAGAATATCATCCAAGATCTTAATACTATCTTGAAATCGTAAGAGCTTATATTTTTCTTCTAATTTATCTTTTAGAATATTTATCTTAACCTGATGTTGCTCTTCCTTTTCAAGATACTACTTCTTCATGTTTTCTTCAACATTTCTTCCTTATTCCAATGGATGACTTAGATCAAGAACTTCAATTTCTTGTTTTTCATGAGCTTGGAGTAGTTCTTTATTCTGCTTCTTTGATTCTTCAAGATCTTCCTTTAGAGAGAGGATCATAGCTTCAAGCCGTTCATAGTAACTGGATCTATCTCTGAGTTTCTTGATTGTTGTGCTTCTTTCATTTACTTCATTTCTTAATGATGTCACTTCATCCTGCAACTTTTGATATTTTTCCTTGAATAGCTTCCTTACCTTGTTACCTTCCTCTAGTTGAGCTTTTAGTCTGGTAGCTACTTCCTTGAAGGCACATTCCCTTTTGTTCAATAGATCTTGTTGATCTCTAATTTTGTCTGTTAGCCTTTTAAATTCTGCCTCTATTTGATATCTTTCTTGCTCACCCATAAGAGAAAATTCAGTTGTTTCGCTATCGCTTTCATCGTCTTCAAATGGATAAATAGATGTATCACCAGAGGATAACAAATTCATACCTGATAGATCTTGTTCATCTTCATTCTGAAGTGATTCTGAATCTGAAGTGCTTCTTCCACATAATCCCCAATCGATGCTCCCACTGTCATAGTTCTTCAGAGATGTCTTCTTCTTCTTAGGCGCTTTCTTCTTAAGCTTCTTTCCCATTGATCTACGGATCTCCTTCAAGCGATCAAGCTTCTACCAAAGGACCTTCTCTGATCCCAATTGTTGGAAATAATACTAAGAGGGGGGGTGAATCAGTATTATTAAATCATTAAAACTTTTTCATTTCCATACTAAGATATATATACGCTACTTCAATTAAGGGAACCCGCATGTATATGCAACTGTGTCTAATGCAACTAGCGTATATCCAGAATACTTATGATTTAGTTAATCCATTAAATTTTGATCTTTAGTTAGTGCATTAGAACTTCATTAACCATATGTATAGTAAGCAGGTGCAGTAAAACAGAGCAGATCATCACACACATGAACACCATGATATAAGGTGGAAACCCAATGTGGGTGAAAACCACCTGCTGCAAGTCGTCTCTATCTTCTTTTAATAAGAAACTTCATTTGACAATAGTTCTGTACTGGTGCAGTCTTATACCAGTACGCAGGCTTCTACCTGTATAGGGCTACAACCCTCTCTTGCTTTCCAGACTCTCTTGGATGGGAGCTACAACCCCCTTAGCTCTTGTACTAGCTGATCCATTTACTAGTACGTAGGTGCCTGCCTACTGAATTCTCCAATCTTCACTCGTTCTCTAGCTGCTACTAGAAGGGAGCTACCACCCCCTTGCTCTTGTACTAGCTGATGTACTAGGTAGGCATCGGCCTACAATCTCCTTTCATCCTCTAGGGTCCACATTTCATACATTTTCAGACTGGATACTCCTGAAGCACAACACTATAATCTGAAGGCCACGTTTCATCCAATTTTCATACTGGACCCATCAATATCATTGAAGCACAAAACAATCAATACTAGCATCATCAATTTCTGAATCACTGAAACACTGAAACCTTGTCAACAACACAGTCGCCAGAACACAGAGCAGACAACAGAACTCTGCAATAACAATCAGACCCAACTGCAACTTCAAATATCATACTTCATAATGTATACGCTACTACGATGAACCAAACCCGCGTACATACGCGCTTTCACCAAAGCCAACCTGCGTACAGATCTATAAATATTCAATCATGACTTGCAGCTATTTCAAACTTAAGTTATACCCAGGTCAGAACATTACAAGCATCAGTATACAGATCTAGAATAAGCACAATCAACCATATAGAGATAGTTCATTTCAAACCATTTGATCCCGATCTATCCTTAGATCTTGTTCTCCATCAACCGGTGAGATTCCTCCTTAGCTCAGATCAAGCAATGCATCATGAACCCATAACCTGCATACTAAATCTCATCCTTCATCAAATATTCAAGTCTTTCTAAATGCCTTTGCCTAATGATCTTCTTCTCCTTTTATAGTCTTAGGCCTTACTCAATACCATGGTCCAAAACCATTGAGAACCAATACTAGGGACCCAATACCTGGGTTCAACACTTTGAACGCAATACTAAGGACCAAAACCATAGGTCTAAATACCACAGACCCAAAAATAAGCTTTCCCACATGTACGTGCTTTTTCGTGCATGAAAGTGAGTGCATACGCATACGCGACTTTTGGTCGGCAATCCCGCGTGTATACGCGCCTTTGTATTAGTGAAGCTACGTGTATAACCTGCGTGTATACCCTACTTAGGATATATCGAACCTGTGTATATACGCGACTTGGTACATAGTGAACCTGCGTATAACCTGCTTGTATACCCTACTTGGTATATAGTGAACCTGCGCATGTACTCTGAACCTGCATATATATTCTTCTTTCATCATTCTTTGTAGTCTGATCATCAAATCTTTACTACTGATCTGCTGCAATATGATTTGTCATCTGTGTGATTTGCCATCAAGGACAACACTTGTCTCATAATGCCAACATTTACCACTTCTCCTTGATTAAAATCATTGTTCTACATCAGCTGAACCTTCTTAATATGCCAAGGGAGTCTTTCATTTCTCATGATATTTTCAAAGGCCCTCAAATCATTTCATCAGTTCCTCATGAAGAAGGTGGACCTTCAGGACATGAAAAGGTCAAAGAGACCGAAACTGTTGGAGTGCCAATGTTTGTGACATATGGGAGAGGCACTAGGAAACTTTTTGTAGCTACCAGGTGAGTATTATCTCCACAAGGTATGGAAGGGGACTTGCCTTCATCATCAGGCTACAAGAAAATGTTATCTCCACAAGGAGTGGAAGGGGCCTTGCCTTCTTCTTCTGCTAAACAAGTACAGGTTGAGCAGCAACACAAGGGAAAAGGTAAAGGCAAGAAAAATATGCATAAGAAGGACCTTGGATAAGAGCAAGAAAGAGATTTTGATCTTGTTGATCATGAGGAGACATAAGGAGTTGATGTCATTGACTTAGAAGCTCAAGATCCAAAAACTGCCAAAGACATGATCATTAAAGAACAAGAGGCTGAGATACAATCTTTGTCTGACAACTTAGAGAGGGCTAAATGGGTCATCAAATATCTAGAGCAAGAAAACAAACAATTGAGCGACAAGCAAGTCTTCATGGAGTTGCAAATGATCAAGGAGAACAGGAAAAAGGCTAAGAAGGCCAAGGTCAAGTTGACTTCAATTGAACATGAGATCAAGAATGACTGGGAAACTTGGCTTGAGAGGGTTAATATACACCTTGAGGGGCTGATTGAGAAGGCCAACAGAGACAAGAATATGCTTCGCCACATGGCCTACCACTACATGACTCGCAACAAGATCTGCAATATAAGAATGAGGAAGCTTAAGGCAAGGTTGAGGAAGGCCTTAAGGAGCAAAAAGGAGCAAGATAAATTGAAAATCTTGGCTGAAGCCTTACTAGCCCATCAAAGCAATTAATGATGGTTCCTTGTGCCAAATCTAGGCAAGTTTTGACAAATTTTGGTCATTTGTAATTTTTGAAATTTTGAAACACAGAAAATTGCCTTAGCTGCATATCGTCGTCGGTGCTACGCTTTTCACTGTAGGAATTTTTGAAGAAATGGCTTACATATATGGATTCATCATGATGAGAGCATCAAACCCAAAAAAACTCAGCAATTTTGGAGCAAAACTAGGTCACCAAAAGGGAAAAAAACTACCAAAAGATGACCTGTCTGCCTCTTTTTGGACACATAGAAGTAGCCTTGGGAGATTTCACTTTTGATGGGGAAAACTGTTATGAAGTCTCGGAGAATCACCACAACACTCTTTGCCCTAGATTATCTAACATGGTATCAGAGCGAAGGTGACACATCAAGGAAAGGGAAACTCAAGAACATGTTAGTGTCAGTCTTTGCAGCCTTCCTCCAGTGATCAAACATGCTCTTACAAAGTGATTTTAGGGTGTCAAGGTCAAATTTTTTCATTTCAGTGTCTTTAAGTAAAATTTGGTCACTGGGTATTAAGTCTAGGATTTGTTTTCAAAATTCCAAAATTTTCCAAATGTCGGTCCATGTCACCATTCAGCTTAGTGTACCATCATTCAAATGGTTGTTATCATCATTTTAGGTTCCAATGGGTCATTTTACACCTTGTTTGTGCTTCAGTTGTGCTCAAGTAAGGCTCAATTCCCTCTCCTAGGGTTTTTGTTTCTAAGAAAGAAAAAATGAATTTCATAAAAATGAGAGAGGTTTTTGTCTACAATAGGCTAGGGAAGAAAAACCTCCTTCACGTTTTACACAAGTGTCATGGTTTTAGAGAAATGTCAAAAATACAGTCGCTACAAGAGAGTTGTTGCACCTCTAGAGTGACCTTGGTAAAATCAATTTTCCTCCTAGATGGAATGACCAAATGACTTTCTTGATGAGTCAATTAATAAGTAGATACAAATAGCTTTCCAATGAGCTATCATGAGCTCAATTTGGAGTTGACAAAGACCTTCAAAAGTTGACTGCAACAGTACTATGCATTTTGGTAGCCTCATTCTGCACATTTTGACCACTCTTGGGAGATTGAGCTTTTGACAGGGCAAATGAACTCCAAATTTAAATATTCAAGATGTTCTGGAAATTTGACTCGATGAGCTTTCCAAAAAGCTATCTTTCACCCAATTGGGACAACGGGAAGGCCTTCAAAAGTGTCCTGTAAAAAGGAGCTGCACACTAGAGGCTAGTGCTATGCACTTGTTAGATTTCCTAAGTGTAAAAGTGAACAAGTGCTACGCACCTGAGTGAGGTGCTGTGCACCTGGAAACCAAGCTTCAAATCGTTCCAAATCACCCCAATTTACCTCAAAACTTCCAAATTACCTCTTTGCAAGTAAGTAACTCAATAATTCTTTTTGAAAAGGGGTTTTTCATCGGTGTTTGGTGATTTTGTCTCTCAAGAAGTCAAACCCTAGTTTTCACCAAATTGTCTCATAAATTTTAAACCTCACTCATTTATTGTTTTCCTATCTCATCCATCTGTTGTTCCCTAAACCCCATTCCCTCATATAAAATTCCCTAAACATCATTCCCTCATATATTTTCCCCAATCCCCAAACCCTACCCAATCCCTAAATCTCATCCACACTCTTATTCACTCTCACCTACTTACCTATAAAATCTCTTCATACTCATATTACATTCATTCACCCTATCTCTTCATTCACCACAAGAGAATACAACTATAAAAACAATGGATAGGGATAGTGAATATGAGTTTGAAGAAGACACCCTTAGTGACAGTTCTAGGGAGAAAAACATACAGCACATGAAGCCTCATAAAGGAGGAAGACATATCAGAGAGAAGCCTAATAGTTTGAGCGAGCTGCAAGCCTACCCATTTTCCATTTCTTGTTTTAAACACCAGTCATGTTTTAGTTTTTGTGAAATGGTGGAAGGGGTTAAATTTCATCATGAATTAGCAAGGTTGTTTGTGACACATTTGGACAACAATGAAGTAAACCTTGTTGGAGTTACATTCACTTTGTCACCAACTATTATTTCAAAGGCTACAGTTATTCCAGATGTGGGAGAAAAATGGAACAAAGGTCAGGATATTGACAAGGAGTACTATGAGTCTTACATCAAGGCTAGATACCAAAAAAAACTCAAGAGAGTATTCCCCTTCAAGTTTTTGGAGGATAGGTTTTCTCCATTGATAAAAATCATCATCAAGTACTTTACTTGTGAAGGTAGGTTCTCCTGATTGTATGCCTACCACATTAGATTGCTGATGCATTTCACTAGGGTGAGAATGATGAATATCCCCTACTTCATGTTCAAAAACATTGAGAAGATGACACTTTTTGTAAAGAAGAAGCCATATCCTCGGCAGTTGACTAGCATTTACCACTTCTCCTTGATTAAAATCATTGTTCTACATCAGCTAAACCTTCTTAATATGCTATGGGAGTCTTTCATTTGGGAGAGGCACTAGGAAACTTGTTGCAGCTACCAGGCAAGTATTATCTCCACAAGGTGTGGAAGGGGTCTTGCCTTCATCATCAGGCTACAGGCAAATGTTATCTCCACAAGGAGTGGAAGGGGCTTTGCCTTCTTCTTCAGCTAAACATGTACAGGTTGAGCAGCAACACAACGGAAAAGGTAAAGACAAGAAAAATATGCATAAGAAGGACCTTAGAGAAGAGCAAGAAAGAGATTTTGATCTTGTTGATCATGAGGAGAAACAAGGAGTTGATGTCATTGACTTAGAAGCTCAAGATCCAAAAACTGCCAAAGACATGATCATTAAAGAACAAGAGGCTGAGATACAATCTTTGTCTGACAAATTAGAGAGGGCTAAATGGGTCATCAAATATATAGAGCAAGAAAACAAACAATTGAGCGATAAGCAAGTCTTCATGGAGCTGCAAATGATCAAGGAGAATAGGCAAAAGGCTAAGAAGGCCAAGGTCAAGTTGACTTCAATTGAACATGAGATCAAGAATGACTAGGAAACTTGGCTTGAGAGGGTTAATATAAACCTTGAGGGGCTGATTGAGAAGGCCAACAGAGACAATAAGATGCTTCGCCACATGGCCTACCACTACATGACTCGCAACAAGATCTACAATATAAGAATGAGGAAGCTTAAGGCAAGGTTGAGGAAGGCCATAAGGAGCAAAAAGGAGCAAGATAAATTGAAAATCTTGGCTGAAGCCTTACTAGCCCATCAAAGCAACTAATGATGGTGCCTTGTGCCAAATCTGGGCATGTTTTGACAAATTTTGGTCATTTTCAATTTTTGAAATTTTGAAACACAGAAAATTGCCTTAGCTGCGTAGCGCCACCGTCACTACGCTTTTCACTGGAGGAATTTTTGCAGAAATGGCTTACATATTTGGATTCATCATGATGAGAGCATCAAAACCAGAAATTCTCAGCAATTTTGGACCAAAACTAGGTCACCAAAAGGGAAAAAAACTACCAGAAAATGACCTCTCTGCTTCTTTTTGGACACACAGAAGCGGCCTTGGGAGATTTCACGTTTGATGGGGAAAATTACCTCCAAATGAAACAATTTAAGATCTTCCAGAAACTAGATAGGAAGACCTTTCCAATGAGCTATCTTGGGCTCAATTTGGCTAAAGGGAAGGCCTCCAAAAGTGGCTATGAAGCGGCACTACACACCTGGCCAGTGGCGCTACGCATAGAGCCAATTTGCCTAAAAATCCAGTTTTCGCCTTCTTTCACTGCAAGTTGACTTTTTCTCTCTTCATGGATGAATTTATGATTGTAATTAATGCCATGATATGTAAATATAATTGTGAAATGACCTTAGAGGGTAGATTCATCATTTTGAGGTGGTTTGGGGGTCAATGAATCAGTTTCCAAGCTTGTAGAGGCAAGTTGTTCCACTGCCTATATTCCTGTTCCTTGTTTGGAAATGGTTGTAACAGTTCCTTATCTCTTATATTCGACCCTTGATGGCTAGCATAGGTGGTTTGATGTCTATATAATGTATTTTTTTAGTCATTAGCAAAGGTTGGACTCTCTTGGATGCTCTGAGCTACATTGTACATCTTTACAACAGTTTGGCAAGGAAATAGGATTTGCAGCTATTTTTGTGGGATACTTGTGGTAAAGTGTTTTTGCATAGTTTCTTCTTCTGTTATTAGTTTTTCTCATGTTTTATGTGTGCCACAATCTTATTCATTCTTCTAACTAAATGAAATCAAGATATATAGGTAGAATACATTGGTTACAGTGCTCTGCCTTGGGAATCCATTTAGTTTTTTGATGTTTTCTACTATTTGAAGAGGACTCATGATCTTTGCATGCCCTCCTCAGCTCTTCACTAGTCTTAGACCTACCATCTCACTCAATTTCAAGCGCTAAAACACCTACCTACCTCACCCCATAGAACACCATGCATTCCTAACTTGATTTCCTGGACCCAAAGCTACCTACTCCATTTGATCCAGCAACAAAACCAACAAAATCAACCAAAAAACCCTAGAGCTACTATACCTAGCCTAAAATCCATTTTTGATCCAGTAATATTGACTGAGATTTTCAAGGAGAGACCCCTCTCCCGACCTGGTAGGGCTACCTACTAGGTTAAGCGTGGTTTGTGGTTACCCTAGAATTGCTTCCCTTCAGCCTGAGATCAATCTAGGCTCTAACAGAACACTCAAGCATCTACAAAGTTGAAGCATCAAGCCTAGAAGTCTCAACCACTTCAAGGATAAGAAGGGTCTACAATCCATCAAGGAGGGCTACAAATCTAGAAGGAGAACCTTATATAAAGTCACCTACAAAGAATATCAGATCTACATCAAGCTACAAGTCCTCAAGCACACCTCATCACCAAGCAAGTCCACTTGGAGAAGACAACTTGAAGGACGTCAAGATCTAGGGAAGATAAGCCATCAAGCTTTCAAGGAGGAAGCAAATCCATCAAATCTCAAAATCTATCAAGTAAGTACATGTCCCCTTCTAAATATACATCAATGTCTTTTTGCAAGGAAAGCAATAAATTGGTAGGCACCAATAACTTTCTTGCATGGAAGAAGAGGACTGATCTACTTCTCAAGGAGAATGAGTTGCTAGAAGATGTCAAAGGGAACATCACTGTCCCTACAAAGGAACAGACTCAAGCCTTAGCCAAGTATAATAAGTATGAGACAAGAGCTCAAATGATTCTGATAGAATCAATCATGGACTCCCTCATTCCCTATGTCTCCAAGTTTGAGACATCAAAATAAATTTATGATAAGCTAGTAGAGCTATTCGCGGTATCCACCACCAGAGAAGTATTGTCTCTAAGGAATGAATTATACAAGATGAAGATAACAAAGGAAGGAATATCTCCCTACTTAATGAAAATATCTGAGATGAGAGATCAACTTCAAGAGCTTGGGAAAGTCATGTCTGACAAAGAGATGACAATTGTTGTACTCAATGTTCTACCTGAAGAGTGGGGAAACTTCACACCAATCATTTATGCCAAGAAGGGAGAAACCACTCTCAGTGATATGTGGTCTCTATGTAGAATAGACGAGACTAGGCTTAAGGCGAAAGAAGATGTGGGATCAACGGAACAAGAATTTGCTACCATGGCCAAAAGAAAGGGTAAATTTGGAAACTTTGGTCCATGAAGAACAAACAACAAATACATGTCAAAGATCCAATGTTTTGGATGACAAGAATATGGACACTACAAAGGGAATTGTCCCAAGCTTAAGAAGGACATCAACAACAAGAGAAAGAGAGAAGAAGCTCATATAACTCAAGAGGTGGAAGAGGAATGAAAGAATCAAAAGAAGGAAGATCCTTTGGATCTCTACTATGACTAGGTCAAACTCTTTCCTTCTAGACTTCTTTCAAATTTTTGAGTAGAATAGGAGCATATAGGAATAAACTAAATTGCGTGCCTAAAATTACCCTCTAGAATCTAGCAACATGATGTACATGGAGTTCTAGACACTCATGTAAATGTAGAATTTATGAGAAGAACAACAATGCATAAGTAAAAATATCTTCTAGAATATAGGAGCATGGAAAATGTAGCTCAAAGATATTCATGTAGAAGGAGCATACCTAGAATAGGACTTCATGTATGATGGAATAAAACTTGATCATGACAAGAATTTTAGAAGACCTAAATCATCAAAGGTAGGAAACATTTGCAATGCGAGGATCTTTAAAATCCTATGATGGAATATTCAAGAGAAGGTTCGTGAACCAAGGCAGATGTCTCATTTGGAATCCCACTCATGGGATTCAAGAAAAGGGATGATATGCAGGCAGGCTAAGATGAAGCAAGAAGGGCTACACCAAAGAATGATTAAGGAGGATCAAGATGAGGTATGTATGCATCAAATTTTAGTTCATGTCATCATTTGTATATTATTGAGTTATGGGTATAGTTATATAACATGATCAAGCATGAAAGGATCTCTTTCACCAAGAAGATGCTCAAAGGCATGTACCACGATGCAATAAAGGTCAACAAAAGAACATGCTCACATAAGGAGCATAAGATTGCTGACTAAGAAGCAAGAAGAAATTCTCACAAGTCTAGAAAGAAAGGGATGAAGGAATGCTTCCACAAGAAGAATTAGGTGGTTGACCAATCTATCTAAGAAGAAGAAAATAAATAAAGAGATCAAGCATGTGAAAAACATCATGATCACCGAGGATCACTATTTGAAAAAATGGCTTCAAAGATATCTCCCAAAAGAAGGCATAATAACTCTGATGAAGGAAGAAAGGACCCTTGACACCTGTGAAGACCTTGGAAATATAAAAGGTGCAAATAATTGATTCTACTCTATGAAGATGTCGTGATGAAGAAGCCATCCAACAAAAGAAAAAACAATGTTGAAGAAATATTAGGATGAAGCCATGATGGGCTACCATGTCAAAGCATATAACCTAGCAAGTATGATGGAGCATCCATGAGGAGTGCATTCTGAAGCATGGACAATATGACAAAGGAGTAGCCAAGATAACTAGAAGAACCTCATAGTCACATTCCATGAAGCAATGACATGACTATCCAAGAAGGAAATTGATGGATGGATGGTGCCCTACCGAGAAGAAGTTCGATCGAAGACTTCATGACATCAAGAAAGGAAGGAGATCATGCAGCTGAAGGACCCATGAAGAAGAATTTGTTGATGAAGGAAAGAGTCCCCGGTTCAAAGGGAACTCTGACGAATCCCTGATCAAGAGGGAGTTTTGAATCACCCCTGATTACAAAGGAGTGACTATTTTGTTTTCCATGTCATGGGTCATGCAAGACTAACAGTCGTAAGTCTAGATGACGACCATTAATGGAAATGTAGACACAAGATAGACACAACATTCTTGTCTTCACTTGGGAAGAAATAATGGGAGGATTAGGTAATAATCTAGCATCTAATACTCTTTGAGGATGTGTAGGGAATCCAAGACAAGAGTAGGAAAGAGGACCGATATTCTTTGAGGGTTGGGAACCCAAGATAAGAATAGTCCTAGAAGGTCATACTCGAGAACACCCGGGTGGGTATGTACCTTGAGAGAATATGATGAAGGTGTCTATAAATCATTGGTCTCACCAGCATTGTGGCTCTTGGTCTCGTGAAGAGATGGAGTTGCTAGCCAAGGCCTTACACTATGACAATGCTGATGGATATGATGCTATAATAGATGGATTGTTAATCCAGTTTCTCTTATTTGAACGCTTCAAGATTGAAAATTTCCAAACACCTTGCAATGTTGTATGAACACCTCCCTAGTTAAGAGGGGGTGTTGGAGAATATGTAACTAGGTCCAGTCTTCATATATGTAATTTTCATATTTGTACTTATTCAAGAAAAGAGAATTTATTTTGATATTATTTATCAATGAGTTTCTTGCTCATTGAAAATAGGTCAAGCACATTTTGAAGTTCTTCTAGGGAGTCAAAGTCAAAATGTAATTATGATGAGACCCTTTGATGGCATGATACATCATGTATGATGCCATAAAAGGTCATGGGAATACCTCCAAGTCAAGTCAAATCCTCTCTTAGCAGCAACAAAGTCTACAAGCAGCAAAAACGATGAATAAATTTTGAAATATAATGCAACTACAAATTGGCGTAAGAGATTGTCAAGTCACATTAAAGGAGGAGGGACAGACCTCTATAAATAGAGGTTGTCCACTCCTCATTTGGACACATTTTTTCACAAGCTTTGAAATTCACAAGTAATAGAAGACTCTAAAGACTAAAAGAAGACAAGGAGAAGGGCTACAAGGGAAGCGTAGCAAGAAGACAGAACAACAAAGAAAAGGAGGATTATTTTGAAGCTGATACATCCACACATGCAAAGAAAGAAGGGACAGTCTGTGGCCAGATCAGTAGTGAAATTCTAGGGGTTTATTCTTTGCGTTTTGGGCTAGTAACTAGGCCTATAAAGGCCTCCTACTATAGAGAGGAAGAAGGACTCTCAAGTGAAGTGAAAGAATACTTTTTTAAATTCAACTTAGCCACACATGCGAAGTAAGAAGGCCAATTTTCAACCCTAACCGCAATGATACTTCAGGTCAATAGTAAGCATTGGTTGGGGTGAAATTTAAAGGTCTATAAGACCTCCCTCTAGAGCAAAGGATAAACCCTCACAAACGTAGGAAGTCAAGAAATAAAGGGATTGTTTCTAGGGCTATAAACAGTCACACATGCGAGGTACAGTTGCATATAGACAACAGTCTAAAGCTAGCACTTTCAGGGACATCATTTGGATGTCGAGAAAGGTCTACAAGGTCTCCAAGATAAGCAAAGAAGTACCTTGTCATATCGAAGAAGAGGAGCCCAAATATTCTAGGGTTTCCTAAACTAGAAGACAAAAGTGTTGGAAGGAAAAGTGTCGGAGGAAGTACGGGAAGTGGCAGTGCAGAAAGAGGAAGGATTCTACTTATGATTGGAGGATATCCTAGTCAAGGGTCTACGGTTTGGCAGTTGTTCAGATAAGAAGCTTCAATAAGAGAAAACTTACAAAGGGTTCCCTCTCAAGAATGGAGAGGGTTTCTCCCTGGCAGAGAGCCAAATTTTATGTTCTTGTTATTTTGTTTTGGTATCATTTTGATGAAGCACACACATATGCACTAATAAGAACAAGAAGAAGTATAATCTAACTAAGAAAAAGTAAAAGGACTTCACAAATTGTTATCAAGTCTCGGAGAATCACCCCAAAACTCTTTGCCTAGATTCTTTAACACACAACACTCTACAATGGAGGTAAACTAGGAACTTGTTATGAGGGGTCCAGTTCTAGTATATTCCTAGGAAAGCATATCATGCACATATTCCATCTAAAATAAATTGAGAAATATAAAATTTTGGTGCCTCATTCACCCTAAAATATGTTTTTGCCTACCCCATATGATGCAACAACTCAGATGACAACATATGCGCTCAATTGAAATTTTTACCACATGTAACCACCATATTTAGCATATATATCAAGTTTTCCTCAAACAACTTAATGTTCTTATTCCCATGCAACTGAAAGCATATGGAAATAAGATACTGATATACATCTCTGAGAATCCTAGTCGGATAAACTAAGGATAGATGGTGGCAAAAATTAGCAAGCTCTTGACACCAATATTTGATGATGTCACTTGTTTCAAGATCATCCCATCTAATGTAGAATTCATTATTTGAATACTTTGTGGGCCTAAGCATCTTGTAGTAACTCTGCATGTCTTCTCCATAATAGGTCACGAGTTGACCACCACTTTCACTACGAAGCACAAGATGAGAGTCATCCATGTGTGTAATAATCCACTCAATCACTTATGTACAATGGATGAATGGGAATCTTCATGCAATCATGTGTATCCTGGACCAATTGATATTGATGTATAGTTCCAATTCTTCCAAGTTCTCAGCAATTTTTTCTACATGAATATGTCTTTTATGCCGCCCCATGTGACCTCCTTTGACTTATCAATGAAGCATTGTGTGTCTCCATAAATGGGAATGGTTGGCTTTGTCACTTCAACAACTTCCTCAGTGCTTGCTTCTAAGGTTTCTTTGGAGGCCACTTTGCATGTAGTGGGAGGCATGGCTCCAACAGATGATGAAAGAGTGACAATACTTGTAGCTAGAACACCTATTTATGGAAGCACACTCGTGATGACAAGAATAGCTCTATTAAATCTCCTAACTATTGCAATAATATATTAGCAAATTATATTTAAAGATCCATTAGATGTAACTTAGAATGTAAATCTATCAACGCTAACTCATAACTACATGCATGGGCAGAAAATCTACATGAAAACAAGGAGGGCGCACTTTCAAAGTACGAAGGGGGGTCAAGGGTCATTCGGGACTTTGTAGTTTGCTCATGCGCTTAAGAAAGTGAAGGAAAACCTCAAGGGAACAAGGGCACACTCTAAAGAGATGAAGGAATGAGTCTTTGGGCCTTCAGGCCTTCATGGTGCGCTCATGTGCTCAAAGAGATAGATAGGGCACACTTGTGCGCTCTAAAGGGGCGAAGGAACAAGTCTTGCAGCCTTTAGGGTGTTCTCATGTGCTCAAAGAGACAGAGGGGGTGAACCATTGCACTCCGAAGAGATGAAGGGACGAAGCTTCAGGCCTTTTGGGTGCACTAATTCACTCAAGGACAAGGAGGGTGCATTGGCACATGCTAAAAGGACGAAGGAAAAACATTCAAGCCTTCGGGTGTGCTCATGTGCTCAAGGAGGGCGGAGTTCTTTGTGATGAGGAGTGTGCTCAAGAGGTAAACTTGTCTTTTCTAGCCGCATTTTTTAGAGATGATTATGCTTCGAGTTCGGGAAGTACGCTCTACCAGAAAAAGACTCAAGAACAATTCTAGAAGCAATATTTCATGATAGAAATGAGAAGAATAAATATCTATAATATTTTATGGATGTTGTCTCAATCATGCTTAGAATGTGAAGCATCAAGGAACATGCAGATTTTCAACCTGCAACAACAGATTAACACTTGTAGAGGAAAGACTGAATAGAAACACCAGTAAATAAATTGAAAATAAAAGAAACATCGGCAAGGAAAGTAAGATCGACAATGAAATCTTGAAAGGCAATCAATAGATTCAACATGCAAAACTTACTTGTAACGTCAATCGAAGAATTTCTTCATCCACAGATGTGTGCCCAACCCAGATGAGAATTATTATGAAAATGAATGATTATTTGGGTTAATTTAAAATAAATTACGTGAAAAATTGTCTTATGCATGATCGCCACTTGTCAATGAGTGAATGAGTTAGTTGAAGTAAGTTAATTGGGCTATTATTTCTAGGAGTGCACCCACATACAACACAATATATCATGCATGCATTCAAGAAGGGCGCATGTCTTAAGCATGAAGGAATGCGCTCAAGAAGGGCGCACTTTCTAAGCATGAAGGAGTGTGCTTAACACAAGAGCAAGTCTTCATCAACTTGAAGTGTGTTTTGTCTTAAAGGGTGCCATTTTCTTGCTTTTGTTTGCCTTTTGTGTGCTTTTGAGTGCTTTTCGTGTGTGTGCATGATGCAAAGGCTAGTTTCTAAGTCAAGAAAAGTCATGAGTTAACCTAACCATGAACAAGATAACACAAGTGCTTATAAAGGTTAGGTGACGACACTTAGGAAACATTGACTTAGGAGGATGTGACACTAGGAGTAAACATAAGAATAATAAAAAAAATGTGACGACACTAAGGGGATTGAAATCAAACTTCATGTAGGCTCTAAAATTAACTTAAGAAAAAAAATTGGAGGGTCATTTTCAAAGCGACATCACTTGGCAACACATTGGGAGAACCTCGTCTTCTCTGAAATTATTTCATTTATGCACTAAGTCTCAATTCTCCAGGAAGTATTTATTCAATCAGTGAGTTTCCTTAGCTCCTCATTCTTACCCAGTTAAAGATATAGTGTTCCTAGTTTCGTTGCTTGGTGTAACACAACATAAAGCAAGCCATATCATTATCTTGTCGACGCAAGTAAGGTTAATATAGCACGGTGAGTTAAACAATCAAAGTATGAGTTTTACATCTCTAGCATTGCTTCGTTGCTATAAAACCTGGACAGTACCCTAGTGGAGTCGCTTCATGAAGACAAATGTTGCTTCGCTCCTAGCGAGCTTGGATAGTACCCCCATGAAGTCTCTTGCTTCAACTCCCTGCGCAAGAAATCGTTATCTTCTTTCACCCTTTATATTTTTCTTTCTTTTTCATAGAACTATGCTTAGGCACTTATTATTTTCAATGGGTGGAAGAGGGATCCCAACTTATTAAGAGCAAAAGAGATTTCTCCTTTAGAAACATGTTTAAGAGCTCTGATGCTTTTTTCGCTAAAAAATTTCCCCTCATCTCACTCTACTCATAAAGATAAGCAAGAATAAATTATTCATAAATAGGACCGAGTGCAGGACTGAGAGTGCTAAATGCGTATGGGCATCATGGTTTGATGATGGCTTCCTTGCTAAAGGATTGTATTATCCATCAAAAATCATCGACTTGAAAGATGTAAACCCAAAAAAAGAAGAGAGACAGAGGTAAGCTAAGGGTTATATGTTACCATAGCTTGTCTTTCACAAAATATTAGCCACATCATCTTGAAGCTCAAAACCATCTTTATTCAAGGATTAATAAACCGAAAAACAAAGCGAGGAAAAGAAAAGTGAAACAGGAATGCAATTCATCTACCTAATGAAATCTATCCTATCCTAAACTAAATAGTACAAGGTCGGGTCATGTGAAATGGAACTTCCAGTGTAGAAATAGAAGCTACTCCCAACCTTTGGGTGGAAAGATGTGATCATGTCAAACCCAAAGAAAATGTAGTGCGGTGGAAAAGATAATCAGTGCAAACATACACACTGACAAATATTAACAGTAGCTACAATTGCAATGGAGTGACACACTTGGCCACTCTATCAAATGAAATAATCCACAACAGCAGTAACTTCCAGGTCCATGATCGTGCAAGGCTTGATTAAAAGCATGCAAGAACAAGCCATCAGACATGGGTCCTAGTTGGTAATATTCTTTGAGGGAATATGCAATGGCATCATCGAGACAACCTTTAGAAAAACTTTAGCAAGAAAAATTGATCAAATACAAATCCATATCATAAGAAATATTAGCAATTTAACCACAATATGTGTTGTCATCTGAGTTAAAATATTCTATGGATGATGGAGAAGTTTGAAATTCATTAAGGTCACTCTTTGTTTCCACATCGAGTACTAAAAATTTCCTTGAGGTGGGATGTATAGATAGAATTTCAACAGTCACATTAAACTTTCTACCATGAGCGTTTAAAAATTTTATGTGAAGAAAACAAGAATCCCTCAAGAGAGATTCGACATCCCAGGAGATGGCATTAATAACAAGACCTTGCAAGAGAATATTGAATTGGTCGGAATCACAAATACCATCAGGTGACAGGAACTTGACAAAACCATCAAAGTAGGCTAAAGTGTCCTACTCAACTGACTTAAATTTGAATTCTTAGGAAACATGGTCAATTGCTTATCTAAACAAGGATCATTCAAATTGTGAGATTTAAAAGAAAATTGAGGTTGATCAAATAGATTTTCGATAGAAAGATCCTGAATGACTAGCATGTAATATTATTGATCAGAAGGAGATATACCTTAAATAAAATCTTTAATGATCGCATCATATTCCATTTTAAACTTTCGTAAATTTGATTCTTCTTACGGGAACAAAGGTACATCAATGAGACTTGAATAAACTTCACCATAAAATTCAGAAAAAAGGAAATCATTAGGGTCATGGTTGTCCAAGGATTCCACTTGATTAATAGGTTGAGGGTCGACAAGAGGAGTATCAAGACTTTAAGATGATTGATTGTTAGAATGAGACGAATCATCACCAGGGGAAAGATGTGAAAGAAAAATCAATTCTTCATCGGCAAATTGATCTTTTGATTTAGTGATCAGTTCAGATTGGAAAAAAAGAACATCAAAAGGAGGGGGACAAGGAATAAAAAGCATATCTAGTTCTTCCTCATGATGTTGAAATTATTCTTGATCGAGAGAATATGATGAATCAGATTCAAAATATTTCCTTGACATCCAGACTAAGAAATGAAACTTTTCATCCAAGAATTTTCAGTCCACATCCTCATCTAGAAATTCATAACAAAGATGAAGGAACCAGTCAACAAAATGTTTAATATATTCATTTGGCTCCATTCTACGTTGATCGATTTCATTAACATATTGATATTCATATTTTTCGAAAACACGACGAATCTCATTAACCAACTGCTTGAAAGATGAGATAGACGCAGCAGGCAAAGAACAGCACCATTTCTTCGCACGACCATCCAATGTAAGAATAAACAAACGTGCGAGGATTTCTTCAAACACCACTTGAGAAAAAAAATGAATAAACTCAATTATGTAATTAAGGACGTTTGTTGTACCCTTTCCATCAAATTTCAAATGTGACAAGTCAAGTAAAAATTCTGCGGGTATTGAAAGATCTAATGATCCAGGTGGCTACAAAAACATTCATAAGATAAATAGGGCTTAGGAAAAGATTAAAAATTAGGATCAAATCAAATATCTCGTTGCAAGATTTCCAGCGGTGCAAACGGCACCTTAATCCGAGTTCGTATGCAAAAGTTATGACCGGTCAAAGGTTTGGTCAAACTAGGCAAAAGTCAAAGTCAAATTCAACCCAAGGTGCCATGTGGCACTCCCATAGGCTTCCACATGGAAGAAAATTTAGCAAGCCTAGTGGGACCCACAAAGTTTATGTGTCAGCCCAGTCAACAAACTAAGTAGACCCACAAGCAGGTGACATGGCAACACCACAAGTCAACACATGGAAAGTAGGTGCCATATGACGTGGACCAATGAGACACTACCACATGGCCTAATCACATGGTGCCACCTGGCACCTCAAATTAGGCCCAAGTGGCCTTGGCATGCTGCAACCTCCATTTTGTCTTATTCGCATGGTTTTGGGAGTAGTTACGATATGGACATATGTATACCATATATTATAAGGTTTGAAAACTATATTAAAACTAAAATTGGGCTTTAAAACCATATTAAAATCAAAATTGGGAGTCCATGGGTTTTGAACCCAAAACTTCCCTAATAACAAGTAACTTATATGACTATTCCAACCATTGTTCCAACCACACACTTTGTCTTATTCACCTTCACACTTTGTTATAAAATGTCATTCAAATGGTTCAAAGGGAAACATGGGGAATATATGAGAGATGAGGGCACAAGAAGGCCAATGAAGACATGAATATTAAGAAGATTCTAGTAATATTGTTAGATCATATGTTAGGGAATATTTCAAAGAATATTCTCCATGAGGAATCTTTAAGATTCCCTAGAGGGCAATTTTTTAAGGTGTTAGAATTATGTCGACTTTATAGTCATTTTTCTCAGTTTTTCGCAAGGAACGTGATGGTATGATCAAATTATCCATTTGAGAAGAAACATTTTAGTCAACCCATGGAAGAGAATATTTGAGGAACCTTTGAGATTCCCGGGGAGCCCAAATTTGACCAAGTCCGAAGGGAGTCGAATTTACAATTAGATTTCATGATTTTTCGTAAGGAATTCAACCGTTCATTATGTTTATTCAGCAGTATTGGGTATGTGTTATATTCTTTCCACGACTAGTAGCACGCGCAGACCCAAGGATGGGGAGAGGACCCAAATATGGTGGTCGGACCTACCCATGGTTTTGTGCATGGGTTTTGCACATGGTTTTGGGCATGATGGTTTTTTCCCCATTGTATTTTGTAGATCCGGTAAAAGGAACTATGGTTATGTTCTAATCCAGAGTTAATGGATTGGGGTTTATGAATGCTTCGACATGTATATATATGTGTGTTGTAACATTGGAAGGGACATAATGAAAAATCAATCTAGTAGTCCCGATTTTGGGATCCAGGGGAAAATCTTTGTGTATATTTGTTTGATGTTCTCGCCATTGTATATTTTATATTTTTAAGAATTTGTTTGTATGTAATTTCTGTACAGGGTTAAAACCTACAAGCAAACGTGTGCATTTTTTGGCCATCCCTGAAAGTGGAGGTATAAGATGCATTGATGATATGTTTTCCTTTGATTTTTGTTGAGCTGATGATTTGATGTTGATATCCTTGTTTTCCATTTTGTTGGAGGATCCTTATATGCCATTTCATGTGAGAATTTGTTATTTTTCCACGCAGAAGGAGATATTTTATGAGTGGGAGTTCTTATAGAAGAGCATCTCGTGGAGATGCATGCCCCTCTAGTTAAGGGAGTTCTTCCATGTATTGATAAAGAACACGTCATGTATTCATCATCATATTGTAGTAATTAATGAAGCAGCCTCCCCACTCTTAACACCAGGCCTGAAGACGTAACCCACACTAGGTGAACTCTATTATCAAGTTGTGTGTGTTCTTTGATCTGATGGTTGCCTTTATGTTTCCTCTTATTTAAAGTATGCAAATGTGGTTTTTCATACTCTTTTACATGAAATTTTTCTAACATCACAGAAGTAAAAGATCTTGGTTAGTTCCAATAGCTGAGAGAATCTGTATCGTCTAAAGCTTCGAAAAAACACCTCGGGATTATGATCTCGATGAAGCCATTAAAGGTAAGGAATTAAAATAGACTTCATAGGCTCAGCTTGTCATTTTGCCCTCTTTCTAGTGCCAAAATGTTGACGGTGTTGGATGCCACCAACATCTAAGGAGATCTCTCTTATGTGAATTCCCAATTATACCTCACACCGTTTGGTGTAGGAGTCTCATCCACCTATACGGTCTGGCCACCATTGGAAAGGTTTCAAAGCTATGCCTTAGTTACAACCACACACAAGAGATCGCAACATCTCTTTGGGAAGCAGGTATGTAAGCTTTGTGGGACACCCAATGTAAGGTGCACATGGGAACTTCCACACCTGGTAAGGGAAAACGAGCCTCTGGTTATAAAAGTAATAGTACTATCCTAAAGGGGGACCTGGGAAGGAATAGAAAGGCTTGTTTATTACCTGCAAATTAGTCCACACAATAACCAACAATCATGAAAGCATAACAACACTTATTCAACAATAACCATAACTAATAAACAAATTAGTTCATTAAACTTACCATGTAATTAAAGAAAAATATACCACAAACATAACCATAATATTCCTACAATATCTATGATACATGCATGATCAGGTGCTCAAGTTTATGCTCAAAAATCAAAGTGTTAGAATTCTGTTAAACTCAGCTTCAGATCGAAGAACTCATCATTCTAGTTCCAATGGTGTGAACAACACTCATATCTGAGCCATATGCAGAAGTTAGAGCAAGCCAAAGTTCAAGTTTGACTTGTCTACATGGTAGGATTGGATGACATGGAAAAACCCTTCAACGCATTTCACAAATTGCAGTTGTAAGGCAGAAAGGTCTTTAAATAAGCCCCAAAACAGCCAAGGTTGTGATGCGATAAGGAAATCACATATCACAATTGCAATCGGTGAACTGAAGAAATTTCAGTAATCGACACCCAACAACTTCGAGTTGCGATGTGATATCGTAGATTGCAATCGTACACAAGTCTCGCATATTTATGACCGTCGAAAAGACTCTGCCGATTGCGATGAGTGATGGGATCCTAGATGCGATAAGTGATGCATTCTGGTTAATAATCCTGTCAGGTCCATTGACATCACAATCACACAATCGTTGCTTTGTTCACAAGACCATCCACTGGGTTGTTATGCCGATTGTGATTTGCGATATGGCCGATAGGTTATGGCCCATAGTGTGGTGAAATATTTGCCCAGTTAGCGGATTTTGGAGTGAAAATGGAGGTTTATGCCAGTTTTGGAGCAATTTGTGGAACAAATAGTGGGAGAACTAGAAAAAGTCATAACTTCTTCAGTTCTTATCCAAATTGGATGAAAAACGAGGCTAGATAGCCATTTTTTAGTATTTTGAACTCATTGAGACAGGTTTCAGAGGCATTTGAGCATTTTAAACATACATTTGTTGTAAGTTTGAGCATAATAGAGAGGCCCAAGCATTGGAAGCTAGACCAAGGAGACGTAGCCCAGGAGGGGTAAACTCCTCATCACATCTCTGTGTTGTGTGTTGTATTTTGATGTTCTTTGTTTTTATTTTGGTGTTGTTCAACATATGTTTTATGTTAAATTGTTTATAACATTTACATAAGAAACTCTCATGGAAATTAGTTCATTAAGAAAATGGTGAATCCTTAATCACTTAATAAGAAAATAATAAGCATCTTGGATTTTATTCTGAATGGGGAATTAGCACAACATTACTAATCTGCTCCATTTCAGATCAAGTTGGTATCAGAGCACTCATTTTTGCTTACTAGATTTGCTTGTGCAAAGAAGGATTTTATTGTTTCCTAGTTTTGTGTCATGTTAACAAGGTTAAAACTCAAAAGAGGTGAAGGAAAGCTGGTTGGAAGCCCTGAAGTTGGGTCAAGTGGAAGAAGAGAAAGGTTTCCAAAGTCTTCTACACCAATTCAGCCTCAAGTTGTAGTTGAGACTCAAAAGAACATATCTCATGAAGGAGAATCTACAAACATGACAGAAGATGAGAAAACCTTCAAAAAGGTTTTCTTTGATATGACAGAGATGGTGAAGGTCCTCTATGAAGAGAGGAATAACAGGTTGCAAGGAGAAAGTTCGAAACCTCCCAAAGGAGAAGGCTCTTCAGGAGGAGGTAATGGAAAAGGAAGTAATGGGAATGGAGACAAACCTCCACCCTCTCCACCATGTTTTTCATCCTCTTCTTCACAATCATCTTCACACTCTTCCACTAATAAAAGCCTTACTCATACTCATCATCATTCTTCAAAAGGAACTGGTAAATCACCTTTTCTAAAACTTGATGTTAAGTTTGAGTTGACAATGTATAATGGAGAAGTTAATGCAGAAAAGTTGGATAACTGGATTCGCCAGTTGGAGATGTATTGTAGAATTCAAAACCTTTAAGAGGATGATATCAAAATTCAGTTGGCTTCATTGAGAATGGAAGGTGCAGCACTCATTTGGTGGGAAGCAAGGACTCTATACGAGATCAAAAAACATGGTAAGATCTCTATTACTCGGTCTGATTTCATTGTTGCTATAAAAAGACAATTGTACCCTTTAGCTCATATGCAAAAATCTATCATGAACTGGGAAAATTTTAGACAGTTAAAAGGTCAAAATGTGCAAGAGTATACTCAAGAGCTTCTTATGCTAGGAGTAGACTTACAGTAACAAGATACTTTGCTGAAATACATAGGAGGTTTGCATAGCTATCTTCAACACACCATTCTTATGCTTAATCCCACGAATCTTGATGATGTCTGTGTTCAAGCTACACACCTCGAAGCAAGAGGGAAAAATGTACAAGAAACAACCATTTTAAATACAAACAAATGCAAGTGACTACGCCATGGGTGCAGTTCTTTTACAGCATGGTAATCCCATTTCATTTCATTCTGAGAATTTTAATGGTGTTGTTATTAACTATCCTACAAATGATAAAGAGCTTTACACATTGGTGCAAAGTGTGAAGAAATGGAAGCATTACCTAATGGGAAAAGAAACCATTATTCACACCGATCATAAATCTTTGCAATATCTGCAATCTCAAACAAAATTGGAGCAATCAAGGCACTTTTGTTGGATGTGATTCTTACAGCAATTCTACTTGGTAATCAGGTACAAGAAAGGTATTTATAACAAAGTTGTTGATATTCTTTCTAGACCAATTGTTAATGTATCCATTTTACTCAAGAATATTTATGTTTTGTGTGAAAGTTATGTTGAACAATTCGTACATGATGCTGAGTTTCAAGAGGTATATTCAAACTTGAGTTAAGACCACCAAGTTGAGGAATTAGACTACCATGTACATGATAATTTGTTGTATTATTTGGTAAAACTTTGTGTTCCACAGGGAGAGAGAGTAAATTTCATAAGGGAAGCACACACTTCTCTTATTGATGGACATTTTGGTGTAAGTAAAATAGTGGCAAATATTTAGAGGTATTTTTACTGGCCTAATATGCTTGAAAGCATGTCACATTTTATCAAAGGTTGTTCATTATGTGCAATCAGTAAGCCTAGTAATAGGAAACTAGGATTGTACATACCACTTCTAGTACCTTCATGTCCATGGGAGAGTGTTTCTATGGATTTTGTAGGAGGTCTTCCTTTATCAAGAAAAGGTCATGATTATTTGTACGTAGTTGTGGATAGGTTCAGCAAGATTTGCATACTAATGCCTTGTAAAAAAAATTACAGTTGAAGAAACAACTCAACTTTTCTTTCAAAATGTATGGGTTCATTTTGGATTACCTACCTTTACTGTAACTGATCATGATTCCTGATTTGTTGGGAATTTTTGGTCAAAATTCCCATGCTTACAATCGAGCAAAACACTCATCTACTCTAACTTCGCCTTTTGAGGCATGTCTTGGTTATTTGCCTAAATTGCCTTTGGATTTCATCTTTGAGAAAGATGTAGTTGTAGATGGACATAGACAAAGAAAAAAAATTCATTGAGAAAATTCAGTTGATTCACCAAATAGTTCAAGAACAACTAGAAAAGAGTCAAGGCAAGTATAAGGCAAGGCATGATAAGCATCATGTGGATCATCAGTTTCAAGTAGGTGATGAAGTTTGGCTTTACATTAGCAAGGAAAGACTTCAAGGTGAAGGTAAAAAACTGAAACCAATCCATTATGGTCCATTTAAAATTCTGGAAAAGATTGGTAATAATGCTTTCAAGCTTGATTTGCCTTCATATATGCAAATTTATTCCATTGTTAATGTTGAAAATTTGAGATTGTATGAGCCTCCTTTAATTGAAGATCAAGGAGAAAGTGTACAGATTCCATCAATTGAAGATTTCTGTCCAGAATGTCTTGATGAGCTTCACCAAGACACCATACTTGACAAAAGAACGAGGTCATCAAAGGAGAAATTTTGATTATCTTCGAGCGGGTCTCAAAGGTACAAATCCATCAAAGGCCAAATGGACTAAAGAGAGGAATGTGAGGGGACAATACCCTCATATGTTCAATAACTGAATATAATATTTTGGGGTCAAAAAGGCTTCCAATGGGGAGGAGTGATCAGGTGCTCAAGTTTATGCTCAAAAATCAAAGTGTCAGAATTATATTATACTTGGCTTTAGATCGAAGAGCTCGTCATTCTAATTCCAACGGTGTGAACGACACTCAAATCTGAGCTTGTGTGCATAAGTTAAAGCAAGTCAAAGTTAAAGTTTCACTTGTCTACATGGCAAGATTGGATGATGTGGCAAATCCCTTCAGCGAATGAGGAGGTGCCAAGTGGAAGGATGCCATTGGCCCCTGCATTTTGCAAATCGTACTCATGGGTGAAAAGGTGTTTAAAATCAACCTTAGAACAGCTAGGATTTCGATGTGATAAGGAAATTTCATATCGCAATCACAATCAGTGAAGGGAAGGCATTTCAGTAATCGACCCCCAGCAGGTTCGAGTTGCGATGCAATATTGCAGATTGCAATCGCACACAAGTCCCGCAAATTTATGACCACCAATAAGACTCCGTGGATTGCGATGAGCGATGGGATCCCAGATACGATAATTTATGCATTCCGGTTAATAATCCCGCCGGGTCTGCCGATATCGCAATCGCACAATCACCGCTTTGTTCACAAGACCATCCGCTGGGTTTTTACGCCAATTACGATTTGTGATACGGCTGACAGGTTATGGCCTACGGCGCGGTGAAATATTCGCCTGGTTAGCCGAATTTGGAGTGAAAAGGGGGTTTATGTCATTTTTGGAGCAATTTGTGGAACAAATAGTGGGAGAACTAGGAGAAGCCATAACTTCTTCAGTTCTTATCCAAATTGGATGCAAAAAGAGGCTAGATAGCCATTTTTGAGTATTTTGAACTCATTGAGATAGGTTTTAGAGGTATTTGAGCATTGTAAACACATGTTTGTTGTAATTTTGAGCATAATAGAGAGGCCCAAGCATTGGAATCTAGGACCAAGGAGACGTAGCCCAGGAGGGGTGAACTCCTCATCAAATCTTTGTGTTGTGTGATGTATTTTGATGTTCTTTGTTGTTATTTTGTTGTTTTTCAGCATATGTTTTATGTTAAATTATTTATAACATTTACATAAGAAACTCTCATGGGAATCAATTAATTAAGCAAATGGTGAATCCTTAAGCACTTGATAAGAAAATGATAAGCATCTTGGATTTTATTCTGAATGGGGAATTAGCACAACATTACTAATATTCTCCATTTCAGATCAATGTACGAACAAGTTCCAACTCATAAAGCTTAAAATTATGAATGAAATATCCCAAGTACATTGTTACATAAATGAAACACTAGATCCAGTAGTGGAACATAAAGCCACAAATTACTTCTCCAAATAATGATTTATCTCCTATGCACTACAAGAAAAGCCAAGGCAAGACTCCAAGAACCCAAACCCCTAGCTTGACTTATGAGGAGCTTATTTATAACTAATGATAATGACATTTAAGATTCCTCATGACCCTGTAACTCCTACAACTTTTCATATACTATACGTGGCTCTTTACATTCCATATGTGGCTATTCACATTCCACATGTGTCTCTTGGACATCATTACATACCATTTATTACAAAAGACAAATTATATATGAGATGGTGTCTATATAAGACAAACTGATAATAGGACAAAGTCTTATCAAATTGACAAACAATTTTCTTCCTCATGGAGCTCATTTGTGATGTATGTGTTCCATGCTATGAACTTCATTGAGATGAATATGACCTGAACTAGCATGTCCCTTGCATAATGTATCTTCACCTCCAATGCCTCCATCAATATAGTCTTGGAGCTTCACTATACATTATCCCATAGCCATGGGAGTTTCATATGAGCTTTGACTAGTGCAATGGCATATTGAAAAATAATGTCTTTGGTAATCTCCAATCCTTCCTTTTATGATGCTTTCTTGATCTGTTATATGCACTTCCTAATCTCCTGGAAGATGATTTCCATTATTTCTTCAAGTGATCCTATTGAGGGCACCCTATGTTTATGTCTTGGATACTTGAAACCACTATGTAGTCGATTATAAGATGCAATAGTACTAACTGAGTTTTCTCCAAGATGCATGCAGTTCTTATGGTAGAGTTTGAGCTAAACTCTATATATTTCAGCGGAAATCTTATATTTTATTTCCAAATGTTGCAAATCATCTGGATACTTGGTAGCCCATCCCTGAATTTGGTCAATCGCTTTGTTTTCAACTTTTATGAGTTTTACAACTTCTTGTGCTTTCTTATGAATGCCAACAAGAGGATCCATCACTTGTTGTAGAAATATCATATTATCATATAATTGTGCCATGGTGTTCTCCATGGGCTCCTATATGGATGACTTCCATTCTGCAGTGTTGAATTTGTGTGAAGATACATTCATTCTCTGCCACAAGGTGTTCCACATCTTTCTTTACTGCAGCAAGGTCTCTCCTTAATCTAGTATTTTCATTCAACAAATATTCAGAGTTGTCTTGTGTTGTTGTAGAAAAAGCAACATTTTCCGCCATGATTTCCTTGGGATTTCTTCTGCTATTGGAAATTATCACCTTCCCTGTAGATACTAATACTAGATTCTAACGATCATTTGAGAAGTATATTCATCTATGTTGCATGACCCTCCTCTTGTGTTGATTAAACGTGACATTGCACACATCCATGACTCTATCCTTAGGTGGAGGTGTGATTCCCATTTCTCCAAATGAATGATGGCCATCTGTGAGAGAAGGTTCTTCTAGAGAACCTAATTCATCATCCATGGGTTTTATGGTATCCTCTTCCTCCTACTCTTCTTTTATCTCCTGATTCAACTATTATTCTTCCATTCTATGTATTTCTTCTTCCTCCTAGGGCTGTGTTTTTTGTTCCTCTTCTATTCTTATCCTTTCATCTTCTTCCTCCTATTTATTTCTAAGAAACTCATCTTTCTTCCTCTTCTCCTCTTCTTCTACTTCTCTCATTTCTTATTCTGCTTGAAAGATCCTATGTTTAAAGGCACGGTTACATTTCCTACTTTTTCTCCCATTGAATCGCATTTGATCTTCTTCCTATGAGCCACACTCTTTTCTTGATGGGTTATCTATTTTTCCTCTTGGACCTGGATATCTTGAGCTCGTGGATCTTGGGGTGAACTAGTCTCCATCCCTAGATGTTTCTTTCTAACTACATTGTACTAGTTAATCACCTTCTCATATTCTATTGTAGACATTAATGAATATCCCCAATTGAAATTTATCCTTTCACAATGTTTCCTACACACTCTCTTGGGATCATATCCACGAAAGTATTTAGTTGTGAAGTGTAAGCGATCCAGCTCTTGTATTTATGTAGTTATCGCCTTGTGGCTCTTCAACTCATATAATTTGATCCTCAAAGGGAAGGTGGGCTAAGGGGATTTCTTCCTCCTGTTAAGGACTCCTAACAACCCTTTGTCTAACAGATATGCTACTTCTTGCAAGACCACTCTATTGTTCACATATCGTGGCATGAGGTGAGGGGAGATCTGACATACAAAACATTGAATGTATGTGCCCTCAAGTGCTACAAACCAATCCGCGATATGCTATAGTGACTCCTTCACTTGATCGGCCATGCAAGGAGGATCTAACTCAAATATTATGTGGAATATAACTACAAATAAGTGCTCATCCAATCTGTCATATGCGGCTCTGAAGCTTGATTTTTACAACACTTTGCAGTGGAAGTAAACTGGGAACTTGTTCTGTGGGGTCTAATTCCAGTACATTCTTGGAAAGCATAGTGCGCACAGATTCCATCTAAAATAAATGCAGATATATCGAATTATGGTGCCTAATTTTCCCTCAAATGTGCTTTTTCTTGCCCCACGTGACGCTACAACTCAAACGACAATATATCTGCCAAATATTTACCACAATTAACCACCATATTAAGCACATATATAAATTTTCCTCAAACACCTAAGTGTTCTTCTGCGCATGCAACTGACACCACATGGCAGTCAAATACTAATTTACATCTTTATGAATCCTAGTCGTATAAACTATGGATAGGTCGTGGTGAAACTTAGCAGGCTCTCGACACCAATAATTGATTATGTCACTTGTGTCGAGATCGACCCATCTTATGTAGAAGTAATTATTTTCATATTTTGTGGGCCTAAGCATATTGTAGTAAGTTTGCATGTCTTCTCCATTATATGTGGTGAGCTGATTTCCACTTTCACTACGAAGCACATGATGAGAGTCCTCAATGTGTGTAATAATCTACTTAATCACTTCCACACAAGCGATGACTGGGAATCTGCATGTGATCTTGTGTATCATGGACTGATTGATGTTGATGTATACTTCCAAGTCTTTCAAGTTCTCAACAAATTGTTTTGCATGAATGTGTCTTTTATGTCGCCCCATGTGACCTCAATTGACTTATCAATGAAGCATTTTGTGTCTCCATAAATACGAATAGTTGGCTTTGTCACTTCAAAAACTTCCTCAGTGCTTGCTTCCAAGGTTTCTTTAGAGGAAACTTTATGTGAAGTAGGAGGCATGGCTCCGACAGATGATGAAAGAGTGACAATACTTGTAGCTCGAACACTTTTTTGTGGAAGCACACTTATGATGAAAAGATTATCTTTATGACATCTCCTAACTATTATAGCAATATCTTACAAAATTATATTCAAATATCCACTAGATGTAACTAAGAATGTAAATCTATCAATAGCAAATCATAGCTACATGCATGGGCTGAAAATCTACATGAAAACAAGGAGGAAGCACTTTCAAAGCACGAAGGGGGTTCAAGGGTCATTCAGGGCTTTGTAGTACACTCATGCGCTCAAGCAAGAGAAGGAAAACCTCAACAGTGCAAGGGAACACTCCAAAGAGATGAAGGGGTGAGTCTTTGGGCCTTGAGGCAATTCATGGTGCACTCATGTGCTCAAGGAGACAAAGATGGCGCACTGGCACACTCTGAAGGTATGAATGAACAAGTATTCGAGCCTTTAGGCCTTCAGGGTGTGCTCATTCACTCAAAGAGACAAAGAGGGTGCAATAGCACACTCCAAAGAGATGAAGGGATGAATCTTCGAGCCTTCAAGATGAGTTCATGCACTCAAGGAAAAGGAGGGTGCACTGGTGCATGAAGTAAGGACAAAGGAAAAACATTCAAGTATTCAAGGTGCACTCATGCGCTCAAGTAGGGCGCAATTCTTCATGACAAAGGAGTGCACTCAAGAGGAAAATTATTTCTTTTCTGGGTGTCATTTTCAGAGCTGATCGAGCTTTAGGTTTTAAAAGTGCACTCTGCTAGAGAAAGGCTCAAGAACAAGTCTAGCAACAATATTTCATGATATAAATGAGAAGAAGAAATATCTACAAGCTTTTATGGATGTTGTCACAATCATGCTTAGAATGTGAAGCATCAAGGAACATGCAAATTTTTAGCATACAACAATAGATTAACACTTGTAGAGGAAAGATCAAACAGAAATGACAGTAAACAAATTGAAAAACAAAGAACACCAGCAAGGAAAGCAAGATTGACAATGAAATCATGAAAGGAAATCAATAGATTCAACATGCAAAACTTACTTGTAACATATATCAAAGAGTTGCTTGATCCATAGATATTCTCCCAACCCATATGAGAATGATTATGAAAATGAATGATTAGATGGGTTAATTTAAAAGAAATTACATGCATAATTATCTCATGCATGATTATCACTTGTCGACGAGTGAATGAGTTAGTTGAAGGAAGTTAAGTGGGCTCCTATTTCTAATTTTGCGCCCACATGCAACAAGGAAGATCATGCATGCATTTAAGAAGGGTGCATGTCTTCAGCACAAAGGAATGCACTCAAGGAGGTAATGTCCCCATTTTTAGTTTCCTCCATAGTACAACTAGCATGGATTTCCAGGGTATGTGATGGTCAGGCCATAGGAGCGAGATTACATCATCAGGGATCCTGGAGGGTTTTTGAGGGGTTTTATGGGATCTGACGGCATTCACTTGGCATATTCCATCGTTAGGGTCAATTCTGCACAACTTGCTTTATGTTGTGTTACATTCCGATAATTCCAATAAAACGAGGTTATTATTGAGTCTAACTTAATTAATTACACTTAAGGTGGCATTACGAGAGGAATATTTGTTGGAACACCTTAGTGTAATAGCCCGTTGTAACTAGAATGAGAATATCTACAGGATGGCATGATGAGAAGTGACTTCTAGCAACTAGAGAAAGTATGGTGGATGATTATCATTTTCCCATATTAAAAATTACTTTAATCAGTCACTTCATTAAATAAAAGAAGGGGAAAATGATTAATTAAAGGGAAAAGGCCAAAATTGACTTAAGTAAAATTAAATTAAATTAAAAGTCACTTAGATGAAGTCAAGTGGGAGCTTCTACAATAAAATTAAAATAATAAAAATAAAATATTTATAGAAGATTTGAGATCTAACAATCGAGTATTTAAAAGGAGGAGGAGATCAATTGGGACATCTTGGATTGGTTGTATTTTCTTATTGGTGAGGTTTAGAGAACTAGGCTCTCGACTTCAACCGCCTCAGGATGAAAACCCTTGGGTGATTCGGTGTGAGTGCACGAAAACCCACCTCATCCCTTGGTGAATTCATCTAGAATTCATAGGTTCACTTATTACTTCCCAGTTTCTATTTTGGAGGCTTGATTTAGTATTGTAGCATATATTTTGTGGCCATCACTGCAACTATTTCTATTGAGAGCTTTGAATGTAATTGCTCCAATAAATAAATAAATATGCATTATTCTTCATTTCTCGTGTTATTTGTAGATGTGGTATTTTTGGGTCTTTCAGCCAATTTTATTTTGGTGTTATTAATTCCATTGTGAAAACATTTAATTTTGATTTAGGATTGGACAAGAAATTTACGGAGTAATTTTTGTAAGTAAAATCCTGTGAATTTATTGAAATTAATTAAGTGGGATATTACAAGGAAATTTATTGCCACTTCAGCCTTTGTAATCTCCCATGTTCACCTTCTTGCACCATGTATTGGTTGTTCCAAAGGTGTTTTTTGTCACCGCATCGATATTTGGTTCAATATATATTGAAATCAGGCCAAATTTCCTCGGGACTGCCCATTTGTTTCCATAAATGCTTTCGCAATTATAGCCAAATACATCGGCTATGAAATGGTTGTCAATGAATGTCAATCACTGCGTGTGCAATATTAGTGGTTCCACCCAATCAAGTGAAGTGATGATGTGAAATGTCCTTTTAGGTTGCAAAATAATGACACTAGATACAAAACGATGTGTTGGCTAACAAAACGAGGTAATGGTGCATTACTTGGCTATATGGTGATTATAATGAAAATACCTAGGGAGGTCATTGATTTATAAAGTAATCACCACGTAATAGTCATTAAATGGGATATAACATTATAAAACAACCAATGGTCCTGGGCTTAATTACAAAGGATAAGGAGAAAAGAGATTTGAGAAGGGATTATGGAGGTTAAGTGGAATAAGTATTACCATGCAAGCTCGTGATATTCTTCACATATTACTAGTTTAAAAGAAAAAGCACTAGTGTTTTTCTTAAGCATTTCTATAAGTGCTTTTGTTGCAAGGGTTCCAACTACGCATTAATGTTTAGAGCTTTTCTAGGATAAATTTAAATAGCCTTACTTTTATTTTTATATAATAGTATTTGGTGGAGTTATTGTGTCTTGTTGTTTTTCTAGTTCAATGGGTGAATATGTTCATGGGATTATTTTCCTAAAACTTGATTGAGTAATGAATTGCAGTTGATGTGGGGATGTGTTATAAAGGTATAAATTAGATCATCTTCAGTTTTATCTTTAAAAGTTGAGGCTTGATCGAGGGTCAAGATAGGTTAGGCAAATTATTCATCATTGTCTTCAAACCAAAGAGATTTTCCATGGTCCAAGAAAGGTTTAGTGGGAGGATAAAGAGTAATATTCTTAGTGGAATTCATGCGGGAGATATTCATATTCCCAGACCTACATCTGATATAGGCATTTTTTGTGGCTAGTCAGGGTCTTCCTAGGATTAACAGGTAGCCTCCAAGATTATAATTTGGTTGAATAATCATGAATTCAATTGCATATTCCCATGAATCTATGGAAATGACAATATCCTCCAACATTCCTTTGGGCTTTAAGGTAGACCTATTAGCTAGTTGAAGGACAGTGGGGGTTAGTCATAGACCAGGTAATTTGAGTTTCTCCATGATTTCTTTCGTCATGAATTTTATGGTTGCCCCTAAATATATTAAGGTATTGGCTATGGGGATATTATTAATGCTGATAATAACAATGGGGCTTCCAAGATCCCCATATTTTTCCATAAACACTTTTCCCGACATTAAATATACTAATTTCCCAAATACATGAATTGCCTTGGGATCTTTCTTTTTCCTTCCCAACTTTTTAAACAAAGTTCCCAAACTAATTTTGTGTACATAGGCACATATATAATGCCTTTAAATAGTGGAATATTCAAACATACATTTCTTAATTCTCTAAAAATATCAAACTTGGGCTGCACAGGGGGTCTTTCAACACATGCCCTCTCTCAATAAGGAGCAAAATTCAACTCATTTTCATGATATTGTTTTGCTAGAATATTTTGAGATTTTTAGGAAATAAATTCTAGTTCTAGAGAGTTAACTTCATCATCTTGCTCTTGGATTATAAGAGAATTTTTATTTTGGATTACTTTTCCAGAACATAGATGGATATTTTTGTAGTCCATTGATGAAAGGGTATAAGTAGGAAAAGGAGGTAGTTCAGCATTGCAGGTGTGGTGTACTACTTTATTGTTTATGTTAGGTATAGATTAGGTAGGTAATTAAGGTCTTTGTAGATTTTGAGAAGGTTCATTAGAAGGTAATTGAAGTTGTTGCAGATGTGCTTGGGGTTGAGCTTATGGTGCCATTTTACCAAAGGGGAAAGGTCCTCTCCAACCTAGGGCCCAACCTTGATTTTGCATTTGAGTGGGTCATTGTGGCCACAACCTAGGAGGATACCATCCAAAATTCGAAATAAAATATTGGGACGTATCAGAGGATGTAGGTCCAAATGATTGAGGGGTCCATGGTTTCTTTTGAGCCAAAAATAAAATTTGCTTGATCTCCTCATTAGCCTCTTGAAACATTGCCTTAAGCCCTAGTAGAGAAGGACAATCATGAGTGGGATGTTTCTTTTCACAAATATTATATGTATTGACATTGTTTAAAGTACATCCTTGGAGATGATGTTTTTTTTGACGTTTGGAGAAAAATATGGCCAAGGCCAACTCATCCTCCTCCTTCTTATTTTTAGCTTAAAAATTGTCTAATTGGGAGCTAAGCGTATTAATGATAACAATTTTAAAATTATCTAATATCTCAGTTTTATTCACCCCTGTTCCATTTGGCTTACTAATTCTAGAGATCACATCCCAATCATTCCTTCCATATTTTGAGATACCTCTAGAATATCACTTACATAGGTCATGGATCTCCTCATATGTTAATAGAGAAACATGTCCTTCTCCCATGAGGTTCAATATTTCAAGGCAGTCCTCTCATGTTCCTTCAAGAAAAAGGACACGTAGGGTTTCTGGGTCCAAGGTATTTTGTTTCTGTCCTTTGTAAATTATACTGAAACCTATCCATGTAATCCTCCATACTTTTATCATCTATTTGGGGAATTTTGAAAGTTTATTCTTTGATATCTCGGAACTTATAATAGTCCTGATATTTCTTCAAAAATGTCTTCTTCGTATCATCTCAAGTTCGGATCGAGTTTCCCCCAAGTCCCATAAACCAACGAAGGGTTACATCTTTCAAATTATCAAGAAATAATTCCATTTTTTAAGCGTATTTAGAGTAATAATAACTGTAACAAAGAACATCAAACTCAAACAAAAAAGTATGTGGATCCTCTTTTGAAAGGCCATGAAAATTTGGAAGGGAAGAAAGAAGAATGTTCTTCATTTGAACCCAACCCATCATGATCTTGGATGGGGAATTCTAAAGTGATAGGCCCATGTTTTATAGGTCCATTTACTTCGTCATCCCTCATCTTTTCTTTTCTTGAAGACTTGGGGTTCTGAATCTTATTGGAGCCTTTGAAACTTTTCAGTCCTCGTCCAACTTAGTATCTTCCCTTCTTGATGGTGGTTATCCATTTGGTGGCTTCCCTACTATAATTTTTTTTATTTAGGGTGACCTTTAATGGATTTTATTTCCTTTTTCACTTGCCAGAATGTTTTCTCTAATGGTTCCTATAACACCACACAGAGTCTTGGAAGATTTATTCTTTCTTTCTACCTATCGTGTTATAGTGCATTTATCATGTCCTAAATGCAAGATATCCAAGTTGTAGGTTATTGAAAGGGAATAATTGACAATTTCCCCTTGGTCACTTCTATTCACAACATCATTCCTATTTTGCCTAAAGTAGCAAACCTAATACTCTTGTGTGCCTCCCAGGAAACAGCACCAAAAATGTTGGTGTGAATATTTGATTCCTATTTGAGGAAATGTTTGTATTAATTTTATCGTTTAATTTTTCAACCTAAATTATAATGAATTTTCAGCCTCTCGATGTTGTATGCACAAGAATCTGAATTCTTACCACTTATATATGTGTCAAACTAAACTCAAGGAAATCCTACTAGTAATATGAGGCCTAATTCTGAATAGGGTCTAACTTAGTAATCCTAGTCCAGTTACGTTGCGCACCGCATATCAAGATCACATCTTAACACTTAAATCATTTTCATTGTCCCTACTATGGTCAGGTGATTCTGTAGACTTATGGTTTCATAGTAGTTGTTATTGATTTCGTAACAATTGGATTTCGTAGCACAACTATGAAATCATCACCTTACAAACTTGGATTCAAAACATGGCCCGATTAAAAATCAACTAATGCCAAAAAGGATATTCAATAAATCATTCATAATGAAGTTCAACACACCATAAGAAAGGAAAATAGTGCACAACTTAATAAAATGAACACGACTATTACCAACTAATTTTGCAGATAAAACATAATATAAACTACGTTATGCTAAAAAGAACATAAAATAAATTTAGCGCAAGGGTTTACCCCAAGCGGGTTGAAATCAGGGTTCATCTTGTTCCTATCAACTTATAAATCCACCATCATGAGCTTTAACAGGTAATCTAAAACATCCAAGGGTAGAGAGATTTATCAAGAAAAGTTGAATTACAAAGCACTTCACACATTGTCTATTGTCTATTGTTCATTGTCAAAATACACACACACTCACACACACACACATATATATTAAGTAGTGACTTAACAGATTGATGTCAGTCAACAGTAACTTATTTTTCCCTCGGTGATGTAACAGTGTTATGCACCGAAGCATCTTATGTGTTCCTAAACCAACTGCATAAATATCCATGTGGGAATTACAATGATACAATGTCCACTCGGAGACAAACTGAATCCATCCATGATGGGTCGGCTAGATAATGAAACCACTTGCAACATCTCCAGAAATTATGCAAGTGGTTCTGGAAATGTGCAACAACAACGATCGCGCTTTTCACCATTATGATAAATCTAACATTGTTCCAATTCACATGTTGTACCCATGATTTTTCCAAGCTCAAGTATCATGTCACCTATTTTCTTCTTTAAACAACGACCACGCCTATTGATTCCTTAATCAAAACGTTGACACCAGGAAATCATAAATAGTTATATCTTTGCAATCACTTAAGTTAGCACCCTTTATTCCTCACATATGTATGATATACCAAAATAACTCTTAAACATCCTTTAATTCTAATCTCGAAACAACAATAAGACAACTAGCAATAAGTAATCATACATTGAGTTGTCTGGGGTATATATAGGATTTTATAGTAATTATAGGGTGAAAGCGAGTGATCTGGTCAAAATATAGCAGGGTGATTTTGTAGCAAAAAGACATAATTTCACATCCCATTACTAACCCATTGAAGGATTTGGTTGTAAATAATGATATATTTAGGAAATTAGAGGAAGGTTCTAGGTTAAAGAAAGCATTATAGGACTACAACCAAGTGAAATCTCTCTCTTGTCTATGAAGGAAATTAAAAGTGGTTTCCCAAGTTCTTAATGTAAAAATGGTTGTAAGGAATGGAATAAACACACTGGGACTCTAGGTTTATTAAAGAAGCATAAACCTAATTATGTCAAACTCAAATAAGAGAATATGAAACTAGAATGGGACAAAATGTGTTAATTGATCAAGTATTATTGTATCGAGCTACAACTCTAATAGGGAAACTTCATGGAACAATAATATTTGAGAAATTTAGGGGCATGTTGATAATCATTGTTTAGTGACAACAACTTGGATAGTCATCAATCTTTCACCTATTGGATTGTGGGCATATAACATTCATGTTATGGACTAAAAAGAACAAAGAGACAATAAAAGGGGGGGAATGGTATTGGGACAACTCAATATCCCCTCTCCGGGAATGGACGACATTATTTGACCTTATAAGGGTCAATAATCAGCCTTTCCAGCTAAAATATCATTCACTACCCTAGGAGATGTGGATAGAGTGTTCTCTTACCTTGATTGGTAATATGTTAGGAAATATGTTGGGTATTGATGACACATTGATTAATGAATGAGGAACTTGGATAGTATTTATAAAAAATATATGTACAGAGCTTAACCTATATGATAGGATGTCAAACATAATTGATATTCATATTGGATTAAGGTCATACCACCAACATATTGACTATTTTAAAATATCATTCATAGACTTAATATATCAACTTTATGGCCATCTTAGAAGAACATGTCCCAAGAAGGGTATCTCAAATGAGGTGATCATAGTTGAAGTAGGTATGGAATAGGAGGAGAGAAACCATAGACCTATCATATCTCCAATCTATAAAGGGTGTGAAGAACAAGTGAGGGGGGGGAGAGGTAATTAAATTGATCCTTGGTTAAAGGAACCTTTAGCATCAATTGTGAATAAAATTAAGAATGGAATTACTAGGGCTAAGTCAATAGTCTCTTCCCCTAAAAATTGTCACTCCTTTGATATTGCTCAATAGGAACACATGAGTTGTGGATATCATTCTATGGATGGTGGAGAAAAATTTATGAATGAGCCCTTAAAATTTGTAGATGATATCCAAAATAGATGTAAATACCAAATTTAGCATAAGAAATCAATACACTTTCCTTAATATAATTAGATGTCAACAGAAAATAGGAAGAAAGTCATGGAAAGGGTTTTATACTCTCAAGGAAAAATACCCTCCCCGCTTCTATGGGGGAAGACAATGTACAAGTGATGGAAGAAGTGTCCTATGTTTTCAAGTATTAAAATATAAAATATATTGACAAATACATACTAAGGAGAAATATGGATATCAAAGGAAGAATGTGGAGTATACCAATATTGAAAATGTCCTCACTTTGTACTCAGTTGAACGTTTCAATCATAACCACTATAAGAAATATCATCTTAGATCACAAAAGAAAATTTTGGTGCAAAAAGGGAAGAGTTTTGTTTGCGAGAACATCTTGGGAAATATCATTCGAGAACCAAGCTACCCCTAGAAGGAAATATGACCTTAATTTGGTTAGGGAAAAAATATGTGAAGAGATCCATGCATGTAGGAAAATGACTAACCAAGGGGTCCTTAGAGTAGGAAATCCCACTCCAAGAGTTGAAAATGATATTTATCTCATAGTGGTCTAGGGAACACCCATAAAAGAAACTCCTTAAAATTCTTGGTTAGTGTACATAAACCAGAAGTTATGACTATCGAAGAAACTATGTTAGAGGGTGAAACAGACAAATATTCTTTTAGTTCTAACACTTCTAGGATGAATTTTGTATCTCTTGGTGACAAAAGGAGATTAGGAAGGTTTGGTATGGGATGAAACATGCAAATACAAGTAAGGGATACCTGCTTCCCTAAATCTATAATTTGTATATAAAATTACTCACAAGAGTCAAGTAAATGGTTTTCATACATTGACCCATAAACTTCCATGGATATTCCATTGGACAATTCGTCACAACATATCTGATAAAGTTATAATTAAAAATATGAAATCTACACTATTATGGTTTTATTTCTCTTTAGATTTATGGATCTGTAGATTATTGTTAATCGTGTATGCATGAAAATTAAAATTATGTAGAAAACATAGAATAGTAAAATAAAAACTCAAAACCCAAGATTTGAAAAAAGATATGACCTGGGAAACATTTTTTGGAGAAAAACCTATCTGGAAGGTGAGGTTACTATGCCCTCTTTCTCTAAATAGACAATGGTTGTGAGTAAAAATAAGTATGGATTGTGGCCCATGGGTTACTACAGTTAAAAAATCCTCTTTGTGATCTCTATCCCCTAACCCACTCAACATTTTTTTTCTCTTTTATGGAACAAATGCACTCAAAAAGAATGGAGCCCATTTTCCTCCTAGTGGCATGTTTTTAACATAGCCCGATAGCCTAGTAGTGGTTAGGTTTGACTACCTCAACTCTTAACCAAAGTTACAATACAGACTCTTATAGAGCCTTCTCCTTCATAATCACGTGGATATCCCCTTTTCCATGAATAATGGGGGCTTACATGGCATCCTCTTGAATTATGGTGGTGAAAACAAGGTCAACTTCTGAGTGGCATAACTTTTGCATACGGACTCTTCTTGACGTGATTTTTACATCGTTGGAAAGGTATTTGTGTGTATAATATGAAAACAAATTTGTTATGATAAAGTAGAAAAACATTCCCCCAAAAAATTCCATTTGATGCCTCAAAATTCTCCTAGAAGTTTTCAGACCCCAATTTGCCAAACTGGATCTTACCGGTAAAAATGGTCCTATGAGCTTATTCCTCCACTTTTCCACTCTAAAAGAATCGATATGGATGACAAAAAATATAATTATTCAATCAGGATATTTCATCAACATTTATGGTCCATTTTAGTTGAGAAAATAATTATGGGACTATTTTGAAAATAATTCTCTAGTTAGAAAAGGCCCACGGGGGGTAGCTCAATTGGTGTTCGTCATGTTATGAAATATTATGTAAATTATGGGATTCAAGATTCAAATCCCCATGTGGGTTTTTACCCAGGAAAAAAAAACAACAACAAAAACAAAAAACAAAACAAACAAAAAACAAGCAAACAAACAAAAAAACAAAAAAATCCTCTAGATAGAAAGGATAACGTTATTGTTTGGGTTTTTAGGTGGGAGAGGGTGGGGTAGATTGGTTATGCATGAACTTCATTATTCATTATAGTGAGATGTGGAGTAAAAATGGAAAAATGGATGCATTAGCACATTTAATCATTTTTTAAAATTTAAGAATGGAACTTGTGTGATTTGGATCCTCTAAAGTTAATACCTAAATCGAGGAACAATATTTCATGCTCTAACATATTCTTAATGGTGTATAAAATTATAAAGGAAGCTAAGAGGATCATATCCTAGATTAGGGATTGCGGGGTGCTTGACCACGTTCTAGTATTCCTTTAAATGAAGTAAAAATATAATACTCTTGGTCCCATCAAAGATAAATCCTAGATTAAATATCACGACTTTATAGAGTTGGTTAAAAAATATTGATGACAACCATGAGGATTCATCTGTGTGAATTCAACAAAAAAGATAAATAGGGTCAAGAAGGTGATCATTAAACAAGCCAAGATAAAATCAAATAACTTTCAAAGGTAGCTTTTGTAATTAGAAAAGGAAATAGTGAGGTTTTATAGGGACAATGCAAGTGGTACCTTATCTTAGGAAGACCTAAATTCTCTCAAGAATCTAGAAAGTACCAAAAATTAAGTAATGGATTAGGAGGAATGTAAATGGAAGCAAAAGCGTAGAGCAGTTTGGGTTGTTGAAGGTGATAAGGATATAAGATGTTTTCATAATTTTTCACAGATGAGGAAGACAACAAATACAATAGGGAGTATCAAAGTGGGAATGGAGATCAAGTCAGAAATCTTAAGGACATTTTAAATGTTAGTGTAAACCACTTTCAAAATCTCTATAATTCAACTCAAAGAGCCAATATAGTGGAAATAATGAAACTCGTCACCTATTTCCCTACAATTGTTGATGATGAACATAATTAGGTTTTAACGAATGAAATAATTCAGAAATAATTAAATGTAGTCATATATTCTTTTTAGAAGGTCAAGAGTCTTGAACCAACTAGTAAAAGTAGATCTAGATACAATTCATGTCTATTGGAATTCTCTATAAATGATATTTCTGAAGGAAAATGGACCAAAATAAAATTTTAGCTTCTGTTGGATAATGAAAAAAGAGAAGGAAAGCATATTACTATTCAAGTGGAATGGATTAGCCATTCTTAAGAAGTTATAGGGATAGGGGCTTAAAAATATATTTCACTAACTTGGAATGACAATGACTTTAAATAGCCTTTAGAGGATTTTATTTGGAGAATGTTTATGATAGAGGGTAATACTCCAAAAATATGTGGAGCCCCTCCCACTAGAATAATGGATTATATCTCTTAATAAAAAGTTTTAGAATGTATAATAATCTATAAAGAATTGGTACTCTCATTCCCTCTAATAGGTGATTGGTTGGGAAAGAAAATAAGAAATGGTGCAAAAGTTAGCATTCGTATAGATCCATCTATTGGATGTGAATGATAATTTGTACTATCTAATGAATTTCAAACCTCTCATAGAAATAATAATGTCCTCACTATAATATATTCTCAAACTTGTAATATAACCACATACTAGATATGGGGGGAATTAGAAAATGAGATAGGTATTAGTGGTGATCAAAATCTAGGTTGGAATAGGTATTTGCAAACCCCATCCATAAACTTTATCAAAATTTACTTGGAGGATGACTCTTTAATATAGTCCAAAAACCTTGTAGGTGGAATATACACCATTATACTAGGATATATTTCACTCTTTTTAGAAGGGTTGGAGGAGGAAATTAGGTGGTGGTGCTAGTCAAAGATATAAAGTGTTAAATCTCCATTAAAAACTATGCTCTTTATGTAATAGGCCTTTCCTAACAAAGCTCTCACCTAGGATATTTTATGAATTTTTCATGGTAGGTTCCTAGTATGTTCCATATATACAAGAATAATAATGATATCATATACCATATTCTAATAAGATGTCATTTTTCTAAGGAAGTGCAGAATGTAGTGAATTTATTGTCAACATGATGTGGAGAATAGGAAGGGGATTTAGTTGAGGAATCTCTAAATAATTGGAAGGGAAACAAATAAATTGCAAGCCATAAGGCTCTTCACTTTACTATTTATCAAGTTATATAGTTGAATAGGTATGGTATGATTTTCAAAATCAATCCATCTCTCTTCTACAAGTCTTTTACAAAATTTGGTATGCATACGTCGTTCCAAGGGTCTCTATGAAGAGTGAGTTGCCAATGCAAATTGGTCAATTGTAAATTGACAAATCAAAGCCATGGATATTTTTCAATGATTCCTCTATGAGGAACTGTAGCCCTTATAAAATAGGGGTGTTATCTTACTAGTAGAGTAGCATCAGTTCTCTTTCAAATGTGGTCTTGGAAATGGAGATAACAATTTGGCATAGATGAAGAGTGTATGTATCTTAATAGGAATAGTTGTAGGCAGAGGGATAACTAACATTTAGATTCTTGGATACTTAAAATTGGTTATTGGATGGGTTATATGGAAACTCTAAAATCATAACATTAAGATATCTTATCTCATATATTAGAACAAGGTCCATCTTCTCTGGTTCATCACTTTCTTATGCGGCCATATTTTCAAAGTGTTTAATGGATTACCATATGGTTTAAGGAAGTTGGAAGTGGATGATCTAGAAGGAATTTTAAACATTTTGAGGCAAAGGATGGGATCACCACAACCCTATAAGATACTCAAAACATTACAGGTCATGGACAAGTATGTATGAAATGTACACTACAATGAAGCAAGAATACCACCAATCATGGCTTACAAATAAAGAGAGATTCAAACATCTAAAGAGAAGGAGAAAAGAAACAATGAAATCCCAATCATCCTGGAATAAGGTATGGATAACATACAGCCCTAGCGTAGGGAATTAAACCTTCCAGTATCACATTTTCATTAAGAGATCTACAAAATTATCATTATCCAATTAAGGTCACCAACTGCGTTGAAGAGAAGTTAAAAATATTGTAACATGAGATAGTCTATAATATTGTCGCATAAATGATGAGAACGTCAACTCTCTTTTGACTAGACCTAGCGCATAGAAAGATTTGTATTCTCCCTTCACCAACTCAATTATGAAGAAATATCGTTAGCTATTTCACTTATGCTTGCTTTAGTATCTAATTTATTGGTAACATAGTGTGACATTTTGGTTTAGGTGTTTGTTAAATAAAGCTATATATAAAATGGAAAATGATTATCTCTATTTAATGGGAAATATTAGCCTACATAACAATAATAATGTAAGGGAACAACAATAACAATAGTGGGATTCTATGGGGCACAATAATAACAATATGGGGGATACATGCGCACATCAATAACAATAGGAGGCTACAATAGTATTATAGGGATCTAACATGGCCCTATCCTTCAAAAAAGTGTTGCCCTCAATGCTTGAGTAGTTCTGGATGATTCTGTATAAAATTTGCACCCACCATGTGGAATCTTTAGTAGGTAAGTTCTTCCACTTAATGATATACTCGTAAATTATTTTACTACGTAGTTGTCAGGTTCTTGTTTCCATGACTGCTTCAGACTCAAATATGTTTTTTCCTTCTTCTTCAAGTTCTAGCAATATTGTTTGAATTGGGAGCTTGATACTGATAACCTTTTTTAAGCATGAAATATGGAAAACTGGGTGTACTCGAGAAGATGCAGGCAGCTCCAATTTGTATGCCATGGTATCAATGTATTGCAACACCTTGTAAGGACCATAATACTTGGGTGATAATTCATTATCCTTCTTATCTTGCTTGAGGGACATTTTTTTGTATGGTTGTAGTCGTAAAAATACCCAGTCACCTAAATCAAAACTTATTTCATTGCAATGTTGATATGCATGTTGTCTCATTCAATTCTGCGCTAGAGTGATGTTATCCTTTAAGAGTTGGAGAACTTGTTGTTGATGCTCGATGTGATCTTCCACTACTTGAACCTTATAATTTTCTCTTAAAGATGTTGTGATGGACACTAGAGGATATACATAAAGTGTCATAAATGGGGTCATTTTTGTTGCAATATGGAAGGAAGTATTATACCACCATTTTAGTGAATGATTGAGCGATGCTGGTTAGTCTTCTGAGTTGGCTGGCCGGGAAGGTGCGGCCAGAGGGGACTGAGGAGGCTATGGTAAGTCTCTGGCAAGTATCTACGGGCTAAGTGACCTGGGCGTAGGCTTAAGGCATTCTAAAGTGGACCTTTGGAAGTCTTTAGAGCTTAATACGGAAGCGGAGGCAAGACCTTAAGTCTATTTACCGTACCGTAGAGCTATTACCGTAAGCAAGACCTTAATTAAGGCAGTCTCTCTCTAATACCTTAGGGCAAGTTACTAAGACTGAAGCTAGATTCTCTCTAGTAGGATTTACTGTATGGCCTTCACTCTCTCTTTCACTCTCTACAGTTCATTTTAGCCAAAGTTAACCACTTCACCCATTATGTTTGTTTATCAAATACACAACAACGAAGATATCCTTCCAAACATTTGTTCACTATCTCAGTTTTCCCATCATATTGAGGATGATAAGATGAGCTATGAGTTAATTGAGTACCAAGATAAGAAAATAATTTCGTCCAAAAATTTCTAGTGAAAATGGGATCTCTATCACTTATAATAATCTTTGGGTTTCCATGTAGATTTTGAATTGTTTCCATAAATGCAGTAGCAACTGTATTGGCTTCAAAAGGATGAGATAATGCACAAAAGTGTGCATACTTGGTAAGTCTATCAACTACCACCATGATGACTCTCCTTCCTTAAAACTTGCGTAAACCTGTGATAAAATCCATTAAGACCTCCAAATGCTGACTTGGAATGGCTAAAGGTTGTAACAGACTCGCGGTCTTCATTGTCTCAACTTGATTTTGTTGGAAAACCAAACATTCTCCCACAAACTTTTCAATATCAGATTTAAGGCCATCCTAAAAAAATCCTTCTTGACCCTATGGTAAGTTTTTAAAAATCCTGAGCTCCTTCCTAAGGGGGAGGTGTGCAATTCTAAAATAATCTTTTGTTTGAGTTTGGAATTCTTACAAAGATATAAGTGATCTTTATACCATAGTGAATCATTTTTCTAGATAAATGTATCAGATGATCCTATTTATAAATTTTGAATGAGTGTCCACCCCTCTTCATCATTCTTCCATTCATCCCTTGCCTTAGTTATCCAATCAAGTTGGATAATAGAAATGGCACAAAGCAATGCTTCCACATCCTCATCCTTTCCTGAGAGTGCATCTGCAACAACATTTTGTTTCCCTTTTTTGTAGATGATTTCAAATTCATAAACCAACATATTTGTGACCCATTTTTACTACTCTTCTAAAGATGATCTTTGTTCCAAAAAATATTTAAAACTATCACGATTTTTTTTACCTTGAAGTGTTTTCCCCTTAGGTAAGGTCATCATTGCTTTAGTGCATGTAGTGTTTCCAACGTTTCTTTCTCATAAATAGGTTTGTGTGAATACTTTCCCTTGGTTGTACGACTTTCAAAAGCAATGGGTTTTCCTTCTTGCATTAAACAACACTAATTCCATTTCCTAAGGTATCACATTCCACAATAAAGTTTTTTGTGAAGTCTGGCGTAGCTAAGACTGGTGCTTTGGCACATTACCTCTATAATATGTTCAAAGGCCTTATTTTCTTCTGGAGTCCAAGAAAATGCATCTTTATTTAGTAATGTTGTTAGAGGTGTTGTTATTCTCCCATAATTCTTAACAAACTTTCAATAATTCCCTATCAACCTGAGAAATCATCGAAGATGCTTTAAGGTTATGGGGATTTTCCATTCCTTAATTTCTTTAATTTTGTTAAGGTCTACCTTAACACCTTCATGAGATATAATATGACTCAAATATTTCACCCCTTGTACTCCAAAGAAACATTTAGAGGTTTTTTGCATATAATTGTTTCTCCTCTAAATTATAGTTTGAGCACGCTATCAACATGTTGAACATGATCCTTCCAAGACTTGTTGTAGATTAGTATATCATAAAATAATACTAACAGAAATTTTCTAAGGATTTAAAAATGGAATTCATCAAACCTTAAAATGTGGAAGGTGCATTAGTAAGGCAAAAAGGTATGACCAAAAATTCATAATGACCTTCATGAGTTCTAAATTTCATTTTTTAGAATGTCTTCAGTATTCGTTCTAATTTGATGATATCCTGAATAAAGACCCATCTTGGTGAAGTAAACTGCTCCACGTAATTCATCCAAAAATTCATCAATGACGAGAATTGGAAATTTATCTTAAATAGTGAGCTTTTTTAGCTCCTTATAATCTGGACACATACGCCACGATCCATCCTTCTTGTTCACCAATACTATTGGAGCAGAGAAAGAACTTTGACTAGGTTGAATTATACCGGCCTCTAGCATTTTTGCAACCATACATTCAATTTCATTCTTTTGGGCATAGGGATATCTCTAAGGTCTGATGTTTAGAGGAACACTTCCTAGAATCAAATGAATAGAATGGTCAGGATCAGGAATAGGTGGGAGGCCTTTGGGAATTTCAAATACCTTGGAATGATTGTCCAAGGATTTTTGGAGATCTGGAGAAATAGATTATTTCGATGTTTGAACCTCTAGTGAGCATAATTATGCAATTATGTCTCATTGTTATTTCCTCAGAAGATTTGTCATGCCATTAGAATTGATTATCTTCCCTAGTTTCCTTGTGATACCCCTTAATTCAACTTCCTTTCCTTTCCAAAAAAAATTCAAGAAAAGTTGTTGAAAATTAAAAGTTATTATCCCCAAAGATTGTAACCATTAGACTCCTAGTACAACACCAACGCCACCCATTGGAATGGAAATAATTGGAATATTAAATACATATTCCCCCATGGTTAGCTTGATATTATGGCACTTTCCAAAGCAATTTATAGTTCCTCCATTTGCGACCATCACTTGACACTCTGGTGTTAGATATAGAAAGTAATTTTATTCCTTGGTTATCTTACAATGAATAAAATTATGGGTACTACCTAAATCAATTAGCATTATTACCTTTTTATTCTTTATATATCCTTCTATCTTGAGAGTTTAAGGAGTGGTAATTCTCGCCAATGCATTCCAAGACATTGTCGGATTCATTTCTTCTTTCTTCGTGGTTGTTTCATGGTGTATATCCTCCTCTTTTGATGTTTATTGTTCCTTTTCTTTCTCCTCTTCACAATCTATGTAAAATAATTTATTCTCAACACACTTATGACCTTTAGTGTATTTTCTATCACAACTATAACAAATCCCTTCTGATTTTTTTCTCCAATTGTAGTGGTATCAACCTTGTAGGTGGTGGAAGGCTAGGAGCAACAACACTTCCATCTTCATAGTTGTGAGTGGTAGACTTCCTTGTTGCCATAATTTTTCTTTCAACTTTTCTTGCAACCCTGAATATCTTCTCCAATGAATCATGTTCCCGAAGGTGAACCTCATGTTGGATGTTATCCTTTAAAGTCCATATGAATACATCAATCATATGTTCCTATGGAATATCAGTTACCCTAATATTAAATTTTTTGAAGTCTTAAATGTGCTCTGTCATTGAATCCTTTTGTTTGAGATTTATCAATTTGCTAAAGAAGGTGTTGCTCTTTGTATCCTCATAATGTGCTATCATTTCCTCTATAAAAATTGACCAAATGACAAGTGGTTTATGAGAAAAAAATCCATAGATACCATACAAAGTGATTGGTTTCTAAATATAAATATGTAATGTGAATATTTTGTGTGTGTTGCACATCATGGAGATCAAAATATTTTTCTATCTGTAGTATCCATGTTACCGGATCCTTGCTATCAAACTTCCTCATATCAATCTTTGGAATGTGGTGGGTTTTAAACCCAACATTGGAGTCTCTCAAATTATAATTCATATTCCTTTTGTCTTCATCATGATTTTCATGTATCACCTTGTCACCACTGGGAAGCCTTTCTTGTAGCAATTTTTTCAACCCTTCCATCTTGACATTCATAATTGCTTCCATGTCTGCTTTAAAACCTCCTTTAAATCTTCCACGTCCCTCTTTATTTTTACTTCTAAATCATCCATATTAACATTCATCATTGCTTCCAATTCATTTTTGGTTACTCTTTGTGAGAGTGAAATTTGTTGCACTTGGTCTCATAATTTTGATAGATCAAGTTGCACTTCTTCCTCTTCTTCATGTGTCATAGTAGATATTTTTGATTTCTTACTGGGAGTATCCATTTTTTTGCTTTGATACGTGTTGGATCTAAATAATGATATATATGCTTTACTATGCCCTTTGAATTACTTCAGACGGATTTTTCAAACAAAATTTATGCAAAATTTTAAAAATAAACACCTTTTTCTTCTTATGTTTTGGAGTTTTATATTGAAACTGTTGTATCTCTGAAATTTAGGCCTCCTAAGGTCTTAAATTAGGTCTTTTGGTAGCACTATGAGTTTTCTTTTAAATGCCCCAAGTCATACCAAGATTGGATTCTTCAATTTAAAGTTATGGAAGATATCCGACGATGACCTAATTATGGATTGGTTCAGTAGAACAAAATTGTATGGGATGACACATGTCATTGTTTAAACCTTCAGCTCTGAAACTGCGACACGAAAAGCGACATTCCATTCTCTTTTAGTCACATTTTACAGAATTCAAATCCGATGCTTCAGAAGAAAGTTATGACGATTTTTCTGAGGTCATTTGTTTAAGACTGAATTTTGGAGCATGCATAAACCCTAACTTCTTCAGACCATATATCATAAAATATAGTAAACCAAGACCTGAAATTTATACACTGAGTTCACCAATATTTCGTCTCCACATGGTCAAAATTTCAGCTTTTGAATCTTCATAGAAAAACATTTATAGCAAAAATACCAAGATGTCCTATTTGAAGCAGTGAAACCCTAGAATCAAAACTCTAATACCAAATGTTATGCAACTAGCTCACAAAGAAAAAAAAAAGATAGATCAAAGACTTGAGAAATAGCCTCTTCAAGGGGGAAACCTCCTTTACATCACATAAATGAACAATTCTTGGAAGGATACAAATGATAAGACCTCCTTGTTATATAATGGAGTCTAAGGGGTCACAATATAATCAGAGCCTACATAACAATAACAATGTAAGGGCACAACAATAACAATAATGGATTATATGAGGAACAACAATAATAATATGAAGGATACATGGGCACAACAATAACAATAAGGGGTACACTAAAAATAACAATAAGGGGGATACACTGGTATCATAGGGATCTAACAAATATTCCCCAAAAATTGTAAATATGTAAAAATGCCCAACATCAAACCTTATTAATATAAAAAAAAATCTAAAGTTGCTGGATCAAACAATGTAAAGCAGGGATTTTTTATCATTGGGTAAGGGTCAATTTTCATGGGGGGTTAACCTAGAATAATGGGGTCACATTAAGGTTGTGGTTAGATGTGTGGTTACACTTAGAGTGATTATAATAAAATGATATTGTAATATACGCACACATAATAGGATCAAAGTCCGCCCCCATCTCCTTCAACTTAAAATTTAATAATAAGAATATTAATAACTGTTATTATTGTTATCAAATTAAAATATTATGCGACTTGTGCACATATAAGTGGATCAAAGCCCACCCCCATGTCCTACAACTTTTAGAATCCTAAAGGGGTTGGATCTAATGGTGGAAAGTGAGGATTTTTTTTGCATTAGTCAAGGTTCAATTCTCATGAAGGTTTAACCTAGAGCTATTGGGTCAGCTTGAATTAGTAGTCAAATGTTTAGTTGCACCCTGAGAGATTATAATAAAAGGATATCATGAATCATACACACATAAGTGGATCAAAGCCCACTCCCATTTCCTTCAAATTTTTATAATCACATGGATGGAGTGTTAACAAGTGGGGACACAACAGCCCATGTTTGTCATGCGTTCTCTACTTTGATTTGTCTTCCCCCCTATCATATTCAAGGCAAACTCAATACTTGGCCACCTGGTGCAAAGGCCAAAGAGGAAATTATGGGGGGGAAGTATGAGTCACCCCACACCCCCCAACATATGAATAAATTTAATATTAAATAAAGTTTTTGGAGAGTGGTATTGGCAACAACAGATGATGAAGTTCTAATGTAGAGGGTTTTTAAGGCAAGTAAAAGTGGGACTTAGATGATGCCAACATAAAAAAAAGGATAATAATGGAAGGATAAACTACACCCCTTTTATGGATGCAGTCTCAACCTGCTCCTATGCTAGTTGGTTGATTATAGCTAGTAATCTCCTACGTTCGCTAGTGAGGGGACTAAAAAAAGGTGGCACATTGAACAATCCTACCTTCCTCAAACCCAATGTGTTATTGTCAAGTACAACCATTTCCCCTCCTTCATTCTTTTGGTTTGCTCAAAAGTGGAGTTCTCGTATAGGTTGGAGAAGGAGCTAAGTTTGGTAGAGGTTAAGCTTGACAACCTGTGTTCAATTTTTCTCATGTTCAACAACATTTCTAGTTTGGATTTTGTTTTGTGGAGGTTTTTAAATCATAAAGGCCATATGGCTTGTGGTGTTGGCTAAGTTGGAGGTGGTAAAAAATGGAAACGGAGTGTGGGGGTGTTGATGCCTCGAAAATCGCTGCAACAACATTGGGGATAACCACCCGGTCCGGACCTTAGTACAGCTCCTTTTCGGTTTGGAATAGTGGCTCCGACTGGGGATAATGGGACCAGTTTCCCAGCAATGAATAAACGGGATGAATGGATAATTGATTGACTAATCTCATGATGGGAGAATAACTAAATCTATCAACAAAAATATAAGAACTATGACTTATTCCGGGAACTTATTGAGCTTTGAAGTGTAGCGCTTGATGGTCTGTGTCTATAGACAGGCATATAGATGACTCCATCTAACAGACATGGACATTATTTCATTCAGGATTACTGTGCTTAAATAGTTAAGCAAAGCGATTAAAGTAATATTACTACACTTATCATTTATATCATCGACACATACATGATTAAAAGAAAAGCACACCATAAACATCCAATAGTGGAAAGAATACAGAACTGTTGTTAAAGCACATATATATATATTCGATAATAGCAAGGATAATCAAATAAAAATTCATATGAAAGGAATGAATTTAGACATAGATAGAAGTACCATATGAGCTGCTTGACACTCCCAATATCAATCGCTACTTGTAATTCTTCCTTCAACGCAGAAACACTTTCAAACAAAGACAATAGTGCACAATTGCATAAAAAGCTTCCTTGTCAAATTTAGAATAACTGGTCCAGTTTCATAAAAGAATATGGCTGAAGCACAATAGTGCAACTTCAGTCTTTAAGTCAGGTACAAAACTTTACGACCCTTTCCAAAACAATGAAAGGGTCTATAAATACTTAATTAATCTACCTATCTATAAAACAGAAATCCTACTTAATTGGTATCAATAAATGTTGATCCTATTTTCTTCAGCAATCTGGCAGTCGGCGGCATGATTCATCAAGTAGGCTGCTTGCCTTTAAATCTGAGCTGACTTATCGCAAGCATCGGCTCCACTTCAGGTGGTCTATTGAGGCGCGAGCTGAGCTGGGAGGCATAGGTGGCATCCTGAATATCGGGGATAATATACCGGATTGCATCTGTAAGGCACTTGAGGGCGGCTCTTTGTGTGTGCGGCTTTACCAAGAAGAACCAATAGGTGTCCCAGGTTAAACTGTTAATCCCAGCGATTAACCTCCCCTTTTCCTCTAGATCTGGATAACATGATTGCTCCAATGTTTTCATCGTTGTCAATTTTCCTGGTGTGCATTGGGAAATCATGTTTGATAAGTAGAGAGTGTTATTGACTAATTCAACTAAATTGCTAGAAGTTGATTTACATCTTGAAACCGCCCTCTCTGCTTTCATTAACTGGGACTTCCATTCTGTGAAGAGTATATCTTTATGTGATTCTAAGATCCTGGGTAAATTCGCCGCTTGTCCTTGATCAGAATCTTGCCAGTCGAGAAATGCAGCTATTGTTTCTTCAGCTTGATCCAATTCAGTCCTGGCCTTGTCTACTTGCTTACTTATGGATGCCGTTAATTCACATAGTGGCTCTGCCTGGGCGATTTGTTGACATAGAAGCTTAATTTGGGATATTAATGCAGTATTTATTTGTAGTGCTTCTACTCTAAATTCGGCCACTTGTGGAACGCCCTTTATTTTCTCGAGCTGTGATGATAATTGAGCAATTTGCTCATCTTTTGTTTTCACCATTTGCTCATTTGCTGCCTTCAATTGTGCCAATGCCTCTGATAATTCTTTCTACTTCTGGATTGCGCTTTGGTCAATCCTTTGTTTTTCTGCCTGCAATTGTTGAGTTAGTTGACTGTTTAATTGATGTTGCGTCAACAATTGCTGCTCTGCCTGCTCCGCTTTCTGCTTTGTTTCAGTTAACTGTGCCTGTAATGAGAAAATCTCCTGATCCTTTGTTTTCAGTAAAAGGCTTACCTCCGATGCCTTATCTATTGTCGCTGCCGAATAAGCTCCAGCATATTGTGACAGTTTTGTCAGGTCATCGGAGGGGTCAAATTCCTCCTTCCAAACCACATTGCCCGTGACAGTTTGCTCTGGGAAAAGGGGAGGTTGATCAGTCCTTCTTCTTTTCCTTTGTCGTTTAACTACAGCTTTATGCCTTGGGCTGTAGAAGACATCCAGGGGAGGAATCTCTTCTACCTGCAAAATGATTTGGTCGAAGGGGTCCTTTGGTATTATCTCTACCTCTTTAGAAATAGGTGGGTCGCTGGTTCCACTTAGAACCTGTGATGAAGTGGTTTCCTGTGTGTCTGTTGCCTTTGAAGTGTCAGTGTCCTTTGAACACTCCAAACCACTGATAATAGAATCAAATTGCTTCCATTCCTGGAGCAATTTAGGATCGATATGAGTATCTATGTTTACTTCAATGGTGGTCTGCTTTTCCTTTTCAATTTGGGTCTCCTCCCGCACTTTTTCCTGCTCTTTCTTCTGCTTTTCCTCCTGTTCTTTCTTCTGATTTTCCTCCTGTGGCTTCTCTTGTTCTTTTGTTGTAACTGGAGGTTCCTTTGACTGTTGCCGATCAGGCTCACTTGACGATGTCGCTGGGGTTGTCGCTAGTAGATCTAGAGGCAGAGTTTGCAACCTCTGTTCTCTAAGTCTGTTAAATTCAGTCAACCCTTCATCATGATATTTCATTTTGGCCAATGATTTAACCTGCATTATTGACTCAGCTGAAGAGAACAGGTCGTCAAACATATCTTCTTTATGATCGAATTTTGACAATTTGGCCTGTTCTAGTGCATTATAGGCAACTTTGTTTGGATCAAATTGCCTATTTGGGAGAGTCTCCAGAGTTAATGATTTAATCTTCGTAGCTTCCTTTTCTGCATGTTTGAGATCATGCAGAGTATAGACACCGCATCTCAAAGGAAAAGAGGGCCAGCCCTGCTTCTTATTTTTCTTGAGAGTCTGTGTAACACTCTCAGCAATAATCTGGTAAGAGATTTCCCTTGCCAATAGTTTATCCGGTATGTATAAAGGGAGAACATGAGGTTCGGCTTGGCTACCGAAAACTCTTATATAAGTGAACTTCTCCTCTCCGAACCATCTCCCTACTGTTGTTAAATCAATCCCAGCTTGGTATGAAATCTTGGGAATGGGTTTATCAAAAATAGAATAATAAATAGGCAACATAAAGCCATTGCAGACTTGGTACAGATGGTGCTTGTAAGAGGATTTCCATAATTTCTGGTGGTAAATGTGAATAGGCATTGATTCTTGTGGCGTCCACCTCCAGCCGAGCACAGGAAATTCAGAATTAAAACACAAGGTATCTAAAATATAGGCACTGTAATAAAATGGGGGAATTATCCTTTCAGAGATGCGAGTCTTATTCCTAAACTCAAGAACAGTTTTGGCTAGTTTATCTGAGAGAATAGTGGCCCAATCCATTATTATATTGTTGCATGCAGCTTCCATTAAGGGAACCATTTCTATAGTGAAATTAGAAGAGTCATGCAATCCCCACAATCTACACATCATTATTCCAACATAGCAATAAGGAGAAGCCAAGGAATCAACCGAGTACTTACCGGAAGATTCATGTTTGTGCTTAGCTGGATTTTGTCTCCAATCCCGGATGGGTTCGGATTCAACTTCGTTCTCGTTTCGGAATTTTTCCAGGAACGCCTTATTGTATGTCTTCTCTGGCTCAGGAAAATGATACATTTCCCTTAGATCATCAGCTTTGAACGACCCAAAAATTCTCCCGTCTCTGGTGCTGAAGGTTCTACCCAGGATTGGGATTTCCTCAATTGCCCACCGCACTACATCTGTGTATGGGAGAATTTGTTCCCTAGCTGCTATCCGATGAAGGAAGGAGTCAGCTAAGTCCTTTAGAGTGGCATCAGATTTCCGAGTAGAATCTGCAGTAGCTTCTACTGTTGTCACTTTGGGTTCTTCAACCTCAATCAAGTTGTAGGTGCTTTGCCAAGTAGTTCTGTCGAGACCAGAACATGTGGTATCCGAAATCAATCCTTTCTTTTTGTTTGAGGGATCAGCGACAGCTTGTCCTGCGGCTGGCGCAACAGAAGCGCCTGTGGTCTTCTTGGATTTCTTCCCCATTTTTCTTGAGCTTTCTCCTTTGGATGAATTCTGCACAAAGGCGAAAATAAACGTAACACAGAGAATTGGCAATGAAAACTTCAATGTGATGAGATATATTGACTGATGCGTGATAAGAGATTAACTTTTAAAATGGGCACAGATACAATCCATGGGAGGATTTTAGGACTTACAATTACATTAAATGGCCGTTTAAAACCTGCCAATCCTTAAATGCCCATTATATCATTAATCGGCCGAATGATTCATTTAAGCGTGCTGTAGATGTTTTGGCGGTTGAGCGCAGGTGAATCATTGTTGGACGGATCAAGCTTTTAATATGAATTGATCGTGATATCCCTTCATTTTAACGGCTTTTTGAAATCTGCGCTTTATCGCAATCGGCCATCGGGGAAAGCTTAAACCTTTTATATTGACACCTTTTGAAAACCCCGATCGCCGATAGCGATATCGCATCGCATTGGGAGTATTGGCGTTACATGCAACATGGATAGTATATCGCCGATTGCCGATAGCGATATCGCATCGCATCGGGGGAATGGTCTGGGGGCGCTTTAAAAATGTGCATAGAGTATTGCCGATAGCTGATAGCGATATCGCATCGGCGGAAACCAATGTGCCACTTACTTATGTACCTTATGTCATTGCGATATGCGATCTTGCGATCGCTTTATCGCAATGATAAAGATTGATTTATTTGATGAAAATGGGATTTTTCAAAAAGGGTTTTATAATGTTTTCATTTGGTTTTCGGACGCTTTTAAATAATACAATATTGATACCAATCAAACTCTAGAGGGACCCATTTAATATGATAGTTTTGTGAATAGAATGATATGAAATGGGGGGTTGTTGTAGAGCACAACAATTGGCGATTTGCTGGAAGAAACAGTTATCTCTGAAAAGTATAGAAATACTTAAACTTTTTAAAAATAGAGTTCTAATCAAAGGAGAAAATTCTAATATAACTAGGTATAAATGCATTCCGAATAAAATGAAACTATTTTGTTAATTTCCTCTCTTTTTAAAGACAATAGATACATTCTAAGTTTTAAATAGGCCTTTATTGGTTTATAATGATAAAACAGAAAACCTTTCCAAATCAGCTTTTATAATGAACTCGTCTGTCATAGGTAGAGCCTCTGCTGCCAGCAAACGTTCATAGTTTCGACAGGGATACCTTTTAACCATGTTATTGTCCATTGTCCCATCCAATTTAAGAGTGTGATTAATAGCATGAATTCAAAATATGTTTTCATATTTTGTATTTCTTTCTTTTTATGTTATTGATAAGATAAAAAGCCATTGTCCTGGTTTGGTAGCCAGCTATTGACAATGCCATTCAATGGTAATAATCTAACCGAACAAGCTGGCTCGTGATGAGACCCCTTGTCTTATAATTCTTAAGCCATTACCCTGTTATGGTATGCAGTATTGGTAATGTCGGTTAAACTATTTCCCTATGATCATGGTAAGCAGGCTTGTAATAAGACCTCTTATCTTTTATATCAAAATTTTAGAATTACACTCTGAGTAATCATAAACTTTGGTGAATGGGATGGACAATTTTCTCTTTAAGAGTAGATGGATGATAGGGTAAGAGTTGAAGATGCTGAAGTTGGACTAGCTTCTATCTTGATATTGATAACCTTTTATCGCCAATTTGAAAACAGAAAATGATTTATAATACTTTTAAACTTTGAGAGGGGTTCACAAAACTTGAAGTGTGGTTTCAGAATACAATGATACCTAGTTTCCTAGAAATTATCCCTTTTGGTTAAGACTTCTATTATTTTAAAAGCAAATATCATACTACTTCTATGGATCAAGTTTTCAAACACAGCAAAGGTCAATGGAGGATACTTTACAACTTTATTTTCTAAAGATCCTACAAACTACAAAACTCTATTAAACTAAAAGGAGAAGGGGTTACCTCCTCAATTAAAGAATTTCTTCAAGATAAGGCCATTAACAGGGAGAGAATCTCTCAAACCTAATAAATCTTGCAATATAAAGGTCGAATGGCCTATCTTCCCGCAGATCTGAAATGGTCCAAGCCACATCTTCTGGAACTTGGTGTGTTTTCCCTTGTCCTCATGGGCTTTGTCCCATTTCAGAACCAAATCACCGACTTGAAATTGTTTTGAACCGGATGAGACTGAATCAAAAGCTGCCTTGATGACTTGCTGATGTTTGGCATGAATAACCCTGGCTTTTTCTCTTTCCTCTTCTAATTTTAGAATTTGATCATGTCTAAGCTGAATAGAGGAGGAAGGACTTTCCTCAATGAACTGAACTAGGGCTAGAGAAGGAAGAACAAGATTTGTAGGCAGTACTGCTTCTTTTCCATACACAAGGTTGAACGGAGAAGATCCTATAGAAGCTTTCTGTGTTATCCTATCAGCCCATAATGCAAACATTAAGGATTTGTGCCAGTTTTTATGATTCTGTTCGATAGTTCGCTTAATGATTTTGATCAGATTTTTATTAGTAGACTCTGCTAAAACATTACCCTGGGGATAGTAATTAGCAGAATATTTCAATTTAAATCCTCTTTTAATAGCGAAATCAAACATAGCATTGCCTGAGAAATAAGATGCATTATCAAAAACAAGAGCATTTGGGACACCAAACCTGGTAATGATGAATTGATCTATGAATTCAATGATTGCTTCAGAATTTGTTGTCTTCAAAGGAATTGCCTCAACCCACTTAGTAAAATAATCGGTAGCAGTCAGGATATACTTATGCTGTTTGGAAGAAGGTGGAGTAATTTCCCCAATGATGTCCAATCCCCATTGCTCAAATGGTTGTTCAATGTTGACTGGTTGTAGAGGGAAAGCTGGTTTACGTTGTCTTCCACTAGAAGTTTGACAATTGAGGCATTTCCTTACATACTCGTGGGCATCTCTAAACAGAGTGGGCCAATAGTATCCAGCATGAATAATTTTGTGAGCTGTTGTGTCAGCTCCAAAATGTCCTCCTGCTGGTCCATCATGTAACTCCTGCAAAACCTTTTGTGCTTCAGGTTTCTCAAGGCATCTTAATAAGATGGAATCATAATTCTGCTTAAAAAGCACATCATCAATAATTGTAAAATTCTTCGCTTTTAACCTAATGGCCCTTTTGTTTTTGTAAGACAAGTTAGGAGGTGCATAACCATTTTTTAAATAAAAGATTAAATCTGCATATTGAGACTCAGAATCAGTAACACTTATCTGGTTGATTTCTTCAGTTTGATATGTATTACTTGATTCTGGAATGTTGGATGCTCCTGCCAATAACTGCAAAAACCTTGGCCCCTAACAATCTTTGCTGGCTTAATTTCTAAGTCATATTCTTGAAGCGTTGTGACCCAGTTTGCCCTTTTTTCACCCAGTTCTTTTTGGATTAATAGTTGCCTAACTGCAGGGAAAGGAACTATAACTTTTGTGTGGGTTTTCAAAAGGAAGGGTCTATAATGTTTGACCGCTTTAAATACGGCAAAGGCTTGTTTTTCTACTTCGGAGTAATTCAATTCAGCACCCTGAAGATTTGAACTAAAAAATGAAATGGGTGCTTCCAAATTGTGATCGTTGAGCTGCGTAAGTACTGCTGCATAAGACGAGGTGGAGGCGATAGTGTATAATGTAAAATGATTAGAAAAATTGGGAGTATTTAAGGCTGGGGCATCAATTATTGATTGCTTGATTAAATCAAACGCTTCTTTTTCTGCTGATCCCCACTTAAAGACTGAATTTTTCTTGATCATAGTTTGAAGTGGCAAAATAATTTGAGAAAAATCTGGAACAAACCTTTTAACAAAATTGATTTGGCCTAAAAATGACTGCATGGATTTCTTATTATGCGGGAAAGGGATTTCAGAGATTTCTTTGATCCGATCAGGATCAATATAAATGCCATCTTTAGACACAATAAAGCCTAAGAGCTTTCCTTGGTCAAGAGCGAAGAAAGACTTTTTAGGGTTAAGAGAAATACCATATTTTTTGCAGCGTTGAAAGATTTGACTTAGGTCATGCAAATGATTGGACCTCTCTTTAGAGAATACAGTAATATCGTCTAGATAGACGACTACTGTTCTATTAATCATCCCTTTAAAAGTTGTATCCATCGCTCTTTGGAATGTTGCTCCTGCATTAATAAGTCCGAAGGGCATTTTCTGATATGCATATGTTCCCCATTTTGTTCTGAATGTGGTTTTGAGCTGGTCATCAGGATGGACCAAAACTTGGTTATATCTTGAGAAACCGTCTAGAAAGGACATTAATTCAGAACCTGCTACTGATTGGAGTATTTGCTCCATGGTAGGTAATGGGAAATTGTCTTTTAAGCTTGCTTTGTTCAAATTTCTGAAATCGATACAAATCCGAATGTCGCCATTTTTCTTTCTGACTGGCACCATATTGGAGACCCAGTTTGAGTGTCGGACTGAAAAAATAATCTTGGCTTTCAAGAGTTTGTTAAGTTCAGTCTTTATTTGACTCTCTAAACTTGGATGTATTTTTCTTAACTTCTGTTGAATTGGTTTCTGATCAGGAAGCACTGGAATGGTATGCTGGATAATAGATGTATCATATGTCTTCAAATCATCAGATTTCCAAGCGAAAACCTATTTATTTTTCCTTAACAGTTTAATGAGTGCCTCTTTCTCTTCCAAGGAAAGCCCTAATCCTAAATTAATATTTTGAGGAGCTTGCTCAGTACCAAGATTTATCAACTCAAACCTTAGGGTAGAGCTTTGGAGCTTTGCATTAGTCACAGGTTTAAACCTGTCTTTAATATCATAAAGATCCTCTAGCTTTACCACAGGCTTAGGAATTGAATTTTCCTGAGATGTTTCTCTCATTTGAAAGTCATGCTCATTTTCCTCAATAATTTGATTATCATAGGACTTTTCAGAAGTTAAGAATTGTAAAATATCCTCGTCATGGTTAAATACTCTCCAATTCATGACATTGTCAGGAATTGATGGCCTAAAAAGCAATTCTACTGAAAATCTATCTGAGTTGTAGTCTTCAGAAGGTAGGAGTTTGGAAGCTCCATTGGCTAGCAGGTCGGCTGCCGAGTTTTGAGACCTCGGGATGGAGGAGATATTGAATGCCGAAAAGTGTGAGGTGAGCTCTTGTACTAGCGATTGATAATGTTTAAGATGATTTGAAAGACAATGAATTGTATTTCTCACCTATTTGATAATAATTTCAGAATCGCCGAATACTTTTAAATATTGCACTTTAAGGCCGATTGCTTTATACAGTCCTTGGACTAAGGCTTCATATTCGGCTGTATTGTTAGTGCATTCAAATTCCAGCCTACAAGACAGCATTGTTTTTTCTCCTTGTGGGCTAACCAAAATACATTCTGCTCCTGAGCCCTCGCTAGACTTGGACCCATCGAAATATAACGACCAAAATAAAGAAGTATTAACAATTGTATTTACAGTTTTCTCAGTATCATTGAAACATCTAGACCTATCTGTTTGTGAAAAATTCTCAATCTGAGATGTAAAATGGTTGACTGAGAAAGGGGATGACTGGGCAGTAATGTTACCAAAGAATGACTCAGATGAATAATTCCCCAAAATGTTGTTATTAAATGCCACAGGTTGGTTTTCTTGCTCAAATTCAGTAACTGTATGGGTCATATGTTTTTCTCGATCAATCCTTATTTGATTTGGCTTACCCTTATAGGGAAGCCACATATGTGACCAATCAGTAGAAATATACCCATGTAGTTTTTCAGACCAATCCCTACTCAAAATTAAACCGTAAAATTCAGGTATATCGGCTATTAGGATATCAATCCTTTGTACTACTCTGGGATCAGCAGATAACCTGATAGTTACGGAATTAATCTCTCCCACAACCTGTACTTTGGTCATATCCAACTGTACAATATGAATAGCAGACTTCTGGGGTTCAATGTTCAGTTTGGAACAAACCGAAGCTAGCATTATGTTAGAAGATGCCCCTGAGTCAATCAAACAGTTGTGCAGGTTTCTGTTGTAGATCTCATAGGTTAGAAGGAAAGGTGGAGTATGAGAATTTGATCTATCTCCAATCAGAACTGAATCGGTATCTTCAACCATACCGGGAGGAGGTTGGCCTGAATCATTAGCAGCTTTAGCACTGGGAAGAGGTGTAGAAGGAACAGCATTCAATTCTTTGAGAAGCAATTTCTGCTGATATTTTAATTTACTAAGTTCAAACATAGTAATGTTTGCTTTAGTTTTCTTCATGTCATCAACAATATTGTACTCCATTGAATCGGATACCACTAATGTTTTAGATGTTGAAGGAGTATTAGAAGTTGAAGGCTGGTTTTGGGGAACTGCTGCAGGTGATTTCTTTGGGGGTATTTTTTCTTTGGTTGTAGCAGCACCTGTACTCCTTTTCTTTGACGTTGCCTGAACAGGTTTGGATGTACTTTTACTCCTAGTAATGATCGGAAACGCTTCTCCTTCATTATCGGTATCGGAGTTGGGGAGTATAAAATCCCACATTCCATGACATTCTACTACTTCTTCTTCATCATCAGTTGGTGAGATTGTTTCCTCTTCCTCTTCTTCTTGCTCTGAATCTGCATTAGATATGACATTCGGTGGCTTTGATTCATTTTTCTTATAAGTCCTAAAGGGTCTTTTGGTTGAAGTTTCGGCTACCTGTTTCTTTATTTCAACCATTTCATTTGATAAAGTTTTTAGGACTTTTTGCAAACCCTCCATGTCATATGGGTCTTTTGGGATTTTCTTCATTAAGTCATCTTTAAAAGAGACTTTTTTGGCTTTTCTGTCTTCCAGAACAGCTTTCTTTTCTAGAGCATTAATGTGTTTCTCCACAGCAAGTGCTTCTTTCATATTTTCGGCTAAGGTAGGTTTCCCAGCCCTATCTACAAAAAGGGCTATATTGGCAGGTAGGGCGGTTATATACCATTCGCTTCGAATCTGTTCACTTGGTTTGGAGGCCGTCGGGATTTTGTTCAGGAGTTTATTGAATCGAGCATTAAATTCCTTAATTGGTTCCCTATGCTCTATCCTAAGATTGGAGAGATCGTTTATTAGGGTAGCCAAAGACCTATCATCTCCATATTTGGTAAGAAACTGCTCTTGGCAAGTGTTCCAACTGGTAATGGAACCAGAGGGTAAAGAAAAATACCAGGATCCTGTTGATCCTTGCAAGGTATAAGGGAAAAGTCTAACAACAACATCTTGTTCTGTTACTCCTTTCATGTTGACTGCCAACATGAAATTATTAATGTGTTCCTCAGCCTGGGTCCCATCATCTGGGTTAAACTTGGGTAGCCATTTTTCAGGAGCATCTGGTAATGGATGCAATGGTGCAGGCATATTGACTGCACCAGGCCTGGTCCATGGATCTGCCATTGTAATAGCAGTAGTGGTTGATACTACTGTTGGAATTCCAGATGTCTGGGAAGGAAATAATGTTGAGGAGTGAGCAGGTTGGGATGTTAAAGCTCCTAATCCCTGATGAACAACTATATGTAATGGGGGAGTGGATGGTTGACTTTGCAGAGAGGAAGATGCAATGGAGGATGTGGATGAAAGCTCTTCACTGTCAGATCCTTCAGTATATTTCTTCGCCTTTTTCCTTTTGGGTAAAGGGAACTCAGTGGGTTCAATACCGAGCTTTTCGCTCTGAAGTTTGGTGAGAGGGTGAGGTAAATTGAACTGCGAAGTCGCACTTCTTTGTGATACCTCAGATTTCTGTGGTGAATTCGAGAAGCTCTGAAGTTTGTGGATAAGAGACTGGACTTCAGGGGATTCAAGACTTAATTGTTCTGGAGTATGATGGGTTTGAGCAGTGGTAGTTGATTCCTCTTCTTCTTGTTTGGATACTGGAGAACCAGCATGCAAATGGGAAGTTTGAGGGGATACGGAGGGAGAATTACTCTTAGAATGGCTTGTAGATTTTGGTTTGTGTGCCATTCACAGTTGGGCCCTCCTTCTAGCACCAAAAATGTTGATGCCTCGAAAATCGCTGCAACAACATTGGGGATAACCACCCGGTCTGGACCTTAGTACAGCTCCTTTTCCGTTTGGAATAGTGGCTCCGACTGGGGATAATGGGACCAGTTTCCCAGCAATGAATAAACGGGATGAATGGATAATTGATTGACTAATCTAATGATGGGCGAATAACTAAATCTATCAACAAAAATATAAGAACTATGACTTATCCCGGGAACTTATTGAGCTTTGAAGTGTAGCGCTTGATGGTCTGTGTCTATAGACAGGCATATAGATGACTCCATCTAACAGACATGGACATTATTTCATTCAGGATTACTGTGCTTAAATAGTTAAGCAAAGCGATTAAATCAATATTACTACACTTATCATTTATATCATCGACACATACATGATTAAAAGAAAAGCACACCATAAACATCCAATAGTGGAAAGAATACAGAACTGCTGTTAAAGCACATATATATATTCGATAATAGCAAGGATAATCAAATAACAATTCATATGAAAGGAATGAATTCAGACATAGATAGAAGTACCATATGAGCTGCTTGACACTCCAAATATCAATCGCTACTTGTAATTATTCCTTCAACGCAGAAACACTTTCAAACAAAGACAATAGTGCACAATTGCATAAAAAGCTTCCTTGTCAAATTTAGAATAACTGGTCCAGTTTCATAAAAGAATATGGCTGAAGCACAATAGTGCAACTTCAGTCTTTAAGTCAGGTACAAAACTTTACGACCCTTTCCAAAACAATGAAAGGGTCTATAAATACTTAATTAATCTACCTATCTATAAAACAGAAATCCTACTTAATTGGTATCAATAAATTTTGATCCTATTTTCTTCAGCAATCTGGCAGTCGGCGGCATGATTCATCAAGTAGGCTGCTTGCCTTTAAATCTGAGCTGACTTATCGCAAGCATCGGCTCCACTTCAGGTGGTCTGTTGAGGTGCGAGCTGAGCTGGGCGGCATAGGTGGCATCCTGAATATCGGGGATAATATACCCGATTGCATCCGTGAGGCACTTGAGGGCGGCTCTCTGTGTGTGCGGCTTTACCAAGAAGAACCAATAGGTGTCCCAGGTTAAACTGTTAATCCCAGCGATTAACCTCCCCTTTTCCTCTAGATCTGGATAACATGATTGCTCCAATGTTTTCATCGTTGTCAATTTTCCTGGTGTGCATTGGGAAATAATGTTTGATAAGTAGAGAGTGTTATTGACTAATTCAACTAAATTGCTAGAAGTTGATTTACATCTTGAAACCGCCCTCTCTGATTTCATTAACTGGGACTGCCATTCTGTGAAGAGTATATCTTTATGTGATTCTAAGATCCTGGGTAAATTCGCCGCTTGTCCTTGATCAGAATCTTGCCAGTCGAGAAATGCAGCTATTGTTTCTTCAGCTTGATCCAATTCAGTCCTGGCCTTGTCTACTTGCTTACTTATGGATGTCGTTAATTCACATAGTGGCTCTGCCTGGGCGATTTGTTGACATAGAAGCTTAATTTGGGATATTAATGCAGTATTTATTTGTAGTGCTTCTACTCTAAATTCGGCCACTTGTGGAACGCCCTTTGTTTTCTCGAGCTGTGATGATAATTGAGCAATTTGCTCATCTTTTGTTTTCACCATTTTCTCATTTGCTACCTTCAATTGTGCCAATGCCTCTGATAATTCTTTCTGCTTCTGGATTGCGCTTTGGTCAATCCTTTGTTTTTCTGCCTGCAATTGTTGAGTTAGTTGACTGTTTAATTGTTGTTGCGTCAACAATTGCTGCTCTGCCTGCTCCGCTTTCTGCTTTGTTTCAGTTAACTGTGCCTGTAACGAGAAAATCTCCTGATCCTTTGTTTTCAGTAAAAGGCTTACCTCCGATGCCTTATCTATTGTCGCTGCCGAATAAGCTCCAGCATATTGTGACAGTTTTGTCAGGTCATCGGAGGGGTCAAATTCCTCCTTCCAAACCACATTGCCCGTGACAGTTTGCTCTGGGAAAAGGGAAGGTTGATCAGTCCTTCTTCTTTTCCTTTGTCGTTTAACTACAGCTTTATGCCTTGGGCTGTAGAAGACATCCAGGGGAGGAATCTCTTCTACCTACAAAATGATTTGGTCGGAGGGGTCCTTTGGTATTATCTCTACCTCTTTAGAAATAGGTGGGTCGCTGGTTCCACTTAGAACCTGTGATGAAGTGGTTTCCTGTGTGTCTGTTGCCTTTGAAGTGTCAGTGTCCTTTGAACACTCCAGACCACTGATAATAGAATCAAATTGCTTCCATTCCTGGAGCAATTTAGGATCGATATGAGTATCTACGTTTACTTCAGTGGTGGTCTGCTTTTCCTTTTCAGTTTGGATCTCCTCCCGCACTTTTTCCTGCTCTTTCTTCTGCTTTTCCTCCTGTTCTTTCTTCTGATTTTCCTCCTGTGGCTTCTCTTGTTCTTTTGTTGTAACTGGAGGTTCCTTTGACTGTTTCCGATCAGGCTCGCTTGACGATGTCGCTAGTAGATCTAGAGGCAGAGTTTGCAACCTCTGTTCTCTAAGTCTGTTAAATTCAGTCAACCCTTCATCATGATATTTCATTTTGGCCAATGATTTAACCTGCATTATTGACTCAGCTGAAGAGAACAGGTCGTCAAACATATCTTCTTTATGATCGAATTTTGACAATTTGGCCTGTTCTAGTGCATTATAGGCAACTTTGTTTGGATCAAATTGCCTATTTGGGAGAGTCGCCAGAGTTAATGATTTAATCTTCGTAGCTTCCTTTTCTGCATGTTTGAGATCATGCAGAGTATAGACATCGCATCTCAAAGGAAAAGAGGGCCAGCCCTGCTTCTTATTTTTCTTGAGAGTCTGTGTAACACTCTCAGCAATAATCTGGTAAGAGATTTCCCTTGCCAACAGTTTATCCGGTATGTATAAAGGGAGAACATGAGGTTCGGCTTGGCTACCGAAAACTCTTATATAAGTGAACTTCTCCTCTCCAAACCATCTCCCTACTGCTGTTAAATCAATCCCAGCTTGGTAGGAAATCTTGGGAATGGGTTTATCAAAAATATAATAATAAATAGGCAACATAAAGCTATTGCAGACTTGGTACAGATGGTGCTTGTAAGAGGATTTCCATAATTTCTGGTGGTAAATGTGAATAGGCATGGATTCTTGTGGCGTCCACCTCCAGCCGAGCACAGGAAATTCAGAATTAAAACACAAGGTATCTAAAATATAGGCACTGTAATAAAATGGGGGAATTATCCTTTCAGAGATGCGAGTCTTATTCCTAAACTCAAGAACAACTTTGGCTAGTTTATCTGAGAGAATAGTGGCCCAATCCATTATTATACTGTTGCATGCAGCTTCCATTAAGGGAACCATTTCTATAGTGAAATTAGAAGAGTCATGCAATCCCCACAATCTACACATCATTATTCCAGCGTAGCAATAAGGAGAAGCCAAGGAATCAACCGAGTACTTACCGGAAGATTCATGTTTGTGCTTAGCTGGATTTTGTCTCCAATCCCGGATGGGTTCGGATTCAACTTCGTTCTCGTTTCGGAATTTTTCCAGGAACGCCTTATTGTATGTCTTCTCTGGCTCATGCAAATGATACATTTCCCTTAGATCATCAGCTTTGAACGACCCGAAAATTCTCTCGTCTCTGGTGCTGAAGGTTCTATCCAGGATTGGGATTTCCTCAATTGCCCACCGCACTACATCTGTGTATGGGAGAATTTGTTCCCTAGCTGCTATCCGATGAAGGAAGGAGTCAGCTAAGTCCTTTAGAGTGGCATCAGATTTCCAAGTAGAATCTGCAGTAGCTTCTACTGTTGTCACTTTGGGTTCTTCAACCTCAATCAAGTTGTAGGTGCTTTGCCAAGTAGTTCTGCCGAGACCAGAACATGTGGTATCTGAAATCAATCCTTTCTTTTTGTTTGAGGGATCAGCGACAGCTTGTCCTGCGGCTGGCGCAACAGAAGCGCCTGTGGTCTTCTTGGATTTCTTCCCCATTTTGCTTGAGCTTTCTCCTTTGGATGAATTCTGCACAGAGGCGAAAATAAACGTAACACAGAGAATTGGCAATGAAAACTTCAATGTGATGAGATATATTGACCGATGCGTGATAAGAGATTAACTTTTAAAATGGGCGCAGATACAATCCATGGGAGGATTTTAGGACTTACAATTACATTAAATGGCCGTTTAAAACCTGCCAATCCTTAAATGCCCATTATATCATTAATCGGCCGAATGATTCATTTAAGCGTGCTGTAGATGTTTTGGCGGTTGAGCGCAGGTGAATCATTGTTGGACGGATCAAGCTTTTAATATGAATTGATCGTGATATCCCTTCATTTTAACGGCTTTTTGAAATCTGCGCTTTATCGCAATCGACCATCGGGGAAAGCTTAAACCTTTTATATTGACACCTTTTGAAAACCCTGATCGTCGATAGCGATATCGCATCGCACTGGGAGTATTTGTGTTACATGCAACATGGATAGTATATCGCCGATTGTCGATAGCGATATCGCATCACATCGGGGGAATGGTCTGGGGGCGCTTTTAAAATGTGCATAGAGTATTGCCGATAGCCGATAGCGATATCGCATCGGCGGAAACCAATGTGCCACTTACTTATGTACCTTATGTCATTGCGATATGCGATCTTGCGATCGCTTTATCGCAATGATAAAGATTGATTTATTTGATGAAAATGGGATTTTTCAAAAAGGGTTTTATAATGTTTTCATTTGGTTTTCGGACCCTTTTAAATAATACAATATTGATACCAATCAAACTCTAGAGGGACCCATTTCATATGATAGTTTTGTGAATAGAATGATATGAAATGGGGGGTTGTTGTAGAGCACAACAGGGGGTTGGTAAAGCTTCCTCCTCGATTCACACCACTCATCCATCCAAGGTAGTTGGTGAGATGTGGGAGGTCAAGGAAACCTACTATGGTTAATTCCCAAAACTAGAAAAACAATAAATAGAATAGTTGGAGAAGGAGGTGCAGAAGAAAAGGATGAGCCCCTTTGAGGCCCATAATATTGAGGTCTAGGGATGGGTATCTGATCTAATCCACTTGTGCATAAGGGAGACCAAAGTTTTCAAAATTACAAAAACGTATTGGCTAGTAAAGACCCTTGTTATACGGGATTTGCGATTGCGGACAAAAGTATCTCCCCTAGGTTTGATGGCTAACCTAGAGCAACAAAGAGACAAGGAACCCAATGTTTTCCTTAAAGTAAATAGATGATGGAATGAATCCTACCTAAAATTCATCACAATATTCTCTCCTTCTTTAGCTTGAATGCTCCAATTCCAACTTTGATTGCCAAAATTAAAACTTGCACAGTCAGATAACACAAGCCAAGAAACTATGAGATCTATGTAGTATCATCTAAATACTCTATTCAATAGACAAACATGGTATTGAAATACATGAAATAACAACATCTCATATAGGAAAATAGATAATTCTTTGCATTAATATAAATTGAAGGAGTTACAACCATAAATAGATGTTGATATTGTAGAAGAGATCCTCCAGGTTGACTTGTCCTTTCCTTGTCACAATGTGAACCTCCAATCACCCTAAATGTATGAAATGAAACCTCTCACAATAGCATCATAAGGGTAGAATCACTTTCCAAAATCCAACCCCTTGCATATGGAAGGTTCTAAATATATAGAGGAGTGGGGTAAGTTGGGAGTTCTTATCGAATTACCAATCCAAGGTTTTAGATCCATCTTTGATGTGAGGATGGGATCAAAGGATAAGGGATGGAAACTCTAAAGTAGGTTAGGATACTAGGATCTGAATGTTTTATCTGAGGTAAATGGTTGTTACAAATTCTCGAAGCTTTTGGAAGAGGAAGCTTCTATAATTTCTCTCTTTTTTTTGAATTTCTAGAACCAACATAGGTGAAAAGGGGAGAAACATGTAGGTGATCAACACAGGCCACGTGGAGAAATCTGTAGGTGAACATTGTCCAATAAGAGGCCAGCGAGTGTTGGTCCTAAAACTCGCTCAGATGATGCAATTTCAGGCAGAAACTCTGGGGAATGAAAGAGGCATGCTTAGGGATTTGTGAAAGATGATGACAAGGGGGAATATGATGTTGATTGATCCCAAGAGGAGGCCTATTGATTGGATGTGAAAAAATGGCCTATAACAGCCCTCATTGCTCAAGCCTTGGAGAAGAACAAGGAAATTTACCAGTTGGATATTCTACACAAAATCAAAATATTTTAGGGTAAATTTGAATCCATATGCAAGGGGTTATTTAGAGTTCAAATATCATTCAAATAGGTCTCTAAGGAAGAAAGAAATCATATAAAAGAGGGTGGGTTAGGTTGCACCCGAACCAATCCAACCACTCCTTAGGGTGGGGCATATCCCTCAACCTCAACTCAAAACTAGGAGAAGACTACCATGAGCACTAGGGATGTACAAATTTAGGAGCAGTACCACCCCACTATGTTTCACCCTTATCAAAGTTAATTTCAATTTCTCATTTTTATGTTTATATGTTATTATGAATAGTCATTTGTAGCTAGTTCTTACAGAGTTTCCTTTGATACATGAGTTAAGAGACAATACCAAGTTTTGATCATGTTTTAAGATATTAAGCTGATGAGGGAGACAGGTTTCATTTCAAGCATCATCTACAAATGATTGGTCGTACTTTTATTCTATCCAATATATATATATATATATATATATATATGTTGATATAATTATAATTGCAAATCTCATTATAGATTTATTATGTTAAATATACTTAATCATTAATCGTGTCAAATATACCTAACCATCTCTCTAAAGCTAACATGGAATAGAAAGCTTAATCTTATCTTCAAAGAAGATGCCATTGTTTTCGAAATTAAAATAATATTATATTTATGTTTAATTAATATTAGTATTTTAGTATTTGGAAAAACACATATATATTAGTTTTAAGAATTATTTCAGTAGTTGAATCATTTATTTAAGAAATATAATTATTGGAGAGTTTATAGGTTACATGAAAATTGAGTTTCTTGAGGTTATTAGTAATTATTATGGTCGGGGAAGTTATGGGGAAATTGAGAATCTCACGAGATATTTTGAAAGAAAAAAAATTAGTTAAATAAATTAACTTACAAGATTCTAATAATTAAGTTTGGTTAAACCCCATTAAGTTAAGAATTGATATTGTGACTGATGTAACGTGTGGGTGGGTATGTGGGTGAATTATAATTGCAAATCTCATTATAGATTCATTATGTCACATATACTTAATCATTCATCTTGTCAATATACCTAACTATCTCTACGAACTTGGAATAGAAGACTTAATCTTGTCATCAAAGAAGATGCAATTATTTTCGAACTTAAAATAAAATATTGTACGTATGTTTAACTTAATATTAGTATTTTAGTATTTCAAAAAAACATATATCTATCTCTTTTAAGAATTACTTTAGTAGTTGAATCATTTATTTAAGAAATATAATTATTGAAGAGTTTATAGGTTATATGGAAATTGGGTTCTTTGAGGTCATTAGAAATTATTATGGTCCGAGATTAAGTTATCTGAGAATCTCATGAGATATTTTGAAAAAAAAAAAATTAGTTAAATAAATTGTCTTACAAAATTCTAATCAATTAAATTTAATTAAATACTATTAAATTATCAATTATTGTAACTAATATTTTTTCCCGACAACAACACAACCCAAGAAAAAGAATGGCTAGGGTTACAGAGAGGAAGTTTGGCGACGCCGCTGCCCCCAGAGTTCAGCGCTGCAATGGCACAGCTAGGAGTCTGGCAGTTGGGTTTGTAGCGCAGGTTTTACCGCCAACTGTTTGGTCTGGAACTTTAGCAAGAAAGGAGACCCAAGATGCGGATCAACTCAAACAGTGGCCTGAGGAGGATTCACCCTTCTTGGCTCATGGTGGTATTCACTGGGCGGTACTGAGATCCATAGCATAGAGCCTTGGGCTGATAGATACAAAACAACTAGAACTTACCCTGTTTCGGGACATAGCACAAAACATAGCGGGAGAAACAGTGTGGCGAGGCAGCAATGCCTGCGATATATTGAAGGAGAAGCGGCTGATTGAACCACTGCCCCTCCTCGGACGGCCACGGGAAGACTGAACCGCTGTTCTCAGGCAAATTTTTAAAGGAAAGGTCGACAAACAAGAAAGGGGCGGGAGCATAGGGTCGTGGTTCAAGTGCTTCGATGCACCCTTGTACACCTCCAAATAGACGTGGGAGGATGATTTCAAGGTAGTGAAGAAATACAAGACTCAGACCATCAAAAATGCCATTCATCGAGTGGTCAGGGTTTCCCTGATACACACAGGACCTGTGGGTATTTTAATTGAGCAGCGGAAAAATGACCTCGGTGAACCTGCACCCCTTATTGCATTGATGACCCAAATAGCAGAAGACTCCGGGCAAAAAAAAACAAAACCAGCCATCAAGGACCCCGGCCAGGAACGGACACAAATTTTCATCAAAACCCTGTCAGGGAATACGATTAGCAAGAAAATCTGGATAGGGATGCTGTTAAAACATATTAAGGATGAAATACAAGAATATTTAGGCATCTCAGCAAACCTGCTAAGCTTGGTATATGCAGGATAAATATACAGAGTTGCACTATGGCATTGTGCGAGACTCAACCATCATACTAAGCATGAGGCTGAGAGGTGGAAGCTTTGGATCTTGCTCAAAGGGCACAGGTTCTTTCAAGGATGTTGTCAAAGGGAAGGGGGAAGCCACCAACAAGCCAGCACCAACACAAGATCTACCTAGACCCTATATTGTGGAGCAAAGAACGCAGACTCCAGTACTGACAATCGATTTGCCTGAGGTAAACAATTTTTATACTGATTTCTCTTCCATGGCTGTCATATGCAGATTCAATGGCTTTTGGCCCAAAATAGATGCATTAAGACAATGGATCTTCTCCACATGGACAACAAACTGTGACATCCATTTGTGCTCCAAAGGTTTTTTTATTGTCAAATTCGACACAGTCAAGGAAAAAGAATATGTCCTCCATGAGGGGCCATGGTTCTGGGGCAATGTAGGACTCTTCATGACCCCCTGGTTCCCTGGATTTGACCCCTCCTCTATGGTGGTTTCCAAAATGTAGTTAGGGAGGTCGGGCATTTTAGGTATATTTTGTTATATTTATATTTGAAATTAAGAGAAAAAGTTGGTTGTGTGAGTTTTTTTTGGAAAATCATGTGAAATTATAAGAATATATATATTTAATATTATTTCTTTTGTTGTAAAGAAGTTTATTTATTCATTATTTTTATTTTTTTGTATTCTTGCGAAGAAGATTTATTCTATGAAAAAGAGTCATTTTGAATGGTTATATGTTAAAAATTGTTATTTTCCAACATGAGAAGATGCTTGACTGCATAAACACATTGGTATTTCTAACGAAAATGTTGATGGTTTATAGTTTTTGCATTGAAATTTCCTCACTAGTGGCACTAGAGCCTTTGGGAGAAATGGAATAGTCTAATGATTCATTTCCTTGAATTGTGTATGTTGAAGGGGAAAAAGAGTTGGAAGTTGAAATTGTTATTGAATTAGTTAAGTAAAATTTTATAACTGTGATTGTTGTTGTTAAAAATGCAGTAAAAAAATCTAGTTTTGAATTTGCTTTAGTCAAACTACATTAAAATTCGAATTTCTATTTAATCAGAATACTTAGAGGTAGTTAACTAAAGTGACATGGCTCTTGTCACTCAATTAACTCAGTGAATTCGAGTTCGAGACACTTGAGTTCAGTTCTACATGATTGATTGCTAATTTGTAGCAATCTGTTTTAGTTAATTTGAGTTATTATTAGTTTTACTAGTTCTAATTGTCAGGAAAACTAGTGGAGGTCAAGTTGTAGATGTGTAACTTCAACCACACTCGGTGATCAACCGGTTAACTGATCAATTAGCCCAAAATAATTGATGTATGCAAAGAATTAGATTTGCCTAGTTGTGATGGAGATTCCAAGGCAGTGTACTATCAGTTGTAGCATATTCCCATGTGTACAGGTGGTGCATGCAGTCAGAGATTGACCTAAGGCTATTGTGCAATTCCTTGGTGTGAAATTCCTAAAAATAGGGGCAATTTCCCAAGGGAACAATGCAAAGAAATAGGAGCTTGGGAAGGCTTGAAATTGGCTAAGCATTGGGCCGGTTTCAATCAGTCAAGCAAAGGAATAGACTATACACTTGCAAGGTGTCCTCAAGCTTGAGCAAGCATTGTATTTCTTCTCTATTCTCTGATTAATGCAATTCAAATAGTAAGGGGTTTTGAGTAGTTTTTTTCCCCTAGATAAATCTTTGTGTATGTGTGTTATTTCCTTTTGCATGTCAATGATTCTTGTTTTAGATGGTGAATTAAATTCCATAGATTTGTAGAGTAGCTTCAAGTCTTGTGATTTAGTGATCTTCATGAGCAATATTGAATCTACAAATTAATTTCTACATGGTATCAAAGCTGAAATCATTGTAGAGAAGAGATTTTGAAGTTGTCACTATAGGAGATTCGAATTTGAAGATCAGTGTTGCAAGTTTTCTTCAGGACTGAGAAGATGGATTTCAATGGACTTAGGGTCGAGTATGCCTTAGAAGGCACCTCAAACTTTGTTGCATGGAAGGACCAGATGGAGGCAGTATTGGATGATAATGGGTTGCTAGAATAAGTCAAGACAGATGTAGCAAAACCCCAAGCATCTGATGCCCAGAATATTTCTCGGTGGAAGAAGGATGTGGTCAAAGCGAGGAGAATCATATTGGAGGAAGTTCATGATCATATTGTCTCGAATCTCCACATAAAAGAGACTCCATTCGCAATGTGGAAAGCACTGGTCAAATTGTTCAAGAACAATAGTGACCACAACAAGATGACACTCGAGGAAAAGCTTCGAAGTATCAAGATGCAAAAGAATAACACAATTCCGCAGTACCTAAGCAGGTTTACACAATGTCGTGATGAACTTGGCAGGGTCGGTTTTAATGTCCATGAAGAAGACTTGGTAGCTCTAACCCTTTTGGGCCTTCCCAAGAGTTTGAATATCTATAAAGATTTAGTAAATGTTAGAGAGAAACTATCTATTTGGGAGCGTTTATGGTATGATCTAGTGCCGGAAGAAATAAGGCAGAACACCAGAGACAGGACCTCATCCAAGGGAGAGGATAAGGAGAACTGTGCCTTGGCTAGAAAGGCAAAGAAAGGGAAAGGGGAGAAATCCCAATCCAAAGCAGATTTGAGTCAAGGGGGCAAGAAGAAAGACTTGTCCAGAATCAAGTGCTTTCACTATCATGAATTCAGCCACTATGCAACAAAGTGTCCACACAAGAAGGCAGAAAAGAAGACCGGAGGAGGAGTTGTGGGTGGAGCCTTGGCTTCACAGTTTAGATTTGATTTTTCTCTCATTGCATGCATGGAAATCAGAGTGATGGGTAGTGTGTGGTATCTCGACAGTGGGGTCTTGTTCCACATGACAGGGACAAAGAATTTTCCAGTGACTTGGAGGAGAAGGATCTCTAGATGCACATCGAGATGGGAGATGATGGAAGGTATAGCGTGACTGGTATTGGTACAGTTACTTTTCAGAGGGATTCTGGCTCCCCTCTTAGGCTCAAGGATGTGATGTTTGTACTGGGTCTGAAGAAGAATCTAGTTTATGTAGTTTTATTGGAACACTGTGGCTATAATGTGATATTTAGCAAAGGGAAGGGTTTCTTGAGACACATCGCCACAAGACAAGTGAAGCAGATCAGGGTTCCAATGAAGAACCTCTACAAATTAGATGTGGAAGGTTGTGAAGCATTGAGCACAAAAGTAGAGAAGGTACAAAGCTGAGATGTCGATGAATTATGGCATAGAAGACTTAGCCATTTGCATCATGGTGCTTTGAAGATCATGCAGCAAATTTCTACAGGCCTCCCCAAAGGAGCACTAGAGCAGCAAGATACATGCAAAGGGTGTACGTTGGGGAAATACACAAAATCCACCTTCAATGATCAAGATAGCAGGGCATATGCAGTCCTTGAAAGGATCCACTCTGATTTCTGTGGACCTTTCTCGACGGCCTCCACTACCAAGAACAGGTATTATGTTATATTCATATATGATTTCTCATGAAAGTGTTCGATTTACTTCATACAAAAGAAAGACCATACATTCTCCAAATTGTTGAGTTTAAAGCACTTGTTGAGAAGAAATTGGTAGGAAAGTGAAGGCACTCAAGAGAGATAATGGAGGTGAGTACGTGTCGAATGAGTTTAAAAATTTATGTGCAAAGGAAGGCTTTTGACGGGAGTTGACAACACTCCATAACCCATAACATAATAAGGTGGCTAAGAGGAAGAACAGAAGTATTGTGGGAGTAGCAAGGGCAATTTGCATGACCAAAGCCTACCACTGCACTTATGGGCTGAAGCATGCAACACAGCGGTCTATTTGCGAAACAGTAGTCCTCACGAGATTCTTGGCATGAGTACACCAGAGGAAGCATTTTCAGGGAAGAAACTAGATGTGTCACACTTTACGATCTTTGGATCATTAATTTACTATCATGTTTCCAAGGAAGCAAGGAAAAATCTTGAGCTGACATTAGACTTGGGCATATTTGTGGGGTACACAGACACACCTCACAACTATTATGTGTAATTTCCATCTCTCAAGACGACATTGTTCAAAAGGGATGTGAAATTTGATGTGGAGAAGGAAATGAGGTGTTCTATTGAGAGGGAGCTTCAGTTGCAGCCTGATCATGAGCTTTTGGCTCCAAAGGAAGAACCTCAGGAAGTTGTGGAGCAGCCACAAGCAGAGGAGCAAAGAGTGGAGACATCCACTCAAGCAGAGACATCCATAGAAGGAAGGAAGCAAACCAAGGAAGATGACAGATTATTGTAGGATGCTAGAGAGAATGTGGGAGCACCCACATCACAGCGCAGGCAGAGGAGGTCACTGGATCGGTACACTGAATACATGGCTCTGATGAGTGAGCTTGTAGAGACTGATCCATTCTCATTCGAGGAAGTTGTAGAGAAACCAATATGGGTTGATGCTATGGTAAAGGAATATGATTCCATTGTCAGAAACAGTGTTTGGGAAGTGGTCCCAAGACCAACAAACAAAACAGTGGTTGTTAGAGATGGCTTTACAAGGAAAAGCATGTGGAAGACAGAAGCATAGAGAAACACAAGGCTATATTTGTGGCCAAGGGGTTCTCTCAAGTTGAAGGAATTTACTATGAGGATGCCTTTTCTCCAGTAGCAAGGTACTCATCCATTAGGCCAATTCTATCATTATCAATGTAGATGAGGTGGAAGATCCACCATATGGATGTGAAGACAACATTCTTCAATGGAGTTATTGAGGAGGAGGTGTATATTGAGCAGTCAGAAGGGTTTGAGACCTTTGACAGAGAGTCGCATGTGTGCAAACTCAAGCGAGCATTGTATGGACTCAAGCAAGCACCTTGCACTTGGCATACCAGGATCGATATTATCTCACTATTTTGTGCCTCCCCAAAAGTGAAGCAGATGTAAACCTTTATCACATTGTGGTAGAAGGTAAATTATTAATTTTCGTTTTATATGTTGATGACTTGATCCTTACTGGTGATTAGCACCTGATCAGATCTTGCAAGGATGACCTTGCAAGAGAGTTCGAAATGGACATGGGACTCATGCACTACTTCCTTGGTTTGGAGGTATGGCAAGGAGATGGGTATTTGTTTGTTTTTGAGGGAAAGTATGCCAACGAGATACTTCAGAGGTTCTGCATGCACAAGTGAAAACCCATGGAGACTCCTCTAGCAAGAAACTGGAGGAAAGAGGATGCTACTTCAGGGGAAGTAGTGGAGGCTACCATTTACAGGTAGCTTGTGAGTTCGCCTATGTATCTGGTGAACACGTGACCGGAGATGTGTTATGTAGTTAAACATCTTAGTCAAGCAATGGTTAAGCCAACCAAACTGTATTGGAAGACAGCAAAGCATGTGTTGATATACCTCAAAGGCACTACTCAGTTTGGTCTTTGGTACAGACAGATAGAGGGAGTGAATTCACAAGGATTCACAGATACAGATTGGGCAGGAAATCCATCAGACAAGAAGAGCACTTCAAGAGGAATTTTCAATGTTGGTTCAACTGCAGTTTCTTGGTACATCAGGAAGCATAGATCTGTGGCACTCAACTCAGTAGAAGCAGAGTACATGGTTGCAAGTCAAGCAGCATGTGCGGCTATATGGATGAGAAAGATTCTTTTTGGGATATTTGGTCAGAAGATGGATCCTACTGTGATTTACTATGACAATCAGAGTTGTATCAAACTCTTTGAGAATCCAATATTTCATGATCGATCCAAGCAAATCGACATTTGGTATCACCATCTACGAGATTGTTTGTAGAGGCGTATTATGTTGTTGCAATACGTTTCGACAAAGGAACAAGATGAAGATGTATTGACAAAGGATTTGTCAGGAGGCAAATTTGAGTTTTACAGAAGCAGGATTGGGGTATCTGATAGTCCATTTCTTGTTGAGAGGAATTGTTGACAATGCAGCAAGAAAATGTATTTTTGACTTTGCCTTTGTCAAACTAGATTAAAATTCGAATTTCTAGTTCAATAGAATACTTGGAGGTAGTTAACAGAAGTGGCATGACTCTTGTCACTCAATTAACTCATTAAATTCAAGTTGGAGACACTTGAGTTTAGTTCTACATGATTGACTGCTAATTTGTAGCAATTTATTTCATTTAATTTGAGTTATTGTCAATTTAACTAGTTCTAATTGTCAGAATAGCTAATGGAAGTCAAGTTGTGGATGTGTAACTTCAACCACACTCAGTGATTAACCATTTAACTGATCAATCAACCCAAAATAATTGTTGCATGTAGAGAATTCGAGTCACCTAGTTGAGATGGAGATTCCAAGATAGTGTACTATCAATTGTAGTATATGCCCATGTGTACAACTAGTGCATGTAGTCAGAGATTGACCAAAGGCTATTGTGTAATTCCTTGGTATGAAATTCCTACAAAATAGGAGCAATTTCCCAAGGGAACATCATAAGGAAATAGGAGCTTGGGAAGGCTTGAAATTGGCTAAGTGTTGAGGTAGGTTTAGTTAGTCAGACAGAGGGATAGATTATACACTTGCAGGGTGTGCTCAGGCTTGAGAAAGAATTGTATTTCTTTTATATTCTGATATTAATGTAATATAGATAGTAGGGGGTTTTGAGTCGCTGCTTTCCCCTAGATAAATCTTTGTGTATGTGTGATGTTCCCTTTTTCATGTCAATGATTCTTATTTTAGACGGTGAACTAACTTTCGTAGATCAGTAGAGTAGCTTCAAGTCTTGTGATTTAGCAAATTTCATGAGCAGTATTGAACCTACACATTAATTTCTGCAGTTGTGTGATTGTGTGTATGGAGAGATTGAGGGTTGATTGTCTATGAGTAAGAAAGTTGGCCTATGCACCGATCTTCAACTTGGGGGTGACATGTTGTAGAATGTAAATGTGCAATAGAGCCTAAGGATGAATGGAACGCCAACGTATGTAGTGAGTTGGTGAATCTTTCTTAAAGATAAGTACTTGTATTCTTTGTATTTTAGTTCCATTGCATATTCATTGAGTATTCATTTCTTCACAATGTGTACATTAATATGCTTGCATGACATATGTTTTATTATTTCTTGGTTATTTGCATGATGCTGTGTGACATGCGTTGCTTTTTGAAGTGTTTTATTATTAAAAAATGGTATAAATAGTTGAATGCCATTCAAAGAATTGGTTTTCTCAGTGTACTTGAATTGGAATGGTGATAACAATAAATAAATTAAAACATACAAAAAAGAAAAATAAAATTATATGTATATATATAATTATAAAAATAAAATTTCTTTGAAGAGAAAATTTGATGGCTCTTGATACAATGGAACTTTTGCTATAGAAATTATATATCTATTTAGTTGTGAGAGTTGTGTAATTTTGTAATGGCTATTGTGGAAAGATTGTAATCTTTATCTTTAACTTATAAGAATATGGATACCTTGTCTCATGGTTGTTTTCTTGACATATTATCAAAATTGTATTACAAAAATGTGTCTTATTGAATGTTGTTCATTATTTTGTTTTATCTTTTCATTATTTCTCAGTAACTTACAAATGTATATAATTTTGCGAAATCACGTTTTCTCAACAACTTAGAAAGGGATACATCCTATAAAATTTTGCGGTTTTAGATTGTGATGTGTGGCTAAAAACTCCTCTCATGTGAGTGGCCATGGGTCAAACAGGTCTCAAGATAGTAGTCTCACCAGTGGTACTCAAAGCATGATTAGTTCATCAAGCAGTGTATAATTGTTACACATTTTTTCCCTTTTCTAGGAAACATTTTTGATAAATTTTAATTGAAATTTGGCAATAATTTCTTGGAACCTTAAGTTTCAATGATGTCATCTATAGAAATTGAGTGCCTTAGGGGTTTTACAAGGCGTTTAATCCATTTATACACTCAAAAACACATTTTAAACATTTTAAATTCATCATTTTGCCAAAAATTGTATCGCCGGATTCCGTCAAAAAAGGAAAAAATTTCCAATAGTTAGACTACTCCATTCATCAAGATTCCAATGCAATATTGAGGCAAAAAAGTATGTCATAGCCATCATTCCATGTGCTCTAAATTCACAAGGAAAAATTGCAAAGGAAAAAAGCAGGATTGTGAACAAAATAGGGATGCAAAATGTTTTCTTTTCTTTTCAGTTAGTGGGTAGATGAATCCCATGAACTCATTAAAAAAAATACAATATAAGTTTATGAATCTACCACACCAAAATCCCTTTCTTATTTTGGATTGGGCATACGTTGAGGCCAACCCGTTTATTGGATGGAAGAAGAACAATCAACCCAAAGTGGGATGTTATCACCAGGAATGTGCGAAGCTCAGTTGAGCTTGGACACCCCTTGGGATATAGTTTAATTCCCCCAAAGTGGCTTCCATCCTCAACCCCTCCCATGAGTTTGAACCTGAGACCTAGTGGAGACTAAACCCCATGCAAGCTAATTGATCTACACCTTATGGGTACACCAAAATTGTTATTAAACAATAAACAAGTTTTAGATAAAATGCCTTTGGAAGATTAACACAGTATCAAACTTTTGTAAAACAAAACATAAAAAATAATATTAAACCTTGCATTGTTAGAAAATAGCCCTCACCAACTGATCTAACTAACTTTGAATATGGTCGTTGTCTAAGACACGTGAAAATTAATTAAAAAATTATTTAAATTGTCCTTACCTAAAAGAAAAGGACTAATAAACTACAAACATAATTGGCTTTCAAATGTGTTGTTGTCTCTTGTAAATGGATTACAAAAATACTTCAAAATCATGACTTGACTTATTATATTTTAGAGTGTTGAAATTGGCTACTGCCTAAATTCAACCTAATTTAAAGAAAATAACATTACTTTTTATAATTTCATTCATGACACAATATCAATTCAACCTAGCTATAAAAAACAAGCAACATTGACCTTTATAATTATGTTCATCACACCATATCACTTGTATAAATTTCAAAATTCTAGGCAAGAGATTTAAAATAATATCCTACAACTGGGTAATAGTAAATTGTGTCTAGCCCCAGGGGTTAGTTTAGTTGGTTGAGTCCTTGTCGTTAAAGCACCTATGTTATTGATAGGTCACAGGTTCAATTCTCTTGACATTTTTAAGGTCAGGGTCTGTGGTTGAGCCAACAGCGAGTGATCTGGAGTGGTCTGCCTAATTCAAATATTTTGTAGATGTAGCAGTTATCGATCTTCGAGAATAATGAACCGAAGTTTAAAAAAAAAAACAAAACAAAACAAAAAATTGTGACCTTGTAATTAGAGTCATATGATAATTATTGGTAATGTTATTAGTTCTCATGCTCATCAAAAACAAATGACCTGATATGATCTTGTTGGCATTCCCCAAAATGATCATATTGGCAAGTTGCCCTTTATAATGTCTAAAATTCTCCACTTGTTTCCCAAAGTTAAAACATTGGGAAGAAATTAAAGGTGAAAACTATGAAATAACACTAGATAACAATTTCAGATGAAATGTCTGGAAAAAATATATTAACAAAAGACATTGAGGTGATGTATAGACTTCTAGTGCTCGAGATCCAAAGTCAAGCTCAAATTTTACTATAGATTAAATTAATTATATGGCCATTTGTTTTATTTGATTTATGTTTATTTTCAATTATTATGTATAATTTGACTATGTTTAATGGTTAAGAACATGTCTTTCCTCTTAAAATGGCATATGTTCAAATCTATAAGACGTGGAGTGTGTACATTTCTATAGACTTCAGTGGTCAAACCACTATGTGGAGTGTTGGTTTTCAAAGCTTGTACAAAACACTTACCACAAAGAAATAATGATGGAAATAAGAATAATACATGATTTTTTTACATGGTAAAGTCTTAATAGTTTATCAATAAACATCCAAGGGAAAGGTAAGGTATTTTATCAATCAAGAAGATTTATAATCAGCTTGACAACCCCTCAACTCTCAAGCTTCATTTGAAGTAAACAATGTTACATTTGTTATAAAAACTACCAGCGATTTCATAAACCAACACTCTTAGAGTAACCACAAAATTTGCTCAAGTAAATTTAGGATTTTTACATTTTCTTGTAACTAGTTGTTGTCACATTCTAACAATCTCCAACTAGACAACAATTTACCTAATACCTCGTTGAAGCCCATTTATACCTCTTTTGTAAGCCAAGAGAAGCCAAACACCACCAAAATGTCTCTAACAACATTGCTTTAATAAACATGTCTACGCAATTTTCTGATTTTGGACCTTTTTAAGATCTAGTCCACCTCCAACAATGACATGTCTTACAAAATGGTACTTGATATCAATATGCTTAGTCTTGCTATGATAAGTTGGATTTGTAACCAAATGAATAGCACTTTGACTATCACAAAATACATTTACCCTATTCTACGCTCTTCGAAGCTCACCCAAAGGACACTTCAATCAAATTTCCACTTTTGCAAGCATGTGAGACAACAATAGATTATGCATTTGTAGTAGATAAAGCAACTCTCTCCCGAAGCCTTGACATCTAATTAATGGATCCCCCTACAGTAAATAGATAGCCCGAGGTAAACCTCCTCTTATCCAAATCACCTGCAAAATTTGAATCAACATAACCACAATACATAATCATTACTACAGTTAAAGGTAATTCAATAACCACTTGTGCCTCTACGATATCAAAGTACCTATTTCACTGCATTCCAAAGTTCTCTTCCAAGATTTTCCATGTGTTTGATAACAACACCTACTGCATGTGAAATATTTGGTCTAGTATACACCATTGCATTTTCATAAAACTTCCTATTGCATTAGCATAAGATATGCAAGACAGATAATCCTTTTCTTGCTCTCTACAAGCACATAAATTGAAGAAAGCTTAAAATTGAAAGCAAATGGGATATTTACAAGTTTCACATTATTCATCCTGAGTTTCACAAGTATTTTCTCAACATACTTTGTTGTGAAAACCTAAGCTTACGATTTTTTTGTCTCTGTGTATTTCAATACCCAAGATTTGTTTGGTCGCTTCTAGATCCTTCATATCAAAGGTCCCAGCCATTTGAGCCTTCAACCTATTGATCACACCCATGGTTTTGCATGCAACAAGCATATTGTCAACATATAACACTAAGATAATGAATATACCATTCAAATTTTTGAAGCGCCCACAATGGTCGTACTCACTTCTAGTATAATTCTAGCTCATCATGAAGGAATCAAACTTTTTGTACCATTGCTTGGGTGACTGCTTAAGGCCATATAATGATTTCTTAAGCTTGCAAACTAATATTTTTTGTGATGTTGTACAAAACCTTTTGGTTGTTTCATGTATATCTCCTAATCCAAATCTTCATGTAGGAATGTTGGTTTAACATATAAATGCTTTAACTCAAATCAAGCAAAGCAACTAGTGCTAATACAGTACAAACAAATACAAGCTTAACAACTAACGAAAATATTTCATGGAAATTTATACCTTCCATTTGTAAGTAACATTTTGCAACCAATATGGCTTTATACATTTCAACATTACCATCAACTCATTTCTTCAATTTGTAGACCTACTTACATCCAACAACCTTTCTACCATTAGGAAGTTCTCCCAGGTCCCAAGTTTTGTTTTTCTCCAAGGCATCCATCCATCATTTTATTCCCACCTTCCATTTGGAATTATTGATATCATCTATTTTTTCCTGATAACAAGAAAGTTCCCCATCATCAATGACTAAAGCAACAAATGATGTAAAATCATATACCTTTTAGGAGTATTTTTCTCCCATGTACATCTTCAGAGACTTTACAATTTATTACAATTTATTCCACCCACAACTTTTATTGCAAATTGGCATTGTTGAGCATGTTTCTTGCTCTTTCTAGAAGAGTGTTTCTCATGTGTTTTGCTATGCCATTTTGTTGGGGAGGATATACAGTCGCTTTGTGTCTTTTGACCTAACTTCTTTGCAATATTTTTCAAATTCTTAAAAAGTGAACTCGCCTCCATTATCCGTTCTTAGACATTTGATTAATCTACCAGTTTTCTTTTTTACCATAACTCTAAATTGTTTGAGTGTGTTAAACACATCAACTTTTCATTTCAAAACATAAATCCATACTTTTCTAGAGAAATCATCTATAAATATTACAAGATATGATGATCCTTAAAAAAAAATTATAGGGGATGGCCCCCAAACATCAAAATGGATATAATCAAGAATTCCTTTATTAACATCACCATTTTCTTTAAACTTATGTCTACTCTGCTTTCCAAATATACAATTTTTGCAAAAAAATTCAAATTCAGATATTTTAAATTTGGAAGTAATTTGCGATTTATCAGTACCCATAGGCCCTTCTTGTTCATATGAGACAATCGTTGATGCCTTGAGTGGATTCAGTCACCTCCTCGGATACCATTGTTTCTTCATCGATCTGAGTACTTCCCTATTTCTTGTCTTAGCAGCCTTCGTAACCACAAAAGCACCCTTAGACACCTTCAATGCTCTACCTTGACCTATAAACTTATGACCTCCAAAATTCAAAGCTCCCAAAGAAATTATTTTTTTCTTTAGTCCAAGGGCATGTCTAACATCTATTAATATCATTATAATATAATCAAACATTTTAATTTTGACAATTCTAACTCTAACAATCTTACAAGAAATGTTATTTCCCATAAGAACAATTCCACCATCAATAATTACATATGAAGAGAATCAATTTCTATGTGGACAATTATGATGAGAAGCGCGAGAATCTAACAACCATTCTTCATAGCATTAATGAACATTACAAATAGACATAAATTCATCAATCATACTTGGACCTTATTCAACCGGATTTTCCTCCATTTTGGAGTTTTCCTTGGATTCATGTCTCTTCCTACAATCCTTCTTGAGATGCCTTGACTTGTTACAATACCAACATCTAAGTTTGTGCTTCTTTTCTTTTGACTTTGATCTGAATGTACCTCTCGACTTTTCTCCTCCTTCTTTGGATCAACATCTAGCCACTAATGTTTATAATGTGGAAATTTCAATATTTGATTTCTTCCTCGCCTCCTCAAATAACAACATTCCAATAACATAATCAAATTCAAGAGTCCCAGTTGTACTAAAGCAAATGGAAGTTACAAAATGATCCCATCATTCAAGCAATAAACACAATAGTATAATTGCCTTATCTTTTGCATCGAGTTTAGCGTCCATAGAACACAACTAACAAATAAGAGTATTGAACACATTCAAATTATTTGCAATTTTTTCACCTTCTTTCATTTTTAGACTATATATGTGTCTCTTCAAGTAGATCCAATTTGTCAAGGACTTTGTCATATAAAAGCTTTCCATCTTGCTCCATAAGTTAACTACTATTACTTCATCGATAATATTAAATAAAAAATCATTTGCGAGACATAACCGAATAGTGTTGATGGATCTTGTATCTTGGTCTCCCCACTCTTCATTAGTTATCGTTGCAGATTTCTTTCTCCTACCATGTAACGCTTTATGAAACCCTTGTTATACTAATAAATCTCACATTTTGTATTTTCATAATTCAAGCATGTTGATTTTCAAAGTCTATATAAAACATTTACCACAGAGAAATAATAACATAAATAAGATTAACACATAAAAAATTTACCTAGTAAACCCAAACAATTTATCAAGGAAACACCCACGGGACAAGGTAAGATATTTTATAAATCAAGAAAATTTTGCAATTAGGTTTACAACCCCTTCAACTTTCGGGCTTCATTGAAGTAGAAACTATTACATTCGTTATGATATCTATCACTAGTTTCGTAAACCAGCACTATTAGAGTAACCACAAAATTTACTATACCACTTGTTGGGTTTTTAGAGTCTGTATAAAACATTTTCTACAGAGAAATAATAATAGAAATAAGAATAATACACAAAAATTTTACATTGTAAAACCTTGACATTTAATCAAAGAAACATCCACGAAACAAGGCAAAGTATTTTATTATTCAAAAAGAATTTACAATCAAGCTTACAACCCCTTTAACTCTCAAAATTCATTTGAAATAGACACCATTACATTTGTTAAGAAAACTATCATCCAAACCAACAGCAGTAGGGTAACCACTTACATTTTTTTGTAACTCATTGTTGTCCCATTGTAACACAAAATGCTCTTATATCATGCTTGTCATATACACTTTTGTCATGATTTTCATGTATATGTTGTTCTTATAAATTCTACTTGCTCTACCACCACATGCTTGATGACATCATCTTCCATCACACATTGCTTTCCTTACCACATGCCTCGTTCCTCCACACCTACACTGTAAACTCCTTTTTATGTCACAATTTTACTTTTGTTTTCTTTTTTATATTACCTTTGTTTCTCTCGTGCTTATATTGAGGCAAGCACTAAGCACTCCAGGATAAAGTCATAAATGTTGTAAGAAGTGAATAAAGGTCATTGATCGAAAAGCATTCTAGATCCAATAAGCTATATGCAATATGTTACATTTTTTATAACAGTCATGGGATCTAAAAACATTCCATATCTAGTGACCTCTATGTAATATGTAACATTTATTATTTTACTACAAGATACTTAGAGCTCACCTATACTAAAAATTTTGACGATATTTTTTTGCAACAAAGATATGTTTGGTGAATGAAAATTTGTTAACGATGATATTTCTCATCTAATTTTGTAGTTGTAGAAAATATGGTGATAGAATTGCAACTGCTCAATAAATTTTAATCTAAATCAAGAGACACAATTCTACTCTACTGATCTGCGGAATTCAATTCACAATTTAGAACAACAATCTAAGACATGCAATAAAAAAATAACACACATGCACAATATTTTTCCTAGGGGAACCCAACTAGGAAAAACCCCCCAAGCTTTTTTGTATTAATCAGAGGAATAGAGATGTCTTACAATTGCTTGTCTGCACTGAGCACAACCTGCAAGTGAATAACCTATCTCTCTACTCAATGAGAAGCTCTAACCCAAACTTAGTCAATTTATGTCTCTGCTTGAGCCCCTATTTCCTTGCACAAATCTTGAAGAATTAGCCCCTATTTTTTAGGAATTTTCCTCCAATTGATTGCGCAATTCCCAAGGTTTGATCATCTCACTGCATGCAACACTTGTACACTCAAACTAGTTTACAACTGCTTGTTACACTACCTTGGAATCTCCACCACCTGGGAACTCGTATTCTCTACATGCACTAGTTATTTTAGGTTGAATGATTAGTTAACTGGATGATCACTGAGTTACATTGTTGTCCCACTACACAACTGACCTTCCACTAATTCCTTCAACTGTTAAAACTAGTTTAACTGAACACAATTGGATATAACTAAATTGGATTACTAAAATTTAGCAATCACACATGCTTAACTGAACTCCAAGCCCTCTAACTCGAATGTATTGAGCTAACTGAGTGACAAGAGCCATGTCACATAAGTTCTCTGTTGATGTGGAAATTTGAATTTTCTCAATTTGACCAAAGCAAAATCAAATTGAGACTTTCTTGTTGCACTTCTCAAAAGTTGTTGTTCTCCTTGCTTGCTTGTCAGGGTAAAAATAGTTCACTCGTAGAAAAATAATAAATGGTCTAAATTTTGTCAAGGAAAAGGTCCATAATTAATGCCTAATTAGTTGTGAATATCTAAAAGGTTGATTCAACTTCTATCCCTTGGGTTTTAAAAGCTGTTTAAGTACTTGGCATTGCCTAGGTTTTAAAAGTTGTTCAAGCACTGGCATTGCCTATCTTAATTTTCAATTTTCAGTATGCTTCTACTAAATTTCGATGGAGTGTCGTTTGCTCTGAAAGGTGCCATTTAACCATGCAAATTCCATTTTCAAGAATCTAGATCACACAAGTCGCTGAAGATGTGAATGATAATAGTTAGGTTGCTAGCTTTAGACAAAATTGAAGAGAAAAAAACCATTACAAGCATAATCCATGGCAATCATTTATAAAACATAATGAAAAGAATAGAGAGAACTTGTGAAAGTTTACAAAGCCAAATACAAATGATTTTGTACAGGTATCATTGAAGTTTCAATTCTCTGACATGTTGAATTTTAATCGTACCATCTCTGAAACCCTTTGTGTTTCAATTGAATTTGATTTTGTGTTGGCCAAGCTCAAGGCTTAAAAATAACTCTATGCTTATTAGGCTCCCCTGTTCATAACATGACTTAGGAGGCCAGCACCGTCTCGGCTGTCTTGAGAGGTTCCCATCAACATGAATGCACATACCAATTGTAGATTGATGACAATATTAACATAAAAAATCCTTGCAACTTGGTTTCCTATGAATAAAAGGTTAATATTCATCTCGCTAGCTCCTTAGCAATGAGCTGTACTTGCAAGTTGACATTTGCAAAAGCAATGTTTATGCAATCACCTAAACCTTTTGAAGAGGATTGGAATCACAAACGCCACATTCACTTGGGGTTAAAGATTCCATTTCAGTATAATTAAGCCCCCTGGTAACTGACAAGCACTCTGTGGATACAAAAAGGATGAGCAATGCTTTGAATAATCAATTGGGTAAGATTTGTCTAAGAGAGGTTGCAGTTTAAAATGAATATAGTAACATGAAAGAAATAATGACAATAAGTAACATAATGTCTTCTGCCAATAACAAAATGTGATAGTCGTTGAATTCATAAGTCTAGCAAGAATCTTGGACTACATTCATTTTCAGACCTAACCACTATCTAGTTAGATGTAAGTACTATACTGCTAAATCTTCCATGATTGATAGAAAATCTCATGCTAGAATTGCTGCCCCATGACTGGTAGATATCTTCCCAGGTGGTTGCATTGGAGGGATTCTGCTCTCTAAAATTTAAATTGGCTACATTTTAAAGATTTCACATTGATTAGCTTCTGCTCATTTGGAATTCTCTTTCATTATATTATTTGGAAGACATTGTGTTGCACATATTTCTTCAAGTTTTTACCCTACCATTGCAACAGATCCTCGTGGTATGGAACGGCCCAATTCATGCAATTAGAAGGTTGTGCAAATCATGGTTCCATTTGAAACCCCCTCAGAAAACAGAAATTAAAAATCTCAAGAAAACACCATGCTTCTCTATGAACTAACCTGGATGTTGTTGTCCGACATAGCTGACATTATAGAAGATACACCATGTAAGACTGAAAATTGTGTGCATCTCTGAAAGAGAGAATGAGAATGAAATCTGCCTTTGATTGGCATCTCACGTTTATAAATCATCTGAAAGGATGGAACCCTTGTACCCACTGTCCAACTGTGCCGCTTGAGAAATGACAATTATCAACTGATTAGCTGACCTACATTTCTAATATTTTGGGAACGCCAATGCTCCTAATAAGAGAAGAGTTGCATGCCTTAATTCAATATTCAAGCAACATAAGTTTGCCCACTTTCTTCATAACTGGCCCTCTAAACATGGAATCCATGCCATCTTTGGAAGTTCTTGAGACTGCCATCTATACAAGTTGCCAATCCAATTCCTGTTTTTCCTTCCACTCCCATACCTTGGTAATAAAGCCTCCACTCATTATCATCCATGTGCACTAAACAGGGAGATCCAACTCCTCTGCTATCCCATGCATCAAGGGTTGGTGAAGGCCCAAACACTGGTTTATTTTGACACCGTTTCCAATTCTTCAAGCCATCATGGGACTGTGCCAATCCAATACTTCTGCTTCCATCTGCAGCAACACCCTCATATACCATCAAATACCCATTTCCTTTTTGATTGCTGATCACATGTCGGCTTGTGATACCAAGTTCATCAAAAGACCCTGGTAGACCACCCTCTAAAATCTTTCCCAGCTTAACCCATCTGATACCATCTCGAGATCTTGCAACACCCACTGAAAAGCAACCAGATTTTACATCAAAGGAATGGTAGTACATCCGGAGGTCATCAATACTGTGTAAAACAACCTGGGGTGCAGCAACTGAAACTGAATCCCACTCTCCTTCTGCACCAGTATCAAGAAGTGCACCACTGTGATGGTCACCCTCTATTCTAGCCCAGTTTCTTCCATCCTGGCTCATAGCCAGGCCCGGAAGAGACCTTAAAACAGTAGATTCAAGCCCCCTCCCACCAAATCTGCCAGGGTTCCGAAGTAACATTTGGGGAATATTTATCTCATCTGAATTGCATCCAGAATAATAGAGCCAATAAACCCCACTTGGGACTCTTACCTTTGGGCTAGACATAACAAGAACATCAGAAGGCCAGATAATTTCAGTATCAAAAGCCCACCAATCATTAGGACATTCCATTACAATTCCAACATCTTCATCAGTCTCAATACTTCCAGATCCTCTTAGCCAATGAATTCCATTAGATGACAGTGCTAAACCCACTGAATCTTGAGATCCTCGTTTCCTTCCATAATACCACATATACCATCTTTCCTCGTTATCACTAAGAAATCTTCTCACAACTGGGCATCCAATTTCCATGCTATCCCATGAATAAGTTTCTCCCAGACCAAAAACCATACCCTCAGTTTCCAGTACTGAATTCTTTTTTAAAGAACGACGAGAACCACCGCTGGTTTCAGATTGCAAATCTCCTTGGCTGAATATATCATTATGCGACACATCATTTTGATCTCTAGAGTTGGAAACAGCATCCCCTGCAACATCTGGTTTCAGGGAACATCGCCCAATTCTTGATTTGGCGTTTCTTGTATACCTTAAATCAGTGCTATAATTTTTGCCAATATATTTGTTCAAATTCTTCACAACAAAACCTCTAACCTTTCTACCCTTTTTGCCAGTAAATCGTAAGTCTCCAACCTGCATGGCATTTTGACATCTTAGAGTGTATGAACCCTCGTGGTCTAGTAGGATAGTATTCGGCTGTCTCACACTTGGGAACCCAGTAATAACACAAGCCATGTCCATCTCTGCAAAGGAAAAATTGTAGAATTTCATATCAGCATCTTAAAGTTTGGATAAATCTATTGGTGATTACCGCACCACAATTGAATAGCCAATAGATTCTGGTACTAGTAACTGAGAAATGCACCCAGCAAGTTTGTGCCGAACCAAATGATTGCAAAATATGAAATACCACAGTTTATTGTTTAAAAGAAGTTAAACAGTATATCTTCTTTTTCTTCTTTTAATTTTAAGGTCATGGCCAAGCTAGACACAAAATTGATGAATAAGAACTTTTTATTTGTGGAAAAAGAGACCCGCTTCTGCACAGCAATTTGACTACTAAAATCTACAAAAATGCACCTACTCTACCCCTCTGGAATTGAACCCATGACGTCTTATGAAAAAATACATGAACATATGAACCCATGACGTCTTATGAAAAAATACATGAACATATGAGGAAATACAGAATGCTTTTTACCATTAGCCCACTCAAACTGTATATATCATGCAAATTATCGGGATACATTGCATATGTCCAGGCAAATTATCGGGATACATTGCAGATGTCCAGGCATGACTGATGGATAAATTAAAGCACTTTAAATTAATGGCTCTTGCCTCTTGATTTACTTGCACCTTTTCTTTTCCTCTCTTGCTGGAAGTACTTGACGAAACAATTTGCAAGGAAACAATTTGTCGTTGTTACAGGAAGAAAACAGTGAGATTGAAGCCTCTTCGTGCATATATAAACATAAAAATAACTGATTGTTAAGGCAGGCATGCCTATGGACAGCATATAGAGGTGGGTGTGCAAAGCTTGATGTGGTCAGGACTCAGGACAAGGTAGATCATTTTAGTTGACAAGTGTACTTGGAACCCAACCATTGTGCTGCAGTGTACTAAGAGCTTCCTCATTACTTACGCGGGATCTGATCTCTGCTACTGGTACAAACCCTTCCAATCAGAGAAAAACAGTAACAGATCTAAAATCGATAGGCCTGAAATAAGCAAACACAAGAGGATAAAAGATGTTTGGATAACATAAACAGAGAGTCACCATTCAAAGTGTTGGTCCTGAAAAGCCAGCCTTACTGTATTGGTGCTGACTATAAGGTCATATCCTTCGAAAGAGTTTGCCTTTGAAGGGCCATACCTATTGAAGGAATCAGTCCTGAAAGGTCTTACTGGTTTGGTCCTGAATCGTGGGCGGCAATGTCCCGACTGAAAGTTCTTGCCAGGTTGGTCCTCAATTGTGGGCGGTAAGGTCCTGACTGAAATGTCTTACCAGGTTGAATAACACAGAATCAAGGGCTCCAAATAATGCCATATCTAAGCAATTTAATGGCTGATAAGACAAAAACTGAAACTACAATTCTTAAAACCCCCAAAGGAAATTATTGGGCAACAAAATTCACACAAGATAGAACTCAACGATGGCGATTCAACTCAATACTGGGCACGAAAACCACCTTATGTTTTCATCACTATTATATAACATTGTACCCAAGATTTGTGACTCAATAGTTCATTCACCCTGCAAGCTTCACAGAAAATGGTTTCGTTTGAATTATTTCTGTGCACTGGCAGCGACAGTCTAAATAAATACACATGAAATGTACAATCAGCCAGGAAAACATGCCCACAGGGAGACTCACCTGAGTTTCTATCTCCTGTGGCTTGCAATTTGGTTGAGCAGATGACAAAGTTAATTTTTGTCTCAAACAAGTACTTAGGATAGTGCTGAGGCAAATTTAAAAGGCTAATTCATCACCAGAACAGAAAGCAAAGCTGAAATGTTTTCGTTGGAAATTCATCAGAGTAAGGACCACTATTTGTAAGTTGTACTTCTATGTTTAATTGGATGTGACCTTTCATGGAAGAAAAGAATGAGATGCAAAACAGAATGGTTCAGGCAGGGCCAGTGTCCCTGCTTTGGGTTTGAAAAAGCAAAATATTATAAAAGCAAATGAATGAAGACAGATATTTACTTCCCTTACACTCGATTGGATTCTATTATATTTTTTAAAGTCGACAATTTTCTACCATATCACGGTACCGTACAACATCATTTCACGAATAATTTATCATATATTTTTAGTTAATATGGTTGGAATTGTATAATTTGATGATTAGATAAGGTTAAATACGTATGTCTGAATTTCTTTTGGTCTTAACGCATTAATTACTTTTGTTTTCCATAGTAGTTGGATTGACTTACAAATATTGTTAAAATATTAACGAAAAAACTTCAATATATTATATGAGAAATATAAGAGTCCAAAAAATAGATACATTCGAGATGGTCTAATATTGTCTATAAGTTATATTATGTCTTATATGCTCCTATGATCTGCGTAGATAATATAATAGAACATCAAAATAACTAAATAACTACCTATGTCCTATAACCAGTACAGGAACACATAGTATAAAGGGGCATTATGAAAATACAAAATAGAAAAGCATATGCAGATGAGACAAAATCATCTGAGACTAAAAGTCCGGTAATGTAAATTCATGGATCTGGAATGTTACTCCCTCCGAGAAAATCTCGAGAAACCATAGACCAGGAGTAGAAAGGAGCCCCAATTTAGAAAGAGTATCAGCTGTAGAATTTTTGACCCTGCTGATGTGCTCAATAGTACTACCAACCATGCAGTCCCAGTAATAGCTGATCCTATCTCTCCAACCGGTCAGGTGCGGCGCCAATATGTGATTTCTCCTATTAACCGAATCAACCAAAATTTTCGAATCTCCAAAAATAGCAACCTGCTGTATGTCAAGGAAGATACAAAATTTTAATAGTCCAGCGAGTGCGATGGCTTCAGCCATATTATTGGAGTCGTGACCACCGTGCCAGAATGAAGAATAATGTGTGGATTCATTTATCTTGATGAAGAAACCACAACCGCATTGACCCATCTGTGCGGCCCCGTCGAAAAAAGCAATAGGCAGTGAAGACTGATCCGATGAAGGCAGGGTGGGAATAATTTTCTTTTGCTTGATAGTCTTCTGTGGGAGGGATTCTAAGTTTACAGAGATCCAATCGATGATTTGCGCATATGATAAACTTGAATTGTTAAAAACGCTGTGATTGCGCCATTTCCAAATAAACCACAGGGATAGTATACAGATCCTTCGCCATTGTACATTCTGCCCGTTGAACCATAATATCCACTCTTGAATTGAGTCCTGCACACCAAGAATAAAACCAAAAGCTTTTTCTAATTCCTACCATATCTGATATGTCTCTTTACATTTTAAATATATATGGAAATTTGAATCCTCGTCCGATCTGCATAATGAACAGACATTTGGTCCGTGCCATCCCCGTTTCATTAAATTCTCCCAAGTTAAATTTCTATTGTGAAAAGCAAGCCAAGCAAATAGGATCATTTTCGATGGGCAACCATCCTTCCAGAAAATCTGAGGAAATATAGAGTAGCTGGGAGACTACTGCATTATCAACTGTTGGTAAATCTCTTTTACTGACACATCATTTGCCTCTTTCGATATGTTCCAAGAAAGGAAGTCTGAGACCTTAGATCTGAAAATACCGTTGTTCTCAAGCCTCGACTTGATGCGATTCCAATACTGCGCGATCTCATGTGGCATATTCAAATCATCAGCGTCTTTCCACTGCGGGATGGGGCCAAGCCATTCAGCAATCAAACTATCCCAGTAAAAGAAACCTCTTCTGTGGAAATAATTTAGTAAGGGTTCAGGGATATTTAAAACTTCAGCACCACATTTGAAGCGGTCTTTGCCAATAAGGATTTTATTTCCCGATTGTAGATGCCAGATTAAATTCTTCAAGCAATATGACTCAATCCTCCGGAAACTAAGCCAGATTGGAGATCCATATGATACACCAATAGAACCTATCCGGTACTATTGTTAAAAATATTAGATATTGTTAAAAATATCATATTATTAACTCGTGATCGATGAAAATGTAGGTTGTTGTAGTATTTTTTATTTTTCATTAATGGCTAATTATTTTATAATATTATTAATTTATTTTGTTAATATATATATATGTGTGTGTGTGTGTGGGGGGGGGGTGAATTTTTATGTTTATTTATATATATTTTATTATGGATAAGGTGAATTTATTTATTAAGATTTGAATAAAGTGACTATGTTAGAAATGAAAATTGAAATTAAGTGGGAAAGATAATAATTTTTGGATGATATAATAAATAAAAATTGAATTTGAGCGTATAGGATAACAACTTAATCATCTAAATTTAATTTAATTAACAAAGAAGTCTTCCACTTAAAATAGTAATTTTTTTTCTTTATTTCTTTTTTTAAATAGTAACTAGGAAAGTATATTAAGCAAAATCTATGCATGGAGGCAAAACAAAGTTACATATAGATCTGCGTAGTGATGTTACATCAGTTTTAGGTAAAACATCATCATGGTCCAGATCTAGAAGATACATATCTATAACTAAACTATATCAAACTAGAGAAATGATATTGTATATACCTTGTAAGACATCCTTAAAATGAGACAAAATTTGACCTACATGTAGATTTAACCAAATAGAAGGAAACCTAGTTTGTCCTTGGTGTGTTAGAGTTGAAGTCTATGATCAATCAAAATTTCCAATGTGGTTGCTAACTAGGCTACCAATTGGTCATCAAGGAACCAGTCGAAAATGACACTCTCAAGTTGATTCGCAAGGTTTTGATGGGGTGCTTCACTACTTAGGTTGCTAATTCATCCATTGCAAAGGTGTAGGAGTGGAGAATGTGAAAATAACTCAACCCCAAGAGGGATTCCAATCATGATCATATTCATCGGAATATTGAATGGAGTTGAGGGTCAAGGGGTGAAGTGACATAATGCAGTTGCCTTATGGTGTTTCTAGAGTCCCCCATTATAATTGAATTGTCCATATAAAGTGATACCACTATAGAGATTTCTTGAAGTAAGGCATTGACCTCTGCTTGGTTGTTGGAGACCTGTCTAAGACTCTAAGAGAAGGTTTTGTCAGACATTACTACAATGTGAAGGAACAATCAAACTTCAATTGATATTCCTTGGAAGGTGCCCTTGAATTCCACCCTGCAAATATTCAAATATGAAACACATGTGAGCACATGTCTATTTATGCTTGCCCTATTGGTCATCAAGAAGGTAAATAAGAAGAAAATAAGAAAAAAAATTACACATGTTGAGGAAATTGAAGTGCTCATATGTTGTGGTTTGGTTTAATTGGAGAATTATATGTGTACATACCATGTAAATAATATAAATAATATAAAATAGTAATAGTAATAGTATTATAAATAGGAATTGACATTGTCAAGTGGGTGTAGCTTTGGTGTTAAGAGCCCCCTGGGTTCTAGTCCCACCGAGATTGACATGCTTGCTCCTTAGGATTAATTTCTACATGAAAGATAATTGGCTCACCTAGACACAGATGGATTTTCTGTGGATGTAGCTAGTATCAATCTCTGGTACAGTGAACCACACAAAGAAAAAAAAAGGAATTGACATAGAAATTGAAAGTGAAATTAAAATTGGCATGTGTAACGAAATCAACTCGTTGATTTTAGTGTACATGCATTGATAGAGTACTCTGATGAGGAATAAGTGACACCTTTGTATGCAACACGAGATAAAGTCTGAATTCTGACAAGAGGAATCATAATTAGAAAAATCCCATTGTCTTATGAACATAATCCACCAACCAAATTCAATGGGCTACACAAATTAACACTACAACAGATGCATAAAGAGATTGAAAAGGAAGATTAACATCATTTGCAATCACAGTCCTATCAAAGCCCATGAATACCAATTAGTCTATTAACATTTGAAAATATCATTCTATGATTTGTAAGAATAATATTGCTATGTTGGTAGACATAAATGCTCAAGTCGTGGAATCTTTCTAATTCCAAGAAAAAATTACTTTAGTGGACATGCATTGGTTTTTATGTACATTTTTCATCATTTTTAGATCAATGTATCTAGAAATTGACATTGACATTGAAAACAATGCATTTTGTCTTTGAGGTTTCTGCGAGTCTCATGTTTGTGTAGCTTTTCTTCCGAATCCATCGCATTCAAATTCTTTTTATATTGACGTTTCGAACTTGCAATGGTGGTTCAATGCATTTATTTTAGTGTAAATGCATTGATAGATTACTCCAATGAGGAATAAGTGATAGCTTTGTACGCAAAATATATGATGGAGTCTGAATTATGACAAGAGGAATCATAATTAGAAAACTTACATTGTATTATTAACATAATCCTCCAACCAGGTTCACTGGGCTACACAAATTAACAACACTACAATAAACACATAGAAAGGGTGAAAAGAAAGACAAACACCATTTGTAGCCATAATCCTATCAAAGCCCATCAATATCAGTTAGTTTATTGATGTTTGAAATATCATTTAAATATTTGTAATAATATTATCTTCATGTCAATATACATAGATGGGCAAGTCAGGGGATCTTTCTAATTCTAAGAAAACTTGATTTTAGTGGCCATGTATTGATTTCAATGTACATTGTTCATCATTTCTAGATCAATGCATCTAAAAATGGACATGTATAGTAAAATCAATGCATTAAAAATTGAATAGAAATTGAAATGGAAATTGATATTGAATAGAAATATAAACCAAAATAAAAATTGACATGTGCATTGAAATCAAAGCATTGATTTTAATGTACATTCATTGATTTCCATGTGTAGTTTTCATCATTTCAAGATCAAAACTTATGAATAATATTTCCAAATAATACTTTTTATTTTCTCAACAAACCGTTGAAACTAAGTAAATTTCAAATGGTCAAATTAATCTTGGATATATACACATACATAATGTTGATCATCTACAAATTGTGTCAATATAACAAAAACTAGCAAAAAAAATTTGATATTGATCCTTCTCAATGATACTCTCTACACTTTCAACCAACTAAATAAATTAAGTAAATTTCAATAATCAAATTCATATGAGGCATATGCATATATATAATTTTAATCATATACAAATGGTGTCACTATACTAAAAAATCAAGAAGATAGATTGATATTGGTCCTTCCAAATAATACTCTCTATACTTTCATTGAATCAAGGAAAGTGAGTAAATTTCAAATGGTCAAATTAATCTTTGACATACACATATGCATAATGTTGATCATCTACAAATTGTGTCACTATAATAAAAATTGAAGAAGATAGATTGATAATGATTATTCTCAATAATATTATCTTTGCTTTCAACAGAGTAAAGTGACTAAATTTCAAATGATCAAATTAATCTTAAGCATATGCATATACATGAATGTTGATCATCTACAAATTTTGTGTGATCGCCCACAACTAAAACCAACCTAGATCCATCTTAACCCCAGAGATATATCAAGCACCAAGAGGAATCGAATCTCTTGAGGTCAAAACCTTTCATCAAGTTTTACACTCTAAAAGAGGTTTGCACCTCAAGAAATTTGATCCTTCGCAATGCTTGATAGATTAGAGGTTAAGATGAATCTAGGCCATTAATAATATTATCATATTACCTAAGATCCCTCGTTCGATGAAAAGCGAAGGATGAACATTTAGAATAGTTCGATTGGTCCAACGAAAATGCTTTCATTGTAATCTCCATTGGTCCTTCCCATTAAACTAGTGTTATTATGTCCTTATGAGAGCATATGGAGGAAGTTGTTGATCAAGCACAAATTCTTTGCATATTGCTACAAAATGAGACATCAAACATTTTCCATAGTGGTTGCCCTTTATTCCAAGATAAATGTAGATTCTTTGACTTTCATATCTAGTACATTCAATAATTTTTTTATTTCATCATGAGAATTTAAGTCAAGGAAATCCTCCCATCGGTGATTCATACAAACTAATCTGATTGAACAATTAATGCCCTTCTCATATCTATACTTTAAGTATCAAGGATAGATCTACAATCAACGTAACATTTGTCTCACAAGGGTGGAAAGGACCACATTACCTTAGATGTGGCATCCCCTATTAGCATTCTTAGCTATGAGATGGGTAGTAACAATACAATATTTTCAAATTTTAACCCTTAAAAGCCATATCCTTGTAACAACAATGGATAATCCTCTCAGGGAGGACCAAATTACATGCACAAGTGTAATTATTAAAATGGAGCAAAATCAATAAAAAATGGATTATTAAAAATTCATGGCAACTAAATGCCCATAACCAAAATTAATCCTAAGCAAATATAACATAGAAAATGTATATATTTTCACAACAAAAATTACGAGATTAATTTGCATATCCATAAACAACAATAGAACATTTATCTTTTAACATAAAATAGTTCAAGAAACCTACTACATGCAAGTAGTTTTCCACCCTATCATGGGTGTGTAGTGCATATACCAGCCTAAATTTAAGCTATTAGGCCACCAAGGTGAATAAGCCAAGTTACAAACTTGTGTCTCTCTCAACTCAATGCTTTTACGCTCATACTCAATTATTCTATACATTATAGATCATTATAGCCATCTTATCTAACCATGAAACAACGACATCACTCTCTCCCACTCACTTGAAACATGAAAAATGAGTTCCTAGGTTAAAACATGAAAAATGATTATTTGCTTTCCCATAAATTCCCTTTCCTCTTTCAGTCTATTGGAATAATAACCTCTTTCATGCTCTCCATCGCCATCTTGAACCATTATCTATTATATTCCAACAATAATATTTACATAGCTTGAGTTCACCATGTCAAGCCCACCACATTGACCATAAAAGTATATTTACATCATACATGTCTATCCATTCACTAGTGGGGTCCTGACCTTAACCTCCACAGTAGAAATCCATACTAGAATCTTTGAATCATTTACAAGCAAAATCATTTATTTAAGCTTACATGGCTTGACTCCAATTACTATAAGTCACATATACAACTTATACAAATTTTGATAAAAACATTCTAGAGATCAAAATTGAGGTATTACATTAAATCTCCATCAATAATGACTATGATATCAATCATCTTTCTTTATAATTAATCTCTCTCAACCTAATTCCACTTTGCATATTGAACATTATTAAAATATCAACTCCATAAATTCATGTGTAAATTTATACTAATGGTGTTGGCTCCCCTTTTCATGGATTGTATCCACTCCTTATCTCAAGGCATATCATGCCCATATTTACAAAACCAACCAGATAGGCAATTTTCTTCTACCTTTATGTATGCCATAGCCTTAGTCTTAATGTCTTCTCAATATCCTTTTATATTATAAAGATTAGGAAAAATTTTCTTTAAATTTATATATGTGTATCTTAATTTATATGTGCATTATCTTTTATATGTGTAAATTTCTTCTAACTTCAAAAATATATGCTTTATATTCAAAAAAAAAAAAAAAAAACACTAAAATTTTAATTAATTTCATTAATTTTAATGATTATATTTATAAAAATATAACTAAGTATAGATATGAACACATCATTTCACTTAAATTTAATGATTACAACCACTTATAAAAAACTTAAATCACAAATTCTAAAATAAATAATTGAAAATACAACCAAAAACTAAATTAGAAAACCTATTACTATTTTCTTTGCTCAAGTATGATATTCACTAAAATACACACTAATGTCAAACAAAACAAGATACTTATAAATTACATTTTTCAATATTTCAATCATCTTTAAATCGCTATTAGTTAAGACCGCCCATAATTCTTGACAACCAACATTTAATTTCTTAATAATTAATAATTCCCCTTTATCAACAAATTCTTAGTTCTCAAACCAATCCTAATAAATAACACCTAATAAATAAGGCCGCATAGCTAGTGTTTCCATGCAGCGTAGTTCAATTATTGAATTTTGAAATGTATGAACTAACTATTGTATTTGAACAAGGGCTACTTTGTAGATATTCTTAATAATTTTAAGTATCCTTAAATTAGAGGTCCATGTCACAAATGTTATCAAATGTATTATTATAATAAACGTATATAAACACATGTTATAAATGTTGACTAGGGCCAACCTAATTTTAAATGTTAAATTAGTTTGTTTATACGTAGGGCCCTAATAAAATGAAAGTGTTTATAAATAACGTTATAATATCAAATAATAGATATTAAATAATTTAACTTGAATTTTAGTAAATTAACCATTAGTTATACATGGTTTAGGATAATATGTACTTTGGTTGATTTGTACATAAACACAATAATATCATTAGATAGTGATAATATTATAATATTATTATCTCCATAGGCTATTATATGCATTTAAGTATGGAATCGTCTGTCAACTTTTAGTACGTGTTATTCTTCCTGATGTATACTCTATTATGCCTGCCACTAGCAGGTATTATGCATAGGTTTTTGTTTGACCATTTATTTTGGTAAAAATTGTTAAATAATTATCAATTTTACAAAGTAAAACTTTAACAATTACTTTTTTATTTATTGCAATATTTTTAATTAGCATTTATTTGTTGTAATTTTAAAAATCTTATTATTCCATACTTCTTACTTAATTCGTGATTGCACAATAATAAATAATAACTTATAAGTAAAAAGTTAATAACATTTACGATTATTTGTACCTGAACATTAATGATTCTGCTGAAACACTGATTTCAAAAAAATCCATAAATTTGAAACACCAATAAATTATTTTTATTGTATCTCAACGAATAGATTATTAAAGATTGAATGCTTATTATCTCTGCCCCTCTAAGATTTTTGTATAATTGTCACTTGTAACTTGTAAAGTATATGTCTAGTTATTAGTTATTTTTTATATAATGATTTAAAATACATAAAATTAAAATAAATTTATCTTAATATTATTAATTAAAATGATACATAATAATATTTATAAATAATAAAATTAAATATACAAAACTATTTAATTTAAATTATATACTTATAATTTAAATAACTAAATATATAAAAATATTTAATTTTTTTATATACTTATAATTTAAATAAAAATAAAATAATAATAATAATAATAATGGTAAAATTAATAAAGCCATAAACTTCTATATACAAATAAATATAATAAAAATAATTTTAAATAATAAACTTGAATCCATCTAATAATGTTAAAAACAATACTCTTTTGACCATGAAAATAAAACCCTTACCTGAATGTTATCCAGTAAATATTTGCTTAACGCAAAAGTATTCTTTAAAAATATTTATTACCGGTATAGCTTATAAGGTAGGCCCTTCCAACGAAACAATGGAAGCAGCATTACCCTTTTATTCAGAACCTCCCGGAACAGGATGAGAAACATCCGAGCAGTGGTTTAAGCAGCATAGCCAAAAGCAAGGGCGTCAATTAAAGAGATAGATATGGCAGCAAAGGGACATTCGATAGTTGAAGCAAACTGGCCAACATAATGTTTATTTCTTTTTTTAGATGAGAGGGATGAGGTGTAGAAAATTTATTTTCTTTTGTATTGGCAATTGTCATATTAGTGATGGAGTATATTTCTTATTTTATAGTGGAAGTTGTACATTAAATTGTACAATATTAATTAATAGTGAAGTACATCGACTATTATTACATAATAAAAGGCTAAAAAATTGAATTAATAGTGTTTTAAATAAATGAATTTAAATATAGTATAAAAATAATAAATTTTAATTTATAATATTAAACTTTGAAAAATTTTCATAAATTTTTAGAAAACTTAAATTTAATGTCAACATTAAATTTTTTTAATACATTTTTACCCTGCTCTAAGAATAATAACACCACAATTTCAACAAAATATTAATAATTCGAACAAAGCATGCTGTCAATTCTATCACATCAAGGGTCTTGTGATGAAGCAACATCAAAAAGGTTAGGCCCCATCATTCCTAAAATTCTTAATGGATAATCAATCATTATGGATGATAAATTATTGTACCAGCTATTTTAGGTTGGTAATATTAATACTTCAAATTTTATTCTTCATGATGAATTATTGTATTAATTGTTTCAAGTTGTTGTAATTTAGATTCTATTTTTACATCTAGGAAGTTTTTCACTTTCCATTCTTCAAAAAGACAATTACCCCAATATTCCAAGAAATGATGAACTATTATGCTTATGTTTCAAGTTATGAATATTGATATTTTAATTTTCCCCAATATTCCAAGAAATGATGAACTATTATGCTTATGTTTCAAGTTATGAATATTGATATTTTAATTTTCAGTGTTACATGTGCTTTTGAGACACCTAATAAGCCTTTAACTTTTCCTTTTAAATTTCAATTTTACCTATGCTTTTGAGACACCTAATAAGCCTTTAACTTTTCATTCTTTTAAAAGAAAGTTATACAAATATTCTCAAAATTCCACATATCATTTGTTCCATAGTATAAGGTTTACGTTGGAATATTCTACCATTTCCTTTTATCCATAAGTTCCATGTGATCATTCTCAAGCTTATAACTCATACTCTTTCACCAATTTTAGATTTCAAGTTCTCCTTTCATTGTTACCCAAGAAACATGCTTATTATATCTAAAGTAGGAATATATAAATTTTCTAAGATATATGTATATAAAGTCATGTATATACGAAAGACTGAAATAAAATGCTAAATCATACATTAATTCGATCTCGGATACATGTGGTTAAGAAAAGGATATGACTTTGACAAAATTTTGGGAATGGGTGGGGCATTCATTAATGTACAAAGATGTGTTCCTTGGGTTTATACAATTTTTAAGATATAAGTATAACAAACATGTATTTTGGAGATAATATACAATATGTTCAATATCGAGGGAGTTTGGAAATAAATAAAAATTAATAGAGTTTAGTTGAAAAAGTGAAGGGGTGTTTTTTTTGTGGATTAATAAGTAAATTTGGATTAATATGAGATATTTTATTAAGTTAAAGTTAATAAAAAATACTAAAAATTAATAAATAATAAAATTAATTTTATAAAAGTTAATTAAAAAAATAGATAAATAGTTATATTTATGTTTGTAATGAGTTTATGTAGAACAACTTTTTTTATTTGAAATATATTTGATAATTTATCATAAATTTAGCATATTAAAAAGTATAAAGATGGATTGAATGAAAATGATTATTTGACATTGAGATTTCTACCTAACCCATTAGAGTTTTTGATGGTTGTATTACTATCTTAAATTTTGTATTAGTTTTGGGCCTAATCTCTTTAATGAAGTAGGTATACAATAAATGAATGGTTAGCAATTAAATAAAAAGGTGGATAGAAAATTTGTAGGTTGTTAATGGGATTTATGATAAAATGTTAGACAGTGAAATCAAGTTGATGATAAAATGGTAGATAATTCATTCTTGGATATAATTTCATCCTTACTTGGTATGCAGTGCTCTCATTCTTGAATAAAACTTCAACCCTATTTTTGGGCCTCTTTAGACTCATTGTGTTAAATGAATGGACACTTCTCTATCCTATACCTCTTTCAATCAATATAGATAGAGATGGAGTTGATCTATGTGTTGTGCCTAAGGAAATAATGTTGCTTATTATTTTGGCTTAAGCAAGAAAGAAGCAAAGTTGACCAAAGAGAAATGGGAAAATATTTTCCAATACAGTTAGGTAAGAAGAGGTGGGGAAAGAGTGAGGACCTTCCCCTCCATTTATCTTCTCTCTTATGACTAAAATAATTACGACTACTAGGAAATGTTTAAGGTGTCGAATTGAATTAATCTAAGTTCCAACAGTCAGTTATTTCCAAGCATCTCTTCCATGACTACTACCTTACTTTTTTGTTCGAGCTATAGAGAGACAAAGAGGAGTAAATAGATGAGGCTCATTTTCCATCCATTAGGGGATATGGCTAAATTTCTAGCTTAGCTAATCTCTTTAAACTTAGGGGTTCTTAGAAGTTGAAATCATGCTTGTAGTGCTAGTCATTGGAATATGCTATGGGATCTCACTCTTTCTTTTTTACTTTCCTTCTTGTTTTTTCCTTGACTCTACCAAGAACAATAACCCCCTAAGACTTCCACTAGTGAATCCTTTTGAATTGGGTCTCTAGTTGAAGTCACAAGTGTTGTACCTCTGAGATAGTAGTAGGTCAGCTACCAATGCCAAAGCATCTAAAATAATTGTTTTGGGGTTTTTGGTTTTAGTTTTGGAAGACCAATGAATGAAGACAAATGTAGAATTGAAATACTTAATCCTTTGGATAATATTAATATCTCAGCAAAGGGCTGCTAAAAGAGTTACACAGTGATATAGATCAAAAATAGTGGTGAGAAGAAGACAGAAAATAATATGATTATCACAGTTTCCAAACTGTAAAACAGAACAATCATAAGTGTGAAAACCTTCTGAACTACGTTCCAAAGATTCAACGCAGTATACTTAAGCTTACAAAAGATGCTGATGATTTATTGATTAGAGGGGATTAGCTAAATATACAATTCATTAATCCATTCTCTTAATAGACGATCACTTTAGGAGCTTATAGGAATAAATTGAGACACAATTATTCCTACCTAGATATCTCTATAAGTCATAAGAATATGAAGAAAAACATAATGATTGATAACTGGAAAAACTTACAGGATAACACAAACTGTGTAAAACCAAATTTAGAATCCTCTGCTTTGTATTAAGGTTCCAGAAAGACTGAGTACATCAAGTGTCTACAAAATCTTTCTTCAAAGGTGCAACCAGGTTCAAAGTAGAATGAACAATCACAACTTAACAAGCAATGAACAATGAATCTTTAACTGTGAACCTATAACAACTCGAGAAGAGAGTTATTTATATAATAATGAAACTAAAAAAATATCCTAAAATTGATTAAGATTTTTTCTAGGAAAGGAAAGATCTTCATGCAAGAAGATAGGGGCAGCTATTGAACTACTTCTTGATGTCCCTTTTATTCAGGTTGTGTTGGCTTTTTTGTTTGATATTTTTCCCTTTAAGTTGCTTGATTGTTTGTATCCTTTACGCTGGTTGATTCCTTCATTTGATCTTTCATCTGATCCTCTCTAAACTCTGTGAATGTCCTTTGACCCTATTAAATAACCTTTATTGTGTTCCTTTTTATCTTTATTGTGCATTTCAGGTTTTTACTGTGTTTTGCAACAATAAGATCTTCATATTTGTCTTCAAACTGTATGCAGGCTTTTTCTTTGTAAGCCTGGAACAAGAGTTTTTACCTGCAAAACACAGAAATTGTTAAGAAAAACATATGGGACAAAGAAGGTCGCCAATGGCTTTATTGAGCTTGAATAGATATTGGAAGAAGTCCAGAGCGTATCGGAAGGTAAAACAATGGCGAAGTACCCCGGCGAAGTTTCTTGCTTCACCTCTCTGCGCAGGAATCCTTTATCTTCATCACCCTTTTATTTTATCTTCTAAAACATATACTTGAAGCACTTATTGAAAATTTATAGCACGAGTGGAAGAGGGATCCCGACTTATTGAGATAAGAAGAGGATGTTCCTTGTTTAATGGATTTGAAAGATAACCAAAGTTATATGCTCATTTCATTTTTTTCTCCTTTCCCTTCTTTACTCGGTTGAGACGGCAGGTCAAAACACTATCCAAATACAAGGTTGATTTGGAACGAATATCCTAATAAATTTATGAGATTCGTAGTTCAACCAAAGGCTTTTCACCTGGAACAAATCGTATTTTTCCTCCAAGACATCATCGACTTTAAAGATATGTAAACCTAAGATAGAAAAGTGGATAACATATAAGCCAAGCATTCTTTATCGTCACAATTTCCCCTTTCAAGTTTTGCCACATTGTCTTTTGAGCCAAGAGAGAAATTTTCATGCAAAGTCTTACTAAATAAAGAATGGAAGAAAAGACATAATAAAACAATGAGACAAGATCAAAAGACAAAAAAATATGCAGAACTGGACTAAAAGCAACATGTGGGACAGAATGAGAGGACAAAACAAATGTAGAGACTAGACGGAGAGCGAGTGCAGGATAAGTATGCAAGTGAAACTAGCATGCAACTAGACCTACTCTTAACCAAACCAACTAGAAGGTCAAGGCTAAGCGTAGTGGAATTTCCAATGTATCCGTTGTAGTTTCTCCCAACCTGCAAACACAAATAAATGAACAATTAAAAGCAATATATAGCATTGTGCAAGAGAAAATATAACAATTTGAAAAGTTAGCACAATGAATTGAAGTTCTTGCTACTTAAAAAAAAAGATGTGACATACCAAAAATCCTCGACAAAATCACCAGATTTCATTCTAAGTTGGTCAATGCTATAAAAAAATCATGATAATCATACCTATTAAAGGCTTAATGAAGCTCCACAAAAAGTTGTTCAAATTAATGAATGGAAGCAATTGATAAAGTCAATCTGACACCATTTCTTAACTTGACCTTCAAGAGCGAGGGTGAACAATTTACTAGAAACATCTTCATAATCGATTTCATAATATTCACGAAATTCAAGAAACAAAGATATATGTTGAGCAATGAATGTTTCACCCTCACAATCAAAATTCAAATTTGACAAGTCATCAGTTGATTCCATGGGGATTAAAGGATTTGATCTATTGGAAAAACACTCTAGGATTATGATTTGTTAAAGAGCCATTTAATATGAGAGATTCAAAACAAACTCAACGGGCACGTCATCTGGCCCTCCCTCTAGCACCAACTATTGATGGTGCTAGAAATTTGTCAACCAAGGGGGTCTCCTCGATGTGAATTCCCAATTATACCTCACACCATTTGAGTAGGAGCCCCAATTGAAAATACTGACAATTTCCATTACCCTTAGGGATTTTCCTTTGCTTCCATTATTAATGTAATAGGTTATACAAACGTTCTTTGAAACAAGCAAGTTGACATTATGAGGCATACAATTGTGATGTATACAAGGTACCTTCACAGCAAAGAAAGAGAGAGTGAGCCTCTAGAAGAAAAGTAATAGTATTATCCTAAAAGAGACACACAAGACCATAAGAGGATCGTAAGTTATTTTGCAAAGTAGTTCACAAGACAACCACGATCATAAAACCAAATACAACAAACCTTCAACAAGATAAGTACAAAAGCCACCGAAATAGTTAAATTTCCTTAGTACATATGAACGAAACATATACCGCAAACATCTAAATAATAGTCCAACGACATTCACGATATATGAATGAAAATGTGTTAGCTCATCAAGCTTCAATATTAAGTGGAAGTGCCAAGATATACAAGTACAATGTTGCCACACTAGCCCCAATAGTGGAACATTAAGTCAGCACTTACTCCTCTAGAGAAATATCTTCTCTCCTATGCCAATGCTAGAGAAGCCAAGGTGAGAAGTTCAAGTCCCAAAAGTCCATCTGCTTGAGTTATGAAGGTGTATTTATAACAAATGAAGTGACTCTTCACCTTCCATGTGACTCTTCACCTCCATCATGACTCTTGAGCTTCTAAAATGAATTTTTGAATTCTTACATGACCTTTGAGTTTCTATATAACATTAGAACTCAATAGTGACTTTTCATATTCCATGTGGGACCCTTGGTCTTCCACGTATTTTACAATTTCTCATTTTGGAAAATTACGCAATTACATTCCACAAATGATGTGGGAAGACATTATGACACATGTGACTCTTGAGATGACTATTGTACAAGCCATGACTTGGAAATGATGACATGGAACTTCATGATGATGAAGAATTTCCAAGCTGCTCCTTTTTCTGCTTTTTTCGCATCTTCATGATGGATATTGCATGTGCTTTGTCTTCATCCTCCAAGGGGATTATTGATATGGAGTCTTAATGCAATCTTAATCTTTGATCTTTTTTCGTAAGCTAGTGTCCCTTCATCTCCCTGCCCGATGAATTCTTCAAGGTTCCAAGTTCACAAGTGTCTTCCCGCATAGTCTCCTTCTCTTCCTCTCCAAGAATTATCATGTCATGTCAAGATATAGTCCTTTCAAGTGAAATCGACTCATGACAATATGACATTAGTCGGAAAATCTCCTAGTTTAACTTGCTTCATGAAAACCATTGGTTAACCTGGAACTGGGTATTGGTCCAGGAGGAAAGCTCAGGTATTGCGTAGTGCGCACTTCCATAGGGCATGAGTATGATACTGAAGCTTGTGACTTGATAATGTGCAGTTCTGGAGCCCTAGGCAGGAAGACTACGTAGTTGAGGAGCTCAAAGAGGCAATATTGCCCACTGATACTATGTAATGCACAGTTCAAGAGAGACAGAGACAATGGACTTGCACAATTACACATATGTTGAAGGCATGGATACATGTTGCTTGCTACTATGCAATGCACAGAAGGAGACTAACTAGAGGGAAAAATGTGCAGTTTGGAGGTCAGGAGGCCAAGATTAAGTATTATGATTGCACAATTCACAGTCCTTGGAGGCATAAACTACACATTGTGCATTTCCAAGAGGTGGGACAGGCTTCTTATGGCCTGAGACTGCGAAATGTGCAGTTCAAGGAGGTAGTTTGGGAGGATGTTGGCCAAAGAAGGATTAGTTGCAAAAAATGGCTAAGTGTGGGACCAGAGAGTAGAAAGATGGGACCAGAACATGACTTGACCATTATCACACTCTTATAGATGATCAACCACTCAAAAAGGAACAATTTACCACCCACAATCAACATGCCCCCATCAAAATGACGGCAGTACAACACCTACCTCCAAGTGTGACACTTAGGATACACTTTACGACGACGGTGACAACACCAGTGCGAGAGTGCACGAAAATTTGGGAATGATTATAATACATATATATAAATGATAAATAGGACCCATTGGTGCCAAATTTTCCTCTTTAAATGAACCACATATCCACTTTTAAAACGTGCAACACTTATGATACATTTTTTGACGCAAGTGACGACACTAGTGCAACAATGATCAAGACTTGGGGAATGTGTCTAATGCATGTCTTCATGATGGATAGAACATAGTAGTGCAAGAGAATGCATCAAAACTTCCCTTCAAGGGTTTACAAATGATTCCCTTTGACCATATGTGACAATGATTCCCTTTGACCATATGTGACTTCCCTAACTAAAGGACGACACTTGCAACAGTAAGAAAAACATGAAAACGTCACTTGCAAAAGCTAAAGAAAGTGAAAGTGGCACATGCCATAGCAAAGAGGACACAAAAGTGCCACTTCTAGAAGTGAAAGCAATTGAAAAACAATCACAAAAGTGAAAGTGGTACTATTGAAAACCAATGCGCACAAAATACATTTGAGAAACCTCACCCGAGAGATGATACAATCACAACCAACAATGGGGGAATTTATAATCTTTGAATTGTGCACTAATTGTCAACAAGGACTACGTAGCCTTTGTCTCTAGGGACTGTGCAATCATTGTCCTTAGAGAATACGGAAGCACAACCTATTGGGACTACGAAATCATTAACAATAGAGAACCGTGCAAAAAGAAAAAAATTACCTTGCATGGTCATTGTCAGCTAGGATTACGCAGGGTTTGACTCTCTAATATACACATAAACTACTAGGCTTGCTTGTAATAAAAGCACTTGTGAATGCATCGAAATCTAAGGACATGTAAGAAAGTGACTCTGACAATTAAGAAACATTAATTGACCATGAAGTGACTACGAGCAATCGAGGAAAGACAGATCATAGGATCACAAGTAGGCTCCAAATTCAAGTGTAAGAAAAATTTTGAAGGGTGTTTGTTGCAACGACAAAACAGCGTTTTCACAAGATAATTCCATGTGGATAATTGCTTCACATATTTTATGCCATAATTTATGGATATTGTTGCAATACTCATGCAGTATTTTTAGATATTTGTGTAGTGATTTTTTTATTCTTAAGCTTTGAAAGAAGTAAATAACGTGTTTACCATCAGTTACTTTGCACCATAATTTAATCAAGTATTTGCATAAAAAATGGATAAGAATAAGACGTAAATAAATATGTTTACCAAGAGTACTTCTCACAATTATTTATGTTTTCCTTGGCACTTATGTAGGAGTAATATTGTGAATGTGTAGACTCACTAGTGGTTACTATCAACGAAAATTTATGCAAGTCCATGTTCCTAAGCAAGCAATTAATTTATCCACTTCACATCTCAATTTTCTAGTTCCTCCAAAAGAAAAACTGTAGGATTTTATTTGTTTATTAATTACTAATAATTTAGGTAACCTTGACTAATGTAGTTTATCATTTTTTATGCAATTTTTATGATAACATAGTTTTTAACTTGAGTGACAGGGACTAAGTTTCCTTGCAACACTTGTTTATTGTTGTTGTTACAATTTATCATTGCAAAATTTTATAAGAAAAGTATGTTTTTTTCTTATCGTTACAATTTCTCATTTCAGCATGCTATAAGAAGGGTTCCTTGTTGATTTTGCATTGGCTCCTTGTTCTTTAAGCTAATTAGCACATACTAGAATGTAATAGCTAGCAATATCTTCAATTCTAAATTTTTCTAAGGGAGGTAGGAGCTATAATGAAGATGTTTGTTTGTGTAAATTCTCAACTAGCCATAATCTTGTGATTATGGTAAGATTAAATTATGTATTCTCGGTGTAGAAAGTAATATATTTCAATATGTATTATATAAAATTTCATTGTTTATATACAATACTTTAATTGATAATGCAAGTTAGAAATAAAAACCATGAAAAACATCCAATCATTATAAAAATTTCATTTGATGACCAAAGGGGATATCAAATTTTAAGCCTAGTAACATCGTATATTGTTGTCACAACAAAATCATCTTAATTTTCACCTATGTTATCACTTTTCTTGATGTAGTTGTGATTAGAATGATAATTTCCAGCATACGATATTCTTTTCATTTGGCTCGGGGAAATAAGGAAACAGTGATTTGGTTAGGATGATATGTGTTTTATAATAGTTGACTTAATTTTAAGTTAGTCGTTAATGAAAAATTATTATAGAGTTCATATTTAAAATATTATATTTAGGTCCACCACGCATAGAGTAAACAGTGGTATGGTTTTCTGTTAAGGCACTCTGTTGTGAAAGGGTCACCAGTTGGAAACTTTGTGGGAAAAAACCCAGCCACGCTAAGGGTTGATGTGCCTGGTGTGATCCCTAGGTGATTTTGATCGCTTACATGCCCCTAGGTCATGGTTACTCAAGCCATATATTAGGCATGTCAGTCATCTCGGGACTCAAATTACCTAGCAAACAAAATAACAAATTATATTTTAACAAAATCAACATTCTATATAATGTGAAAATATTACATAAATTTAACCACGTACAACCATAAGATCATCACACAAATTCCAACAAAGTGTACTTAAGTGCCATTGTGCTCTTTCAAATATCATCAACTATGGTTATATGATACAATTACTTAGATTAGGCATTTTTTACTTCTAGAACTCAAGAATTTATACAAAAACCAACAACAAAAATTGCAATTATGAAATACGTAGAAGATTGTCATTACTTGTAATCATAACTATTCATTTGGCTCTAATTGTGTAGGTGGATCAAGAATGGCATTTGTAAGGGATCCTTTATGATCCAAAAGGAACTATAGTGGTTAATTCCACTTAGTGTCTTGGCACAACATCAAACAATTTAGTTGAAGCTTATGCACTTGTGAAGGGTGTTCAAATAGTTGATTAAATAAGGTGCAAGGCATTGATCATGTTTAAAAATTATGTAATAGCTATCAAAACTATGAATGGTGTCTTTATTCAAGTGAATTCTAAACAAACCATGGTTTTAAACAAGGCAAAAGAAGAATCCAAAACCTTAGATAAATTTTATTTCTTCCATGTGAAAAAAGATCTCAACTAAGCAGTGGATCATTAGACTAAAAGAGACTCCTCCTTACCCTTAGGCCAATATATACAAAATAGGGAGTCAATAAACCATATTATCCCATAGCTATTAGTTTTGATCTCAATTAAATAGTGGATCATTAGACTAAAAGAGCCTCCTACTCATACTTAGGTCAATCTTTACAAAATAGGGAGGGAATCAACCATATTATCCCATAGATATTGGTTTATATCTCAACTAAACGAGCCTTGTCCTTATCCTTAGGCTAATATTTACAAAATAGGAAGGGAACAAACCATATTAGCCCATAGTTATTGGTTTAACGCAATCCTTTTAGCATTTATCAATTGCATGGCTTGAGGTTTAATACTTCATGATAGTGGCTTGGGGACGAGAGCTCAGAGGACAAAACTCATTTCCTCTCGCATGTGTAAACCACTACCATTGTTTTGTATTGAATGCTATATTGTAGTAACACACCAACAATATGGGATTGGAAAAATCAAAGTAAGAGCACTTGCAGACTTCTCCACCTAATGATATATCTCCAAGACAGTGGATCATGGCAGAAAACAGAAATTTCATATATGTGGTGCAACATAGGAGAATATTTACAAATATTACTAGGGATGAGGGGTTTTTAGGCATGGATATTGGGTATCATATTATGTTCTTTTGGTACTTAAACATGGATGTCATTTAATTTCATTTTTTGGTGTTCAACCGTCTCCCTTTACCTTTCATTGGTCTTGTCTTCATCATACATTCCTCACATAGATTTAACAGTCTAGTTTTTTAGGCTTCCAACAAATTCCAAATTGTGGTATTCTTATCTAGTTAATTGGGTCTCTTGTTTTCACTCTCAAACCAGTGTTTGGTTTCTCATCCATTTCAATATTAACTTGCTCTTCACTTACGGGATGGTAAATTTTCTTCTAAGATCTGTCATGACCATCTCTTTTATGGAAAACTTTTCCCATAAATAGTTTTTGCTTGTAGGTGTAAGGCTTTTCATTACAACAATGGACAACAAGGACATTATAAAGTTCAGGAGAATCTTCAAGCACCATGAGGAGTATATTGAGGCAAACAAGGTTTCATTTCTCTTTGTTAACTCCAAGGTGCAAGAGAATGACCACTAATGTACCACCTAGGATGCAAAAATAATAAATTTATTAGTGCAACAAAAGAAGAGAATAGATAACTTGAAAGTTGAACGTAGCATGCTCTAGAACTTAGCTCTAAATCTTCACAAGGAATCCCTCTCAACGGCATCCAACAAGAAACTAAAAAAAAAATCCCAAGCAATGATGAAACAAAAAGACATGGTACACCATCTCAATGAGAAAATGGATATACAATGGTAGAACTCCCCCTCTTTAGAAGCCACACAAGACAAGGTCAACAATTTTCATTCTTCTAGTTCAGTATCTACTTTTTGAAAATGTTTTGTAAAATCATAAAGATACTCGGAAATTATATGAGGGTGACAATAAGTAGGAGAATTTGGAATCTAGTTTTTGTAGTCTTCAATAAGACATCTATTGTAAAAGAAATTATCCCATTTACTCAAGGCTCGAGTCCACTGAAGCATAAACTTAGCATTATCTACAACTTTTTTAAGAAATAATATTCTATTCTAGTGTAGAAAAGAACATGTAGGTGGATTACAAAGTGTGGTTTTCAGTTAGGCTATGTCAAGATACCAATACCCAAAGGGGTGGGGTGGGTGTGTCCCCATTGCCAATATTATGTGTTTCCTAATTTGGGGCCTTAAAAAATATTTTTGCTCGTTACCCATATTTAAATTCAATTTCTTCATGTTTTATGAACTATAAGCTTCTTTTCTTGATGCATTCTCCTTAACCCAACTCTACAAAACCCAAAGGCATGAGGTGGGTGTATTTCCACAAAGAGGGTCGCACATGTCAACATGATGTTTAGAACCTAAAAAATTACATTTACCCTTTACTCACATTAAAATTCAATTGCTTCATATTTTATGACCCATCATATTCTTTTCTTGATCTATTATCCCTAATGATCTAGGAGGGTCCAACAACACTCAAAATTTGAAGTCCTCGAATATCAGCGAAACTAGCACTAAGTCATATATCATGTCAAGACGATTCCAACATTGTGAACGGCACCTCAAACCAATTTTGTATGACAAAGTTATCCTCATATGAAGTTTTTGGCAAACAATGAAAAAAAATTGCACTGACAGTGCCACATGGCATCACCAAAAGGCACCATGTGGCACCATCCATAAGGTTCCAACATGTCACCCACCAGAGATGCCATGTGGAATGATGTGTGTTAGGTCCCTATAATACTAGTGATTCCCCCATTACTATTGTCATTGTAGCTCTTATTGTTATTATTGTGCCCCTATTGTACCCATATTATTATTAGTGTGCCCCATAGAAACCCACTATTGTTATTGTTGTGCCCTTATGTTATTAATGTTATGTCGGCCTGATTATATTGTGACCCCTTAGACTCCTATATATAGAAGGGAGGTTTAGTCATTTGTATCATCCAAGAATTTTTCATTTGTGTAATGTAAATGAGGTTTCCCCTCGAAGAGGCTGAATTCTAAGACATTGATCTATCTTTCTATTTTTTTGTGAGCTGGTTTCATAACAGTTGGTATCAGAGGTTTGGATTCTAGAGTTTCGTTGCTCCAAACAAGTCATCGTGGTATGTTCGCTATAACTTTTTTCTGCGACGTTTCGGAAGCTAAAAGAAAAACCCATTTGAGCCGAAGTCATTTTGAACTTCGAATCTGAATTTCATAGCTTGTCTCGCTATATTTTCAGAGATATGATCTGAGGAAATTAGGGTTTTTGCAGACTCCCAAATTACATTCCAAACAGGTGACCTGGGGAAAATCATCATAACTTTTGTTCTGAGCATCAGATTGAAATTTCATAAGAAGTTTAAGAAAGAGGACGGCCTATAGTTTTTTGTATATCAGTTTCAGGTACTAAGGTTGAAATAGTGACACATGGCACTTCATACAAGTTCACTCTACTGAACTAGCCTATAATCAGGTCACTGTGGGAGATTTGGCATAACTCTTTCTTGGAGAATCCAATCTTGATCATACTTGCGGGGTTAGAAAGAGGACTTAAAGGGCTACTGTAGGACAAGATTTCAGATATTCGAGATCTGCAGTTACAGAGATACAACAGATTCAATATCGAGTTCTTACAAAGAAAAAAAGGAGTGTAGTTTTTTTAAGTTTGCATAACAATTGATTTGAAAAATTAGTTTGAAGGAATTCAAATGTAATAGTGAAGAATAATTAGCATTAATTGAAGCCCCGAAGAAAGAAAATGGAAAGTGACCTAAAAGCTCTAGCATGACTCGTGAAGAAAAGGAAGAAATCCAACATGATATATCAAAATTACAAGACCAAGTACAACAAATTTCACTCTCACAAAAGGTAACTGAATCTAAGATAGATGGCATGGAAGCTAAGATGAATGGCATGGACGCTAAGATGGAAGAATTGAAGATAAATTTGAATAAGTTGCTACAAGAAACAGTTATTAATGTTGAAAGGGTAGTAAAGGAAACTTATGATGAGAACAAAAGAAATGTTAATCATGATTTCATAGACTCTAATGTTGGATTGAAGACCCACCATGTTCCAAAAATAGATATGAGGAAGTTTGATGGCAAGAATCCCAGAACATGGATACTACAGATGGTACGTGTTGAGTCCCAAACTTGCATCTTCCCTATACACCTTTTCAGCCTTCTTTTCCATTTACTTGACCCACCAAGCTGTCAAATCATTGCATATTAGTTTAAAAAGAGCTTATAAAATGGTTTCCTAACTATGTCTTGTGACTGTTGTTTGATTTAGATTTTTGTTCAATCAGCTGCGGAAACTTGTCACTTTCTGCAGCCAGCTCAAGTTTCCACAGCCATTTTGTTGAAATCCATGTTACAGGTGTCTACTGGAGAATCCGGCCACATGGGCAAGCTGAAAATGACGTGTACATGGAGCGTGTCCCCTTGGTTCAGTCGAATCACTCACAAACAGCCATGGTCAAGGACAATCAAAGCAGTGGTCAACATAAGAGTTTTGCGGTGGCACGGCTCTGTTTTTACCACGTGAAGATTTGCGTGGCAAGTTCCTCAATCTCCGGAGATGTGCTAACACCTGTGGATCGATCCGTGAACCAAATCGAACAGCCACCACTCCATAGATTTAATTGTCACGGCTACCATACTGCTAGATCTCAGGACGTGGTTGTTCACGTGTCTGTTTGGCAGCGCAGAAATTAGGAATTAGTTGTAGCATCCTCAGTTATAAATAACGCGTTATCATACGCTTGATAGCTAGCTTTTTATATGTAATCTTGACTGTTTTTACAAGCCCACTGTGTCGTGCTATATCTTTATCTTATAACTGCATTTTAATATATGAGAAGACAGCGTTCTTAAGTTCAATTCGTGACTGAGTATTGATTGGCCGAGGTTGCAGAGGGCCCCTGTACACCAAGGCTCTGTATCTATTGTATAGTTTCTTGCTTGCTTTCATTATGTTACTGCTTTTATAATCATTTGCTTGTATATATTACATTGTTCTGATATTCATGTTAACTGTTGTCCATCTTTTCTTTTATGCTTTCTCATGATTGTTAACTGATCAGTGTTTTTCTTTCAGGTTCTTGTAGACAGCCCGGGCAATTTACATAGTTTTTAATGACTAATGACATGAAATTATCTTGTCCTTCTGTTGATTTATGATTCTGAGTTTCAATTCCAGCATTGTCATTTCTTTCAGTTCTGTTTTGCTCATTTACTTTCATGCAATCTAGATATCATATTACTCCATTTGTTTATGATTACCTCCTATAGCCAAGCGACTCAAATAGTGAGGAATCAGAATATTAGTTGATGTAGTGTGATTTAGTTTACTTTTCTGCAAGTTAGTGATTTGATTACTCATGTCATTTTCAGATATTGAAATATGAATGTGTAGTTTAATCTCAGTTTCATTTTATGCAATTTAGATATCAGATTACTCAATTTGTTTATGATTACCTCCTATAGCCAGAGCGAGTCGAATGGTGAGGGGTCAGAATATGAGTTGAAGTAGTGTGATTTAGTTTGCTTTGCTTACAGTCTTTGAATTGCTTTGAGTTCAGTTTTTTTCTCTTTTTATACAGCAGCAAGGATACTGGGCTTCATTGTCACTAGCTCACTGTTTTGGTACATTTTTATTTTTTTCTTAGGAATTGATTTCATCACAGCCAGTTTGAAAACCTTTTTGAGAACTTTAAAGTTTGGAAAAATCATTGTAGAAGTCACCATTGCCATCCATACTTGACTTTCAATTCTGTCATCTCACATTAGGGAATCAACAAAAGATAAACCCAAAAACAAACCAAAAACTCAAAACAACAAAGAAATAAGAAATCGGTTATCTTGCATATACAGTGCACTTCACTTCAGCAGTTTACGACTCTTGGATTGACATTTTAAATAGCAATTTAGGACACACTAAATTGACCAAATATTTTGGCGCCGTTGCCAGGGAAGTGAAACTAGGTAGCCAATTTCTTAAAAAAAAAACAAGAAAATTTCAAGGGAGGTAAAAATTGATAACTTCTCAAAGTATGCTCTCCTCTTGCACCCAATGTGATCTAGAGGATCAAAAAAGAGAGTTATTGGTTTAATAATTTTTTGATTATGCTCTCTTCTTGCACCTAGAGTGACCTAGAAGATCAGAAAGAGAATTATTAGCCCGACTTGAAGAAAAATAAAAAATGACATGCATAGAGCAAGAGATTATAGGGGAAAGTTTTTAACTAGGGCCAAGAGTTCGATTTTTACAACTCCATCCACTTCAAGGAATAGACAAGAAACACCTCCATCATCTCCAACTCACACTCCTAGCCTTAGGATTCCTGGAGTTCAAGAGACAGTAGTTGAATTAGGAGACTCTCCCACACTATCCACCAAATCTGAGTTAGGAAAAGACCCTTTCTTTACTTCTATAGGAAAACACATTGTAATTGAGGAAGTAGAATCACCTGAAGAAGAAGAGGAAGAAATTCCTCCTCGTTCGCCATTGGTAGAGGAACCAGAGGACTCTGAAGTCTTTGAGGAAACTATCATGACAGAGGAAGTAGTAAACGGATTTGGTAGAGGTAACGGTAGAGGAGGAGGAGGAAACAATGAAGGAGGTAGAGGTAACAATGGGGGAAATATGGATGGAGATAACTCATTCGGATTTCCTATAGTTGATGAGGATTCTCGAGCAACAATGAAAAACATCTCATCATCTGTCCTCCCAAACTTTCATGGGTTACAAAATGAGGATCCTGAAACATTTCTATTTGAGTTTGAAGTCGTGTGTCGAACTTATGATTATTTGGAAGACTCTCAAAAACTCAAATTGTTTCCTTCAACATAAAGGGAGCTGCTTTGAAATGGTTCATGGGATTAGTCACTCAATCCATTACGACTTGGAATGATATGAAACAAACATTTTTGGATAGATACCTGGACTATTGTATGCCCACCAATCACAAGGATGAGGTATTCAAAATGGTGCAAAGAGAAGATGAAAACTTGGAGGATTTAATTGAAAGATTTCAATACAACCTGAAAAGAGCAAAAATGAATAACTTAGATGAGGGAACCTTGAAAGCCCTTCTATTAAAAGCCATTAGAGATGAATGGATAGATATTTTGAACATGATGGGAAAATGAGATATATCTCAACTTCCACTTCATGATATAGCAGAGCTATGTGTCCATCTCTCAAGGGGAAAATCTAAAACTGGAAAAGGGCCTAGAGATCCTTCTCTCATTAGAGCAAACAAATCTGCAACTCGATTAGTAAGTAGGGCTGAGATTGGCAACATGCTTGATGAATTCAAAACTGATATTTTAGGGAGTCTTAGTGAGCAACTAGACACCCTTAAGATACAAAACAAGCAGAAAGCAGAAGCTGAAGCTTTGGCCATCTTTTTTCCAAAATGTAGAAATAAACATGCTCTAAGGTAATGTTCCTTGGATGCAAAAGTTGTAGAAACATGTGTGATTTGCTCAGAAAACCATGAGACCAAGGATTGCCCTTCAATTCTTGGGCTCAAAGCTGTCTTTCAAGAAGATCCAAATTCAATTGAGTCTCTCTGTTTTGTTGCAAGGAGACCTTGGCAGGGGCAACAAAATCAAGGGTTTAACAACTCTATGAACTTTCAACCCCCACCAAATTGGAATCCTTGGCAACAACCTTGGTCCCAACCTCAAAATTCTTTTCAATCATGGGTACAAGGTATGCAAAATCCTTATGGGAGATTTGCTCATTTTTATCAATATCCTCCATCTTTTCAACTTCCACAATTATCATTGCCATTTCCACAACAACAGCAACCTTCTCAACAGAATCCAAATTCTCAACTCTTGCTTCCATTCCAACAGAAGAAAAATCAACAACCTTCCCAGCCAGTGCCGAACCCCAACAATAAAAACCCTCAAAATGCTTACATGGTAGAAGGACAACAATTTCCTACCTATATGATTGTTCCTCTTAATGATGTACAACTCAGATCTGGTAGAGTTTTAGACAAGCCTTCTATAGATGCTCAAAAGCAAAGCATTTCTGAGGAAGATTCTCTTTAAGCCAATAAAGGTTCTGAAGCACCTCTTCAAAACCCAAGTACTCAAAAAGAAAAAGAAAAAGAGTCAACCCCACAACTCCTATAGTTGAGCAACCCGCATCTTAATCTACACCTCCTTTTCCTGAAAGATTACAAATTGACAAAGGGGTGGAAAAACAAATCTTGTTGCCTGATTATGATTTTCTAGATGAATTAAAGAATGTCTGTATCAATATTCCCTTGTTACAAGCCATTAGAGAGATTCCTATTTTAGCAAAAGCAATAAAGGAGTTGAGTCTTAAAAGACCAGGAAGGAAACCAAGCGATACAAGAAGAATCCACCTGGTAGGACAAATTGCAGATATCATGATGGGAAAAATTACTATACAAAAGTATATAGATCTCGGTAGTCCAATTGTCAAAACACATATCAATGGGGTAGAGATTCCAAATACTTTGATTGACTTAGAGGCTGCTATCAACATTATGAGTAGACAGAGTATGGAACAGCTAAAACTTCCTAATCTTCTTTTTACACCTACTTTACCGCAACTTGCAGATCGATCAATTATTAAACCAGATGGTGTATTAGAAGACATTTCGGTTTCCTTAGATTCTTGGGAATATCCAGTAGATTTCATGATTTTAACTCCCAAGAGTAATCTAGGAGGACACCCACTCATTTTAGGAAGACCTTGGCTAGCCACAGCTGATGCTTTTATCAGTTGTAGATCTGGGGATATGTATATTTCTGATGGTAGTTCAACAAAGAAATTCAATCTGTATCCTCCAGCAAAAGCAATTACAGAAGTAGGGGATAATGAATGGGTTGATGATGAGAATATTATACACCCTGTCTTTACCATTTCTGAAATCAATGAAGATAGTCAAATTCTGAACACATTATAAAACTTTGAAACATCTTCAGAATATGACCACACACAATTTCAGTTAGATTCTGACATTGAGTATCTATCATCTAGACAAATGTCTCTTTACTCTATGGAAGATTTTGGTAGTTCCGCCATTGAGATCTTTCCAGGTAAAACATTGACTATTAACAAAAACTTGGAAAAATCACAACAATGAGAGCTAACCAAAATCTTGCAAAAACATTCTACTGCATTTGCATGGGAGTATACTGATATGAAAGGTATTGACCCTAAAACTTGCATTCATCACATTTACATTGAGGAGACAGTAGACCAATCAGACAACCTCAGAGAAGGATGAATCCAAACCTTAGGGAGATAGTGAAAGAAGAGCTCCAAAAACTACTCAATGTAAACTTCATTTATCCAATTTCAGATAGCCGATGGGTTTCTCCTTTGGTTATAGTACCTAAAAAGAATGGTAAATGGAGGGTATGCATTGATTACAGGGAATTGAACAAAGCAACTTTGAAGGATCACTTTCCTTTACCCTTTATCGATCAGGTATTAGATGCTCGAGCAGGCAAAAAGTACTTTTCATTCTTGGATGGTTTTAGTGGCTATAATCAAATTCAGGTAGCACCTGAAGATCAAGATAAGACCACATTTACCTGTCCATGGGGAAATTTTTCCTACCGAGTGCTTCCTTTTGGATTATGTAATGCACCCACAACATTTCAAAGGGCAGTACTAGGAATATTTTCTGATCTAATCCATGATTGTGTAGAGGTTTATATGGATGATTTTACAGTTTATGGTGATTCATTTGAAGAGGCATTAGAGAATTTGGAAAAAGTCCTTATAATATGTAAAGAAACAAACCTTTCATTGAGTCATGAAAAATGCTTTATGATGTTTACTGAAAGTATTGTTTTGGGACATCATATTTCAAGGGATGGGATTAAAGTTGATAGATCAAAAGTTGAAGTCATCTCCAAGTTGCCTATTCCAAGTTGTCAAAAAGATGATAGAAGTTTTCTAGGATTTACTGGGTACTATAGAAGATTTATAGAAAACTTTACCAAAATAGCATCTCTCCTCTTCAAATTACTTACAAAATACTGTGAATTCAAATGGGATCATGATTGTCAATCGGCATTTGAAACTTTGAAAACAAGAATATCTGAAGCACCCATTTTGAGAGGACCGAATTGGAAACTTCATTTCCATATTTCTACAAATGCTTCAAATACAGCTCTAGGAGCTGTGTTGGGTCAAAATGATTTATTTCCTTATGCCATCTACTATACTAGTAAAAATTTGACGCCCACTGAGTTGAACTATACTGTGACTGAAAAAGAATTTTTAGTTGTTGTTCATGCAATCAATAAATTTAGACATTATATCACGGGCTATGAAACTTTTGTTCATACTGATCATTCTGCAATTAGATATCTAATGAATAAACTTGTTACTAATGGCAGAGTTACAAGATGGCTCTTTCTTTTACAAGAATTCAATATTACTTTGTTGGATAGACCAAGGAAACAAAATACAGTAGCTGATTTCTTGTCTAGGATCCAAAATACTAACGAAGATTCTCCTGTAGAGGATAAGTTTTCAGATGAATATTTATTTTCAGTAACTACTAAGACTCCTTGGTATGTAGATATTGCTAACTATTTGGTTATAGGGAAGCTACCTCCACATTTATTTCCTAGTGAAAAAAGGAAAATTATTCAGGAAAGTTCAAATTATTCATGGATTTCTAACGAATTGTTTAAAACAGGGCTAGATTGTGTGATCAAAATATGTGTTCGGGAAGATGAAATGCCTGACATCCTCAAGGCATGTAATGATAAACCATGCGGTGGACACTTTGCTGACAAAAGGACGGCCTATAAAATCCTTTCTTTAGGATATTATTGGCCTTCCCTCTTCAAAAATACAAAACAATATGTCAGAAGGTGTGACAGCTGCCAAAGAGTAGGGAAACCGACTCTTTCAAATGAAATTCCATTACAATCATAGGTACTTATCAAACCCTTTGAAAAATGGGCTTTAGATTTCATTGGACCCATTAATCCACCATCTAAACAGAAGAAGTATATATTGGTATGCACTGATTATGTCACTAAATGGGTAAAGCCAAAGCATTACTTTCTGCTACTGAAAATTCAGTTGTTAAATTTCTGAGGATATTTTTACTCGTTTTGGTGTCCCAAGAGAAATTGTGACAGATCAGGGAAGTCAATTTACATCTAACTTGATGGAGAAGCTGACGGAAGAATTCAAAATCAAGCACAGAAAATCTACTCCTTACCATCTGCAAGCAAATGGCCAAGTGGAGTCTACAAACAAAGTTATTGAGAAAATCATCACCAAAATTGTTCATCTACACAGAAGAGATTGGGCAGAAAGGCTCCCTGAAGCCCTGTGGGCCTACAGAACTACATGGAGGAATACAACAGGACATTCTCCCTATGAACTTGTTTATGGGAAAGAAGTCCTGCTCCCTATTGAGTTTCAAGTCAAGACTTTCAAGATGGCAGTTCAGTTGGGGATGAACCTATCAGAAGCCCAAAATCACAGAATGGAGCAGCTGAATGAGCTAGATGAGATCAAACAAGAAGCAATTTTAAGAATTGATCTAGTTCAACATCAAAGAGCTAAGTGGCATGACAGATGCATCAAAGAGAAAAAGTTTCAAGAAGGATATTGGGCACTACTGTTTGATTCCAAGTTTAAAGACTTTAAAGGTAAATTTCAGACCCATTGGCTTGGGCCATATGAGATTGACAACTTCTTTAGCAATGGAACGATAATAATCAAAACCATTGATGAATTTCAAACTCCTCTTATTGTGAATGGCCACAAATTGAAAATTTATCATAAGCCACTCTCAAAAGAGGAATTTGTCAAAATATTTCAAGAGAATTCTACAATAAAGCTGGTGAAGAAGAATCCTTCTTCCCCACCAGCCTAACCTTTGTTTCTTTCAGTTAAAAAATAAAAAATAAAAATAAAAAAATTCTACAAGCCTGAAAACCAATCACTGATTGGCGGTCTTATACAGAAAATGTAGAGTGAAAATCAGGGACACCTGACACTATATTTTCCAAAAAAAAAAAAATCTCCCCTTCTTTTTCATTTTCACTCCACTTCATTTTCCATTCCACTCCATCTCCATTTCATTTTCATTTCACTTCACTCCGCTTCATCTCATTCCATTTCATCAATAAATGTCTCTTTCAGGACCATTTCCACTCAGTTAGTTATTATCTAACTATCTTTGTTCAGCCAAGTGGGTACTGTGTCAGTTTCCGCAGTTGGAAACAGTTTCCGCAGCCAGAAGCAGTTTCCGCAGCCACCACTCTGTTTTTCAAATTTACAGTCAAAATGTTAATGCAATAATCATGAAAATGCAGGTGTGACTGAGCATATGCTATGAAGACATGGAGCATCTCCAGACATCAATAAAGAGCAGTTGGTTAAAGGCTAATGGACAACAAATGACAAGGATTCCAAAGGTATGAGCAAAAATTTCTTTCAAATAGCAATTAAAGGCACAATTTTGCATAGTTGTCAAACCATAAAAGCTCTACTATGTGCAATGATTATCACGATAGCTCCATTACCCATTACCATCCCACGACATTATTCCGCACACCATGCATTTATTCCTTAATGGTCTCATGATTGATTTTCGGGTTTAACTCATAGTCGACTGCACTTTCATACCCCACTTGTAATCATGAGATGTGACCTATTTCATTACGGCTCCTCTCCACCGCATTTTCCGCAGCCATTCATTAAACGTGTAACATTTCGTACGCAGCCGTTCAATTCAAAATCCCGACTTCACTCCATTTCCTTACCATTCTGTTAAAACCATCTTCTTCACATACGTCTGCACTTCATTTTGTGAACTCACCTCGGCTGCTCATCCTCTGTTTCCGCTTGCAGTTCCGGAACATTCCCGTTACCTGTTATCCTCCAATTGCAGCCACTGTATTTTTGCCATAAACCCTGCAACCGAGCCACCTTACCTCTGCTAAACCCTCACACGCAATTGAATTTTCAGTTGAATTTCAAAACAGAGGAAAGGATGGGACGATTACTAAGGGCAGAACCAGAAGGACCTAAATATTTAGAAGGTTACCCTCAAGCAAAAGATTTGTTGAAGAAAGCAAAATGGTTACGCTTCATCCAAAAATTTAAGGGCCATAACAAGGAGGTAACGAAAGCCTTTGCACGGTCTTTCGACGGCCAGATGGTGGAAATTGGAGACTTAAAGCTCACGGTCACTGAAGCCTCAGTAGCAGCTGCCACAGACTTGCCCCAGGAAGGTGAGCGTTGGTTTAAAAACAAAAGTGTGGACGAGCAGGCATGGAGAATTATGTTACATAACCCAGGTATGGACGTTACTATGTTTACAAAAGGAATTCCTGTTCATGCATTGAAAGAAGAATGGGCCAGCTTACTGTTAATCATCCAAAAGTTTATCACTTGCGAAGGACGCTTTGGTTCAATGTACATGTATCATGCTAGGTTACTGATGAACTTCTTAGAGAGTCAAACTCTTAATTTGCCTTATTTCTTACTGCTGAGTTTGAAAAAGATGAGTACCACAGTCCAAAAGCACATAGGAAATATAGAACCTCATTTATATCATCATGGACTTGTAAGGATTCTCATTGAAGACCAACTGAAGAAAAACAAAGATACCTGGGAACGATTCTTAGTAAGAAATTACTTTCAAGAGCCATCTGAGGCACCTGAAAGTAGTACACCAAAGACACCGAGAAGGAGTAGGAGAAAAGAAAAGAGTGCCATAGTCCAAGACTCTCCTATTACCAAAACTCAAGAAGTTGGTCAAAAAGAAAAGGAGAAAAGAACTAAGGACAGGAAACAGAGAAAATTGAAAGGAAAAAGAAACATAGAAGAAGTCTACCAATCACTTGAGCCATCTATAGAAGAAGACTATTAAACATTGTCTGAGAGACTAGTGCATCTTCGCAAACAAGCTGCTACAGCAAAGAAGAAGAAAAAAGGAAAACAGAGCATAGAAGAAGGGAGTACTAGTCCACAGTATTTAAGAAGAAGCAACAGGCTTAGAGAAAGGGGGAGTAAAACACAAGTAAAACGACCCCACTTCATTGACTTGGGTGGGGAAACACCCGAGAAACCTCCAGCTGGCCATAGTCCATCTCATCCTCAGCCAACTATTGAAACTAGTCCTCCAGATGTTGATATAAGCCCTTCTCGACCGGAATTAGAAAGCAGTCATCCTCCTCCACAAGACTTTGAAGTCAGTCCAAGAAAAACACCCGAAATAGATCCAAGTCAACAGGAGGTGTATGACTACCTCGAATCTTTAGAAAAGACAGCTGCAGGCCCGAGTACCACTCTGCCCCACATGACACAAGATGCACAAGTCCAATCCTTAAAGCAAGAAGTATTTGAATTAGAGGTTCTAAACAAACATATTAAGCAAGAAAATGAAGCACTTAAGGAGTAGAGCAAAGTGAACAAAATTATTCATGATAATATTATGCTTCATTTGGGACTATGGCAAAAGAAGAACAAGAAACTAAAAAAAAAATGCAGAAAGTTGAGCAGGAAACTAATCAATCTCAAATTCAGATGTCTGATAAAGAAACCCAGGATGGTGGTAGCACCAAGAAAGAAGAGAAGAGGACTGGATCTACTAGCAGAGGCTTCAGAACATATGGATTAAAGGGGAATGACTAAAATTTTGGTTGCATGAGGACATGCAACACCTTCACAGTGGGGGTATGTTGAGTCTCAAACTTACATCTTCCCTATACACCTTTTCAGCCTTCTTTTCCATTTACATGACCACCAAGCTGTCAAATCATTGCATATTAGTTTAAAAAGAGCTTATAAAATGGTTTCCTAACTATGTCTTGTGACTGCTGTTTGATTTAGATTTTTGTTAAATTAGCTGCGGAAACTTGTCACTTTCCGCAGCCAGCTCAAGTTTCCGCAACCATTTTGTTGAAGTCCATGTTACAGGTGTCTACTGGAGAATCCGGCCACATGGGCAAGCTGCAAATGACGTGTACATGGAGCGTGTCCCCTTGGTTCAGCCGAATCACTCACAAACAGCCATGGTCAAGGACAGTCAAAGCAGTGGTCAACATAAGAGTTTTGCGGTGGCACGGCTTTGTTTTTACCACGTGAAGATTTGCGTGGCAAGTTCCTCAATCTCCGGAGATGTGCTAACACCTGTGGATCAATCCGTGTGTTAGCCTCCTATTAAATAGGTTTCATATTTCATGATTGACTATTTACATGCCAAAATGTCATTCTTTCCATGCTGCAAAGGTTCCATATTTCCTAGAAAACTCAGAAAATTAAAAAATGTAAAGAGGGTATGCCCTAAAAGAAAAATCAAAGGGTAAAAAGAACAATGAATTGGTCAAAGAGAAAAATAAATGAAATGAGCCCCAAACAAAGGCCAGGAAAGTGTGCTAGCTCAAATGCCACTATTATATTCCATTTTTGAAGAACTATTCCATTTTTGAAGAGTTTCACAGTTAAGGGAAGGCCAAACAGCTTAATCTTGGCCTCCGTAGGTTTAAATTGCTTGTTGTAGAGATAGAGAATAAATATCTGTCCAAACTGTTTAATCTTGGCAGAACATTAGATAGGTAGAGAAACAAGGATGCTCAACTGTTTAATCTGAGCCCTCGGAAGATATAAGGGTAGATTTAAATAGGAGGATAGCCAAAAGAAAAGATGAAAAGTTGGGTTTGCTAGTTCAAGTGCACCCAAACAAAAAGAAGAAAAAATGTTAGGCTAAGTAGGCTGGGTAGGTAGTTTTGAGGTTGCAGAATGATGAATTGTGATCAATTTTGTGTTTCAAAGTGCTAATCTACTTCAGATCACAAGTGCAAGGCAATTTTTCCTTGGAGCAGCTCAAGCGAGGCATGAATAAGTTTCCCTTCTTCCTTTTCCCCAAATCATTCACTAATTTCCCTTAAAAGATGTTAAGATATGCTTGATATCTTTAAAAATCATCATATTCCATAAACATTTGCCTAAGTAAAGATCTGTTTTACTTAGGAGTGTTCATATTTCTTCTATAAGTCCTATTTCCCCTTTGTAGCCTAAGATTTCTATACTTAGCAAATCCATATTAATTTCTAACTTTATTATATAAATCCCATGATTTCTCCCCTCCCCATATTAAAAATATAGTAAAAATCCCCTTTATATACATATCCCCTCCTTTGGTTGAAATATAACCATAAATATTGCCTTGGGAATTACTAAGTTTACTTGAAACTTAGTAAGAACCCTCATTTTACTCACTTAACCATCTTCCATGCATTGGACCCCTTCCGATGCATTAACAACCCTCTTCCGATCATATGAAAACCCTTCCGATGCTTTAAACCCCTTTTAAGGCATAAAACCCTCCTCCCATTCCATTCCCCCCCTCCGACGTGATATCGCTGTCGGAGGTAGCAGTCAAGTGTTGGCCCATATATGCTCCCCGACCCCTTCCGCCGATGCGATATTGCCGATCGCGCGGCAGCCGTCCGATCTGCCCCCAGATCCAACGGTCCACATTGTGTCGCATTGCCATTTCGCTTCGCCCATCGCATATATGTAAAAGGCTCCGACCCATTTCCCTACGCCGATGCGATATTCTGACTCATCCTCAGCTGTTCGATCCGCCTTCCTAGATCCGACATCTATTGTTGATTTCAGAGCGCCCCCGACGTGCGGGAGTTAGCGTCCGATAGAGGGTGGTTTTACCGCCGTACGCAAGGACGCGTGCCCTGTTTTCATTGCATCAAGCCTCCTCTGACACTTACCACCCCTGTACAAAAGGCGGTCCGATAAAACCATTTACCGCCGTCTGCCTGCGTCCCCACCCTGCCACCATGTCACCGCCACTCATTGCCCCAGTCAACTGCCACGACATCTTGCCGTACCCGGGGCCCGCTGATGACGTCATGCTGACGTCATCACAAAAAGCGCATCAAAATGCCGCAGAAACCAAAATTTGCTCCGAACAACGAGCACGGCCTCAGCACAAGCTACCAGTCCACAAATCCTCCACTATTATGAAGTCCTCTTCCTTTTTTTATCATATTTTGATCAGCCAAGCGCCGAAACAGTTATAAAGCCCGCAGAAAGCACCGCAGCAGTCCCTTTTTGCCATAAAGTGGTGGGCAAGGGCGATTTTGCAGCGAAAAGTGTATCAGCGGTGGAGAAAAGGCCTCGATTCAGTATTAAAGAGTATCAAAGTAGCGGCAAAGAGTATCAGTTAAAGAATATCAGTGGAGAATTAAAGCCACATCAAAAGAATATTAAAGAACATCCAACAAAGTCAAAGAGTATCAGTACAGAGTTAAAGCTTATTAAAATCTAAATCTAATCAGGATCGGTGAACATTGAAGCCGGCTAAAAGGAACAGATCAAAAGCCGAGGCATAGTTATGGCATAATGGCCAGCGCAGAGCTCAAAGGACACCTCAAAGCCTCATTTTTTAGGCTACTGCCTCCAGCGCAGCTTAGATAGATATTTGTTGCATTTATTTCAGTAGATATTAGGTTAAACAGAGTTATTTCCTCAAATCTGCTATCAAATCTGTTTTTGTAGATATTTTGCCTATATACCACCCTGAGCTATGTAATAGAGGTGGTTGGTTGGTTTGGTTGATAAACTCTTTCTAGACTCGCGCTGTATATTTTGAGAACTTTTATGAACAAAGATTGCTGGAATGCATTGCCTATGAACTGTCTGGTGTGGATTTGATGGCTGAAGAGTAGATTACATAATTCTAGTGCTTCTACATGGATCAATAAGTCTTTCTCCCCTGTTTTCAGTCTCTATGTTTGTAATATCATCTATGTGTCATGATCTAAGTTGCAGGAAGAAATAATAGCTCAGATGTTGCTTAACTGTGTTTTGTGCTCAATTCCTGTTATTTCTCTATGTTTTCTATTGAATTAGTTATGAATATGAATACTTTATTGCTCATATTTGCTCTAGTTCCTTCATATATGAATGTTATGTAAGAATCCTTGATTGCTCCTATATATTGTTCACTCACCTCCCCTCTGTTAGCATAATGAGAGCTACTTAGTTGCCTTTCATTCCCTGACCACCATTTCACCCTTATTCCAGCTTGAAATTGTTCCTTGTTTAGCTATCATGCTCTGTAGTCCCTCTTTGCCAAAGAAGACGCACCCAGTAACCCTTAATCCTTGACTCCATTCCCAATGGTCTGAACTTCTCACACTTTACATGCCAACTCTATCTGAAACATCATCCATCCATCCCACCAAACTCAAACAAAACCCATGTACATCATAACTAGCCTAAAATCTCACCCAAAACAAAGCTAAATTATAAAGAGAGAGCCCTCTCTGATTGCAGGTAGGCTAGGACCTGCAATCCAAAGATTGGTTTGTGGTTACCTCGGCCGTATCCCTTAGGAGCCAAGGGACAACCTGAGTGATAATATCATTGGCGACTCCACTGGGGACAATCTTTAGAAAATTCCAAAAAACAAGTTGGAAGCTGGCTCCAAAGAAGAAATCTCGCTATACCAGGTCAAACCCAGACCCAAATCCCCCAGCTGCTTTTGAAAATCTCAATTTAATCCCAAAGTTTCTAAGGAAACAAGAGCAAAAAGAGGATATTGTTGATTCAAGTCCTGAAGCAATTCCCCAAGGCTATATTCCAACCCCTAGTAAAGTTTCACTTCACGCTGTTCCATCCTCTCCTAGTTCTTCATCCACCTCTCAAAGCACCTTTCCACTCCATCCACTACACATACTACTACTATTATCCCAGTTGTTCCAGTTGTTCCATCACTTCTTGTTGTTCCATTTATCCCTGTAAATATGGCGAATCGTTATGCACCTTTACAATTACCCGCAAATCCTAGGGCCATGCCTCAGGACTATCAAACTAAAATCACATATTTTGATGGTACTGGTTCTAACACAGCCCTGCAACATACCAAGAAAATGCAGGACTATTTTGAGAATTATGAAATAGATAATGATCATACAAGAATGAAGACTTTTGTCCAAAGTTTAACAGGAGATGTAAGGCCTTGGTTTAGAGTTCTTCCTGCAAATTCCATAGCTGACCCAAAGGCCCTTTACCAAACATTTCTTAACATATGGAAGAAAAAGAGAGATCCACTACACATTCTATCTGAGTATGACACTATCAAAAGAGGCCCTCAAGAAACTGTCTTAGACTATTGTGCTAGGTTCAACAATGTTTACAATGCTATTCCACAAAACCTTAGACCTCCACCTAATCTTGATTTATACAAATTCCCTGATGGTTTTGATTCCGACATGGCAAATCAATTGAGGGAAAGAGCCCCTCAAAGTTTAGCAGACATGCAGAATGTAGCTGTTAGTGTGGAGGCAAACCTAATTGCCAAGAAAAACAGAGCAAGAGCTCAGAGAAGAACTACTTTTAAAGAAGAACCTTCAGTAGTTGAACAAAAATTGGATGCAATCTCCAATAGAGTGCACAGTTTTGAAGATAGAATGGGAACCATTGAAAGAAAAACATCATGGGAAGGACAACAAAGTAACACTATCAGAAACCAAAACTTTAAGGAAAAATCAAAACCCAAATGTTGGAAGGGCTAGCCCCGACCATGATATGAGACCTCCTTTTCAAGAAAACTATGCTGAAGCATCAACATCTAGTGAACCAATTGAGGACACTCATATCAACTTGATGGGTTTGGACAGTAAGCTACAAATTTTTCTAGCCCAACAAGACCAAGATGATCATAATATAAATCAATTTCAAACTAAGTCTGGAGAGTCATTTGACTTCAAAGAGGGCTATGATTCAGCTATATATGAAGTCCAAAAACAGTAAAAATTAAGGACCAGAACCATAGATGTGCCTGAAACCATCAAACCAAAGGATGCTAAACAGCCAAAGAAGATAAAAGACAAGGCAATCCTCACAGAACCCTCTGATAGAACAGACCCAGACCCAAAAGAAGTGACTGTAGAAGATGTAACAGATGTACAGGCCTCTAAGAACCAGCCATTTGTATCCTCTTCCTCAAAAGAAAATTCAAACAGAACTCCTGAAAGCCTTTCCAAAATAGAAATACTTCAAGACAACACTCAAGATCAAGAGAAAATCGCTGAAAATACAATTGAAAAGGGAAAATCTGCCAGTCACAATGCTAAAATCCAATCAGAAAAACCATTTGATTTAGAGGCAGAAATTGGTAAACTAAAGATATCTATTCCTCTCTCTGAGCTTGCTAAACATGATGTATATAGACAGCAAATCAAAATATCGCTGCAAATGCCAGAGAATAGGGATGATGTTAATGTCTTAGATGACCGACCTGAGCTGCTTTTCGGACCTGAAGTCGATGGCAAATCAGCAAATGGAGCTGTTTTACCCTTTTATGTCAGTTTACACATCCATGACAAAGTTTTTCACAATGCAATGTTTGATTCAGGTGCTTCACACAACCTAATGCCCAAAGTTGTAATGGAGAAACTAAACCTAGATGTCACTAGACCATACAAAGACTTATTTTCATTTGATTCTAGTCAAGTCAAGTGTTTAGGCTTAATCAAAGATTTATGTGTGTCGTTAGTCCAATACCCAAACAAAACAATCCTAATGGACGTGGTGGTGGCGGACATTCCACCCAAATATGGCATGTTGTTATCAAGATCTTGGGGAGCCAAACTCCAAGGATCTTTGCAATTAGACCTCTCCTATGCCACTATTTCAGTCTTTGGGCAACCAAAGAGACTGTATAGGGAAACATTGATGAAGTATGTGGTAAGCAGTGAGGAAAAGTCCCAAAACTTTCATATCTATTCAATTCATTCTGATATGGATTCTTTCATCTTGTTTAATGCTGATACAAGTCCTCCGACTGATGTTAACCCTTTGGCTTTAGAGCAAGAAATAGGTATAAACGAAGAATCGGTTGCCCATAACCAAGAAGTTGTTGAAACAATTGATGTAACCAGCACACCAGCCAAACTACATGAAACAGAAAATTCAAATCTGCCCACTCCAAAAATGATTACAACTCCCAATGTTAGTCAGGACCAAGAAATCTTATGGTATTTGGAGTTTCATGGTTCAGTAAACAAATTAGGAGCAGGGGCAGGAATATGGATACACAATAGACAAACAGACCATGTAGAGGGTCATGCCTATATATTAAATTTCAGATGTACCAACAACATGGCAGAGTATGAAGCCCTCCTTTTAGGCCTTAAACTGATCAGAGATCTAGGAGCAACAAAAGTTTCTATTCTGGGAGATTCTGATTTGATTATACAGCAAATGAAAGGCAATTTTGTCACTAATGATAATAGGCTAAGAGCTTATAGGAAGGCAGCCACTGAAATACTCAATACCTTCACCGAATCCCAACTTACTAAAATTTCAAGAAGCCATAACATGCATGCACATTACTTGGCAACTTTTGCTAGCACTTGCAAGCTGCCATTCGAGCCCAATCACCATTTTACTGCCGAGATAAAGCACAGGCCTGCAGTCCCAAACAATGTTAAAGACTGGCAAGTCTTTGAAAATGATGCACAAATAAACAATTTCCTCACCTTACAAGAAGAATTTTCAAACCTAAAAATTGATACAGATGCCATGGATGAACAACAGAAAATGAGCCAAAATGAGCAGACCATAACAGCTGAAGCGGCAAAGAAAATGTTGTACCCAACCATTTTTTATGACAAAAATATACAAGAGCTCAAACAAATGAATTTGGATGAAATAGCTGAAGCAGAGACTGAAGTTATTGAACTGAAAGACAATCTTCTACCCACAGGCTTGACTCCCTTAGAAGACATATTTGATTCAAATGATATCCCCAAAAAGCCAAAAATGCAACCCTTAAATGCTGCAATTGAAGACTGCAATATTGGGACAGCTGAAAAGCCCAAAATGATAAAACTGTCCAAGTCTTTGCCTCCCAATCAAAAGCCAAAATATGTTGACTTGTTTAAAGAGTTCCAAGATGTTTTTGCCTGGAGTTATGAGGACCTCAAATCCTATGACACTTCAGTGATTCAACATATTATACCTTTGAAACCAAATCAAAATCCTTTCAAACATAAATTAAGGAGAATCAATCCTGTGCTTCTCCCCTTGATTGAGAAAGAAGTAAAGAGAATGTTTGAAGCTGGAATTATAGCACCAATCAGATTTTCAGAATGGGTGTCCAACTTAGTGCCCACAAGGAAGAAAACAGGTGAGATTAGATTATGTGTTGATCTAAGAAATTTGAACCAAGTCTCCCTTAAAGACCACTACCCATTGCCCAAGATGGACCATATTTTACAAAGGGTAGTGGGGTCTTCCAGAATTTCACTGTTAGACGGCTTCTCAGGATTCAATCAGATCTTAGTTCACCCAAATGATCAGGACAAAACAGCGTTCACAACACCGTGGGGAACCTTTAAATATGTCAAAATGCCGTTCGAACTCAAAAATGCAGGGGCCATTTTTTAGAGAGCAATGGACATTTCCTTTGCCAAAGAGATCCATGATTTCTTAATAGTCTGCCTTGATGATCTTACCCCATTTTCAAAATCTGATCAAGAACATCTAAAACACCTAAGGCAAGTGTTCCTAACATGTAGAAAATATGGCATATCTTTAAATCCCAAGAAATCCCTGTTTGGCCTAGAGGAAGGCAAACTTCTAGGTCATATCATTTCAAAAGATGGCATTAGGATTGATCCAGACAGAATTCAAGCCATTCTCTAAGTCCCTTATCCAAGAAACATCAAAGAACTGCAAGCTTTTCTAGGAAAGATCAATTTCCTAAGAAGATTTATCCCAAACTTGGCAGAGCTGATAAGATTGTTAAACAACATGCTCAAGAAAGATTCCAAAGTTAAATGGTCTTTAGAAGCCAAGCAAGCCTTTGAGGGCATAAAAATTGCCTTAACCCAAGCACCAGTCCTCACAAGCCCGCAATTTGATAAAGATTTCATCATTTTTTCCTTTGCTTCTCAACACACCATTGCTGCTGTCCTATTACAAAAAGATGACCAGGGAAATGAAAAGCCCATTGCTTTTTTCAGTCGAGCCCTTAGAGATGCCCCCTTAAAGTATCAAATCATGGAGAAACAAGCATATGCCCTTGTTAAGGCCATTAAAGATTTCAGAGTTTACATCTTATACGCCCATGTCATTGCATATGTTCCAAACGTTGTTGTAAAAGATATTCTAACTCAAGAAGGAATTGAAGGCAAAAGGGGCAAATGGATTGCCAATATCCTAAAATATGACATTGAAATCAAGCCCACTAAACTGATAAAAGGACAAGGTCTAGCCAAACTAATGACCGAAACCAATTTTCAAGCCCTAGACATAAATGAACTGGACAACGAACAGGAGCTGGCGACTCCACAGATCAGTCAGGCCTTCTTGCAATCACCTTGGTATGTTGATATTTGTTTTATATTGTTAAACCTGCATGCTCCTCCAGGGTTGTCCAGAACCAAAAAGAGATTTTTAAAAATGAAAGCATCAAAGTTTTATGTCTTAGATAGTGCCCTGTTTTGGAAAAATCATGAAGGAATATTGCTTAATTGTCTAACTTTGAATGAAACTGACAATGTTATGAAATAATTTCATGCAGAGGACTGTGGAGGGCACTTATATTGGAAGTCTACTGCTGATAAGATATTAAGGGCTGGTTTTTATTGGCCCTCTCTGTTTGCCGATGTAAAGAAATTTGTTGTTTCATGCCATAAGTGCCAGACCTTTGAAGGCAAAAGAAAGCTGCTGCCCTTACCCCTTAAGCCCATTTCAACCAAGAAACCATTCCAGCAATGGGGTTTAGACTTCATTGGTGAAATCCACCCATCCTCTTCTGGCCAGCATAAATGGATTTTAACAGTCACATATTACTTTACCAAGTGGATTGAGGCCATCCCTTGTAGGCAGGCCAATGACTCAACCATCGTCCAATTCCTAGAATCCAACATTCTGTCCAGATTTGGCTGTCCCAAAAAAATCATTACAGACAACGTTGTTGCCTTTAAATCCAAGAAAATGATCAATTTTTGCCACAAATATCACATTTCCTTAGGTCACTCCACAGCCTATTATCCTCAAGGTAATGGCTTGGCCGAATCATCCAATAAAAGCCTTATCAATATCATCAAGAAAGTCTTGGAGGAGAACAAAAGGAATTGGCACAAGAATCTCACAAATGCACTATGGGCTGATAGATTGACAACTAAAAGATCCATTGGTACGAGCCCATATGAGTTAGTCTATGGCATGGAGGCAAGATTCCCTTCATCTTTGGGAATCCCTGTGATTAAGCTTCTACAAGAAATTCAAGCTGAGCCTAATGATATCCAGAGAAGGATAAATCAAACCATTCATCTACAGCAAACAAGAGAGCAAGTGTATAACAGAGCTCAGATTTTACAAGAGAAGCTGAAGAAAATGTTTGACAAGAGAACAAAGGCTGAAGACTTCTACATAGGCAACAAAGTGTTAAGATGGGACTCAAGAAGGGAGGACAAAGGAAAACATGGCAAATTCGACTTCCTGTGGAAAGGGCCATATGTTATTCAAGTTGTGCAAGGCAATAATACATATTTTCTAAAGAGTTTGGATGGCACAGAAGCTGAAGAAGGCCCTGTCAATGGCCGAATGCTAAAGCACTATCATGATCCATTTTGATGTATATAACTCAGCTCTATATTTGTACATTAATATTTGTATTTTAAGCATTTTATTTACAGCAGTCGGATAAGGAATAGCGCAGCAAATTTTGAAGACAGAATCAAAGGAAGGCACCATTTTGATCTTTTTTGAACTTATCTCAAAAGAAGTGCTTGATAAAAAATGAAGACAATAGTAAGCACGCAGAGGAAACTAGCAAGAAGTAGAGCTGTAATTTTTCTGCAAATCAGCTCAAAGAGAAATACTGCATAAACAGCTTACAAGAATTCAGTCAAAAGCATTAAGAAGAAGGAAGTTTTCAGATTACAGCAACAGTTGAAGACCAAGGCATTCTGACCTGTTGTTCTTGGATTTTCATCTGGAAAAGCCATCCCCATGTGGAGCCACTATTAGCCTCCTATTACAATAGGTTTCATATTTCATGATTGACTATTTACATGCCAAACATGTCATTCTTCCCATGCCGCAAAAGTTCCATATTTCCTAGAAAACTCAGAAAATTTAAAAAATGTAAAGAGGGTATGCCCTAAAAGAAAAATCAAAGGGTAAAAAGAACAATGAATTGGCCAAAGAGAAAAATAAATGAAATGAACCCCAAACAAAGGCCAGGAAAGTGTGCTAACTCAAATGCCACTACTATATTCCATTTTTGAAAAACTATTCCATTTTTGAAGAGTTTCACAGTTAAGGGAAGGCCAAACAACTTAATCTTGGCCTCCCTAGGTTTAAATTGCTTGTTGTAGAGATAGAGAATAAATATCTGTCCAAACTGTTTAATATTGGCAGATCATTAGATAGGTAGAGAAACAAGGGTGCTCAACTGTTTAATCTGAGCCCCAGGAAGATATAAGGGTAGATTTAGATAGGAGGATAGCCAAAAGAAAAGATGAAAAGCTGGGTTTGCTAGTTCAAGTGCACCCAAACAAAAAAAAGAAAAAATGTTAGGCTAAGTAGACTGGGTAGGCAGTTTTGAGGTTGCAGAATGATGAATTGTGATCAATTTTGTGTTTCAAAGTGCTAATCTAGTTCAGATCACAAGTGCAAGGCAATTTTTCCTTGGAGCAGCTCAAGCGAGGCATGACTAACTTCCCCTTCTTCCTTTTTCCCAAATCATTCACTAATTTCCCCTAAAAGATGTTAAGATATGCTTGATATCTTTAAAAATCATCATATTCCATAAACATTTGCCTAAATAAAGATCTGCTTTACTTAGGAGTGTTCATATTTCTTCTATAAGTCCTATTTCCCCTTTGTAGCCTAAGATTTCTATACTTAGCGTTTTCTTCACAAAATCCATATTAATTTCTAACTTTATTATATAAATCCCATGATTTCTCCCCTCCCCATATTAAAAATATAGTAAAAATCTCCTTTATATACATATCCCCTCCGTTGGTTGAAATATAACCATAAATATTGCCTTGGGAATTACTAAGTTTACTTGAAACTTAGTAAGAACCCTCATTTTACTCACTTAACCAGCTTCCATGCATTGGACCTCTTCCGACGCATTAACAACCCTCTTCCAATCATATGAAAACCCTTCTGATGCTTTAAACCCCTTTTAAGGCATAAAAACCCTCCTCCCATTCCATTCCCCCCCCCCCCCCCGACGCTATATCGCTGTCGGAGGTAGCAGTCAAGTGTTGGCCCATATATGCTCCCTGACCCCTTCCGCCGATGCGATATCGCCGATCGCGCGGCAGCCGTCCAATCTGCCCCCAGATCCAACGATCCACATTGTGTCGCAGTACCCATTTCGCTTCGCCCATCGCATATATGTAAAAGGCGCCGACCCATTGCCCTTCGCCAATGCGATATTTCAACTCATCCTCAGCCGTCCAATCCGCCTTCCCAGATCCGACGTCTATTGTTGATTTCGGAAAGCCCCCGACGTGCGGGAATTAGCGTCTGATAGAGGGTGGTTTTACCGCCGTACGCAGGGACACGTGCCCTGTTTTCATTGCATCGAGCCTCCTCTGACACTTACCGCCCCCGTACAAAAGGTGGTCCGATAAAACCATTTACCGCCGTCTGCCTGCGTCCCCACCCTGTCACCATGTCACCGCCAAGTCATTGCCCCAGTCAGTTGCCACGACATCTTGCCGTTCCCGGGGCCTGTCGATGACGTCATGCTGACGTCATCACATAAAAAGCGCACCAAAATGCCATAGAAACCCAAATTTGCTCCGGACAACGAGCACGGCCTCAGCACAAGCTACCAGTCCACAAATCCTCCACTATTATGAAGTCCTCTTCCTTTTTTGATAATATTTTGACCAGCCAAGCGCGAAAACAATTCTAAAACCCGCAGAAAGCACCGCAGCAGTCCCTTTTTGCCATAAAGTGGTGGGCAAGGGCAATTTTGCAGCGAAAAGTGTATCAGCAGTGGAGAAAAGGCCCCGATTCAGTATTAAAGAGTATCAGAGTAGCAGAAAAGAGTATCAGTTAAAGAATATCATTGGAGAATTAAAGCCACATCAAAGGAACATTAAAGAACATCCAACAAAGTCAAAGAGTATCAGTACAGAGTTAAAGGCTATTAAAAGCTAAATCTAATCAGGATCGGTGAACATTGAAGCCGGCTAAAAGGAACAAATCAAAATCCGAGGCACAGTTATGGCAGAATGGCCAGCGCAGAGCTCAAAGGACACCTCAAAGCCTCATTTTTGAGGCTGCTGCCTCCAGCGCAGCTTAGATAGATATTTGTTGCATTTATTTCAGTAGATATTAGGTTAAATAGAGTTATTTCCTCAGATCTGCTATCAGATCTGTTTTTGTAGATATTTTGCCTATATACACCACCCTGAGCTATGTAATAGAGGTGGTTGGTTGGTTTGGTTGATAAACTCTTTCTAAACTCGCGCTATATATTTTGAGAACTTTTATGAACAAAGATTGCTGGAATGCATTGCCTATGAACTATCTGGTGTGGATTTGGTGGCTAAAGAGTAGATTACAGAATTCTAGTGCTTCTACATGGATCAATAAGTCTTTCTCCCCTGTTTTCAGTCTCTATGTTTGTAATATCATTTATGTGTCATGATCTAAGTTGCAGGAAGAAAGAATAGCTTAGATGTTGCTTAACTGTGTTCTGTGCTAAATTCCTGTTATTTCTTTATGTTTTCTGCTGAATTAGTTATGAAGATGAATACTTTATTGCTCATATTTGCTCTAGTTCCTTCATATATGAATGTTCTGTAAGAATCCTTGATTTCTCCTATATATTGTTCACTCACCTCCCCTCTGTTAGCATAATGAGAGCTACTTAGTTGCCTTTCATTCCCTGACCACCATTTCACCCTTATTCCAGCTTGAAATTGTTCCTTGTTTAGCTATCATGCTCTGTAGTCCCTCTTTGCCAAAGAAAACACACCCAGCAACCCTTAATTCTTGACTCCATGCCCAATGGTCTGAACTTCTCACACTTTACATGCCAACTCTGTCTGAAACATCATCCATCCATCCCACCAAACTCAAACAAAACCCATGTACATCATAACTAGCCTAAAATCTCACCCAAAACAAATCTAAATTATAAAGAGAGAGCCCTCTCTGATTGCAGGTAGGCTAGGACCTGCAATCCAAAGATTGGTTTGTGGTTACCTCGGCCGTATCCCTTAGGAGCCAAGGGACAACCTGAGTGATAACACCATGAACCAAATCGAACAGCCACCACTCCATAGATTTAATTGTTACGGCTACCATACTGCTAGATCTCAGGACGTGGTTGTTCACGTGTCTGTTTGGCAGCGCAGAAATTAGGAATTAGTTGCAGCATCCTCAATTATAAATAACACGTTATCATACGCTTGATAGCTAGCTTTTTAGATGTAATCTTGACTGTTTTTACAAGCCCACTGTGCCGTGCTTTATCTTTCTCTTATAACTGCATTTTAATATATGAGAAGACAACGTTCTTAAGTTCAATTCATGACTGAGTATTGATTGGTCGAGGTTGCAGAGGGCCCCTGTACACCGAGGCTTTGTATCTACTGTATAGTTTCTTGCTTGCTTTCATTATGTTACTGCTTTTATAATCATTTTATTTTATATATTACACTGTTCTGATATTCATGTTAACTGTTGTCCATCTTTTCTTTTATGTTTTCTCATGATTGTTAACTGATCAGTGTTTTTCTTTCAGGTTCTTGTAGACAGCCCGGGCAATTTACATAGTTTTTAATGACATGAAATCATCTTGTCCTTCTGTTGATTTATGATTCTGAGTTTTAATTCCAGCATTTTCATTTCTTTTAGTTCTGTTTTGCTCATTTACTTTCATGCAATCTAGATATCATATTACTCCATTTGTTTATGATTACCTCCTATAGCCAAGCGACTCAAATAGTGAGGAATCAGAATATTAGTTGATGTAGTATGATTTAGTTTACTTTTCTGCAAGTTAGTGATTAGATTACTCATGTCATTTTCAGAGATTGAAATATGAATGCGTAGTTTAATCTTAGTTTCATTTCATGCAATTTAGATATCAGATTACTCAATTTGTTTATGATTACCTCCTATAGCCAGAGCGAGTCGAATGGTGAAGGGTCAGAATATGAGTTGAAGTAGTGTGATTTAGTTTGCTTTGCTTACAGTCTTTGAATTGCTTTGAGTTCAGTTTTTTTCTCTTTTTATACAGCAGCAAGGATACTGGGCTTCACTGTCACTAGCTCACTGTTTTGGTACATTTTTATTTTTTTCTTAGGAATTTATTTCATCACAGCCAGTTTCAAAACCTTCTTGAAAACTTTAAAGTTTGGAAAAATCATTGTAGAAGTCACCATTGCCATCCATACTTGACTTTCGATTCTGTCATCTCACATTAGGGAATCAATAGAAGATAAACCTAAAAACAAACCAAAAACTCAAAAACGACAAAAAAATAAGAAATCAGTTATCTTGCATATACAGTGCACTTCACTTCAGCAGTTTACGACTCTCGGATTGACATTTTAAATAGCAATTTAGGACACACTAAATTGACCAAACAATACGTATTACAACTTTATATTTGAAACCAAATCAGTTTGTATGGCATCGATGGCTTTGCTCTCGTAAACAAATTGTCACTTGGGAACTTTTTACAGAAGAGATGATAGCACATTATGAGGATACAAAAAGCAACACCTTTTTTAGCCAATTGATAAATCTCAAACAAAAGGGTTCAATGATGGAGCGCATTGAGGACTTCCAAAAATTGAACATAAGGGTAAAAGATATTCCATAGGAGCATAAGATTGATGTGTTCATAGGGACTTTAAAGGATAATATCCAACATGAGGGTCGCCTTTGGGAACCTGATTCATTGGATAAGGTATTCAGGTTAGCAAGAAAAATGGAAAGCAAAATTATGGCAACCAGGAAGCCTACCACTCACAACTATAAAGATGGAAGTAGTGTTGCCCCTAGCCTTCCACAACCTACAAGTTTGACACCACAACAATTGGAAGAAAAAATAGCAAAAGGACTTTGTTACAGTTGTGATAGAAAATACACTAAAGGTCATAAATGTGATGAGAAGAAACTATTCTACATAGATTGTGAACAGGAGGAAGAAAAGGAACAAGAAATGTCAAAAGAAGAGGACATACTCCAAGAACAAACCCTAGATAAAGAAGAAATGAATCCAACCATATCTTGTAATGCATTGGATGGAATTACCACTCCTCAAACTATCAAGATAGAAGGACGTATCAAGAAGAAAAAGGTAATAGTGTTGATTGATTGGGGATGTACCCATAATTTTATTCATTGTAAGATAGCCAAGGAATTGAATTACTTCCTATATCCAACGCCAAAGTGTCAAGTGATGTTTGAAAGTGGAGGAACCATAAATTGCTCTGGAAAGTGCCATAATATCAAGTTATCCATGGGAGAATATGTATTGAATAGCCCAATGTTTTCCATTCCAATGGGTGGTGTTGATGTTGTACTAGGAGTCCAATGGCTACAAGATTTGGGTACAAAAGCTTTTAATTTTCAAGAAGTTTTCATAAAATTTTGTGTGGAAGGAAAGGAAGTTGAATTAAGGGGTATTGCAGGGAAACCGAGAAAGATAATCAACTCTAACGGTATGACAAAGCTTCTAAAGAAGGAACAATGAGGCGTAATTGCACAATTATGTTCGGTAAAGGTTCCCACATCGAAATCATCTATTTCTCCAGATCTCCAAAATGTCTTGGACAATCATTCCAAGGTATTTGAGACTCCCAAAGGCCTCCCACCTATTCATGACCATGATCATCTATTCATTTGATTCCAGGACGTGTTCCTCCAAACATCAGGTTGTACAGATATCCCTATGCCCAAAAGAGTGAAATTGAACGTATGGTTGGAGAAATGCTAGAGGCTGGTATAATTCAACCTATTCAAAGTTCTTTCTCTGCTCCAATAGTATTTTTGCACAAGAAGGATGGATCATGGAAAATGTGTCTAAATTATAGGGAGCTCAACAAGCTCACTATTAAAGATAAATTTCCCATTCCTGTCATTGATGAATCACTGGATGAATTGCATGGATCAATTTACTTCACTGAGTTGGATCTTTTTTCAGGATATCATCAAATCAAAATGAAGACTGAAGACATTCTGAAAACAACATTTAAAACTCATGAGGATCATTATGAATTTTTGGTCATGTATTTTGGCCTTACCAATGCACCTTCTACATTTCAAGGTTTGATGAATTCCATTTTCAAACTATTGGAGGAGAAACAACGAGTCTTGGAAAGATCATGTTCAACATGTTGACAGGGTGCTCAAACTATTGGAGGAGAAACAATTATATGAAAAAAGCTCCAAATGTTTCTTTTGAGTACAAGAGGTGGAATATATGGGTCATATTGTATCTCATGAAGGTGTTAAGGTAGACCCTAGCAAAATTAAAGCCATTAAGGAATGGAAAATCCGCACATCCATAAAGTATCTGCGAGGATTTCTCGAGTTGACAGGGTACTATTGCAATTTTGTTAAGAATTATGGGAGAATAGCAGCACCTCTAACAACATTATTGAAGAAAGATGCATTTTCATGGACTCCAGAAGCAACAAAGGCCTTCGAACATCTTAAAGAAGCAATGTGCCAAGCACCGATCTTGTCTACGCCAAACTTCACAAAAACCTTTATTGTGGAATGTGATGCTTCAGGACATGGAATTGGTGTTGTTTTAATGCAAGATGAAAGACCCATTACTTTCGAAAGTCATCCAATCAAAGGAAAGTATTTACACAAAGCTATTTATGAGAAGGAAATGTTGGCAATACTACATGCACTTAAGAGATGGCGACCCTACCTAATGGGAAGACACTTCAAGGTAAAAACAGATCATGATAGTCTTAAATACTTTTTAGAACAAATATTATCCTCTGAAGAGAGACAAAAATGGGTCACAAAGATGTTGGGTTATGACTTTGAAATCATCTACCAAAAAGGGAAGCAAAATGTTGTGGTGGATGCACTCTCAAGAAAGGATGAGGATGTGGAAGCATTGTTGTGTGTCATTTCTATTATCCAACCAGATTGGATAAACGAAGAAAGGGGTGAATGGAAGAATGATGAAGAAGTGTGGGCACTCATTCAAAAGATACAACAAGATCCCAATACATCTGATACATTTAGCTGAAAAAATGATTCGTTATGATACAAAGATCGCTTATACCTATGTAAGAATTCCCAACTCAAACAAAAAATTCTTATGGAATTGCACATTTCTCCCTTAGGAGGGCTCAGGATTTTTAAAAACTTACCACAGGATTAAGAATGAGTTTTTTTCGAATAGCTTAGTCAATGCCTTCCACATTGAGAAAGGAGTTTCTTTCACATGGATATTTGAGACCATGTGGTCTCTTACTTCGTCCAGAATTATTCTCCTCACCTTGGCTACATCTTTCTTCCATTGGGTTAGGTTTATGGCATCAGTTGATCCTTGTTTTGGAATGTTTGTCTTGACATAATCTAAGAATCCATTGTCATCAAGCACTGCCTCCATGTGATCCTTCTAGGCGATGAAATTTGAGTTGCCTTCCAAGGCATACTCTAATCTCAGTCCATTGAAGGCCATTCTCTGAGGAAATCCTACTACATTGAAGCTGCAAATTCGAACCTCTTGAGGAACATCTTCAAAATTATTGTTCTATTGTGAATCTGCCTTTGATACCATGTAGAAATATGGTGATAGAATTGCAACTACTCAAGAAATTTAATCTAAATCAACAGACACAATTCTACTCTACTAATTTGTTGAGATTAATTCACAATTTAGAACAACATTCGCAAACATGCATCCATCACATACACAAGTACACAGATGTATCTAGGGGAACCAACTAGTAAAACCCCCTTAAGCATGCTTGCACTAATCAGATGAATAGAAAATCTATTACAATTGCTAGCTCCAGCTATGAGCTCAACCTGCAAAAGAATAATTCTTCTCTATGCTCGATGAGAATATTTGACCCATAATTAGTCAATTTTTCTCCCATATGAGCTCCTATTTCCTTACACAAATCCTAAATAAATTGGCCCCTATTATTTAAGAATTTCCTCCAAAATGATTGTGCAATTCCCAAGGATTGATCACTAATTTCATGCAACACTTGTATATTCAAAACTAGTCTACAACTAATGTTACACTCTCTTGGAATCTCAACCACAACGAAGCAATTTGAATTCCTTGCATGCATGAGCTATTTTTGGTTGATTGATCAGTTAACTGGATGATCTCTGAGTTAGATTGTTGTCCCACTACACAACTAACCTCCAACTAGTTCTATTAACTATTAGAACTAGTTTAACTGAGTACAAATCGAAATAACTGAACTGGATTGCTACAAATTAGAAATAAACACATTCAAATTGAACTCCAAGCCCACCAACTTGAATTTACTGAGCTAACTGAGTGACAAGATCCATGTCACTTTAGTAACTACCTCCAAGTTGTTTGCTGATGTGGAAATTTAGAATTTTCTCAATTTGACCAAGGTTGAGTTAAATTGAGCCTTTCTTGCTACACTTCTCAACATAGCTTGCTATCACTACTGTCCATTTGTTGCTACATTTTCCCCATGGAAAACTTGACCTCATCCTCAATTAGACAGTTGCAATCCACTTTCCTTGGATTCTATAACCAGTATTCTAAAAATATCAACTCTGCTACAATGTTTTCCATGTTCGCTTCTCTACAATCCTGCAAGTCCTCTTCCAATGGTTCTTTTACTTCATCAATTGAATTATTTCCAATTCATTTCATTTTTCCTTATATATCTTCATTACCTGCAGACATTTAACCAATTGTCGGTTTTAAATATATGAGATTTTGAAGTCTCTTTTGGTGCTTCCAACATCCTTTCCTCGTTCTACACTGAAACCTTCAAGCTTTCTATCAAATCTTCTTCATTGTTGGATCGTACTCCTTTCACTGTGATAGCTTTCTCCTCGTCGTCCCTTGTATCCACACACATGTTCTCTTCAATCTCAGGTTTCTCTTCCATATCTTCACTTTGACCATTTTCCCAAGACAATTTTGTCGTCTTTCCAACCTGTCCAACAGTACTCAATGAGTGTTCCTCCTCTCTGCACAGAATAAAATCAATGCCTTGTCCTTCATATGGAACAACTCCTGCATTCATACACCAATTGTTAAAATCAAAATCAATATGGCCTTTATCTTTTGTCAAAATCTCGTCCATCACTTGTTCATTGTCCACACATTTTGTGAGATTCTCAAAAGGTCTCATCTCGGCATCTTCATCACTGTCATCCTCTCCAAGGATGGATATTTGTTCTAGTGTACAAATGCACACTTTTTCTTCCTCATATTCAAGTTCTCTTAGCATCCTCAACCATTTTCTAATCATATGTCTCATCCCCTTTCTCTTATTGCTTACATGCAATTTCTTAACTAGCCATTAAACTCTTTTTCCAATATAACATCTATTTCTCAATTCCTTAATCGATTCATTTTGCAACTACTTCGTTTGTTTTTGTAGTTGCTCCTTCATTTTGTTGAGTTCTTCCTTCACCTCGTCTATCTCCTTCTATTTTTCTTCCTCACTCATTCTCCTTTTACCTAGTGTTGTCTCGACATCCAGCCTTCTTGGACTGTGACCTATCTCTGAACCCATCTCATGATTGTTTGTAGCCATCCTTACCTCCTTTTCCTTCTATTGTGAACTTCCTTTGTTCCCCTGTGAGTTGCAACCAAGCCTTTCCTCTTTCCTATAGAAAGTCCTGCTACCAATACCTCACCAAGATTCCTCCTGAGCTCAGCGTTTTGGTATTCTTGGTTCCTTCTCTAGAACTTCCTCTTGGAAATTCTCCCCACGCCCATTGTGGAATTTCCCTTTTGGAAACTTCTACCTAACTTTGATTGTTGGAATTCGTCCTTTTCCTTCTGGTTCTCTGTAGTAGAAACTTTTCACCTTCTTCCTAGAGCATGTATGCTCCTCATCTTTCAAGTTGTTGGTTGTTGCAATTTCTCCTACTCACTACTCTTTGAGAGCTTTGTTGTCCTCACCTCTTTTTCTGTAGAAATGGAATTTTGTTGTTGGGTTCTTGTCATAATTATTCTTTCTTCTGAGAGCTTGCTATCTCCCTCTTCTCTTACCATATTTGTTGGTTGTCTAACTGGTGTCACTTCCTTTTACTAATGTTTGCTTCATCCCACAAACATATTTTCATTTAAGGCTTTCTAGTTGTTGCTTCTTTCTTTGTCATTGTTTTGGTGACAGTTTCCTCTTTTCCATCACAACTTCATTGGTGTATAGTTTCTACCTACAACACATATGTTGTATGGACAATATAAATACAAACATAAATATCTTTCAAATCTTCCTCCTCTTGGCTATTTTCTGCACCTTACTTCAATCTTCTACATGTAATATTATGTAAGTTAAAAGTATTTTATTCAGCACCAACTTTTGCACTTCTAATTCTTACAGGAAAATTAATTTCCTACTTAATTGCTATCATTTGAAATAATATATCCCAACCAAACTTACTATGCACCTACAATCATCTAGAAAAAACAATACCTAAACATGTTTCTCTGCTTCTCCAGTGGTTTCATTGTCAAACATGTTTCTCTATTTCAGTGTTCTGTTGGCAGTGTTTTAATATGGAATCTTTTGCTCTCACAATCTCCAGTGTTTTCTTAAATCTTCCAAGCTTCTCCCTGCGATAAAAAATCTTCAGTCTTTAAAATTCAAAAACAAATCATAATTACCTCTATTGTAGCTTGGGTTCTTCATCTCGTCCCCTCTCATTCTGGGTTCAAAGTTTTAAAATCTCAGATACCACTTTGATGTAGATTCAATCGCTTATCAGGGATATCTTGTGTTTCCCATGATCACTTACCCAAAGTTTTTTTCTACTCCAAAAATGGTCGTTGACCCGTTCATGCACTAGACTAAAGATTAAGCTTTAACATTCCCGATTGTTGGACAAAATCATGACTATAGATTGGTCTGGTTCTTTTCATGCAACCAGGGTCTTCTTTCTCTGATCCCCTCCTGGATTCATATAATCATCAAATCCAAGCATCAAGTTCTATAATCATCGAAGACAATAATTTTTTGTTCTTGTAACAAAACCTGCACACTTACCTTTATATCTCACACCTTCATTCCCGGATTTTTTCTTCAGACACAGAGCCTAATACATTTCCAACAGGTGTTCACAATAACTTACACACATGTATTTACATGCTACATTTTCCTGACTCAATTAGAAAATGTGTTCTAGCTATTAAAGGCATTCCTATCTCCAAACTAACCCTAATTGAACCAACCATGCTTTGATGTTATTCAACCAATTACATACAAACTTCACAAATCTGGTGGGTTCACAAATCGATTCCTATCTCACAAACTCTAAACTAGCAATCTCATTTGGGAATGGGACTTAATATTCTTAGTGTTCAAACAATGGTTTGGCTATCACGATTTAGACAATCTCATATTCCCTTCTATAACTGGAAAAGAATACTCATGCAAAGTACTTTCCATATTCCATGGCCTTTGACATCGACTTCATTTGTTTTCCGAGCAAACTTTCACACTAGAGAGCCAAATTTCTTGAGCTTGACCACGCCTTGGTCAATAAAAATTCCTTAGTGCACACAAATTTGATCTATCACTTAAGCTTTTCAACCACAGAGTGCCACCACCTAGACCACAAATTGTTTCCAAGGTGGCTGGAAATCATTAAGGCCTCAATCCTTCTACAATTCAACTTAGCACTTAACCGCTACATAGTTGTCAACATAAAATGGATTTTCTTTCATTCCACCAAGTTAAATTTATTCAGAAACTCATGATTCATATTTTCAAGTTGAATCTGACTCCTACGCTCTTCCATTCGTGTAAGCATCATCTTTTAACGGAGTCCACTACTTTGTTATTTCCATGATTGAATTCATATACAAACCTTTATTCAAATTCTCATCCTAGAACTCAAATTACTACTTGTCTTGCAAACATATACAATATGCACAAAATTTTCCACTTTTTATTGTCTAAAATTATTGGCATAGGATTCACTCTTAAATCCTTCTAATCTCATACTTCACATCCAAATTCTGAGACTCCATGAAATACTCAATTCTAAGTTACACACACAAAAACAATTCATACACCATAAATACATGAATTTTAATTCATTCCATTAAAACTTTGTACAGACACACTCTACTCAGAACTCTTTCATATTCTGAGTTTTCCTCTCTTACCCTGATTTTGCACCATTTGACCATTCCCGACCTTAACTTTCTCAAGCCTCTCAGCACACACTTCTCCTTTATTTCCTATATTTTTTTCCTATTTGAATTACATATTTATACAAAAATGATCTAGAACTAAATTATGGTTTCCACATTTCTCTCAAGAGATCTAACTAATCCCCAAATCTCTCCAACTCTCAATATTCCCGAGGCTTCTTCTTTTTACAATTTTCTCAAGAAAACATGTGGAAAAATACAATTAAATGATTAAATACAATCAATTAGGGAATCAACTCCCTAGGTAAATAAAAAACCCCTAGGTCTAGTCAAAATACATTTTTACTTGGAAGTTGGAATGCTCCTACATCACTTCTTCTAGCTATGCCTATCAATATTCATGAGGATAGGCAACATAGGAAAAATATAGGCTTATATGATGATATCATTGCTCTCATGTCTATTAATAACCTAGATCATACTATTAAAAAGTATTTTTTTGTAGTTGGTGAGGATTCACATGTGGTCGACCAACTGATATCATTTTATATATGTTTTTTTTTATATATACTTTAATAAGAAGAGAAATCTGGCTTACAAAAAAATGCATTTACATTGATGTAAATATCAATTAGAGAAAAAATCTTAAAAACTCTTTATTTTCCAAGTCTCTTGTTCCATGGATCTCAGATTATTCACTCACCTTATAGCAAGCATATTACGTTGATCATTTAGTTTACTAACCCCATATAATGAGCATATATGTTGATCATCCAATTTATCTTACAATGGTAATTATCTTAGTAGTTGCTCTAGTGGTGCCTTGAGCTTTCTGCGCGAAGGAGGAAGAGAATGGATAATTCTTGTCTATTTAATTGAAATATTTGGTTGTGCATGTGGTTGATCATGTTTTGTTTGTCATTAACACTCATTTTAGCTTAGCCACTACATAGCATGAATATGACTCAAAAATAACAATGATTATTATGGTTGCATAAGTTATGAATAGTGAAACTTTGACTACACTCTTGAAGACAAATTAAAGAATATTGAAAACCAGTCATTCCCCTCAAGGGCCTAAACAAGTATAGCTTCAAAAAGTTTATGAAGGAAAGAATTGATTGTGGAATTAAATGTATAGAGAGAGATACAAGGAGGATTTGTGTCTATGTGAAAACGTGTATGATAAAAGTGAGGTTAGATTTGAGTGTGTTAATAACTATATAAGTGAAAGTGTGATAGATGTGCTAGAAATAAACAAATATCTAATAAGTAGTTTGTTTAGTTCAATTAACATAACACAGTTTTGTGACAATTTTGGTTAGTTACATATAACTTTGGTCTTCTTTGTTTAGTATTTGAACTCGTAGGATGAATAATATCAAATTGCTATGTTCTTCTCTATTATTGTTTCTCAATCATTCTCATTTTTTAATAGTATTCATTGATTTGTTTTCAAATATAGTAGAACTAAAGCAAGTGTTTTAAACTATATTAAATGTCGCAAGAGATATAAAAGTGCTAACATGGAAACAATTACTGAATGAATCAAATTATCCAATATGGAAGGGAAAAATGAAAAGTATTTTCATGTATGAAGCGTGAGAAATAGTGTCATTGAAACGAGGTGGCATCCAAGTTGATGATTAAGAGAAACCCTAGGTTAAAGAAAATAAAAAACCCTAATGTTGATAACACTCAATCGATGACCAAAAATTCTAAACATTGACAATACATATGCCACCTAGATGAAATTTGTTTTTTTAACCATGTGTGGGGTACATAATGAATCTCAAATAATGTGTCTCATTGAAAAATTACACACTGAAAATGCAAGAGGATAAAAAGGTTAGGGAAATTTTGTTACGAAAAAAAGGCATCAATATCTAGTGATTAGAGGCTAATTGTGACCTAGAATATGATCAAGTAGTAATAATTGTGCTAGGTATTCTACCTTCGTCATGTAGATTTTTTGTTACTTCACTAAATATTTTCGAATAGAGATACCCATTGTGGAGGATGAATTGGCTTACTTCAACTAGAAGAAGCATAATGAATCTACAGTGAATACAAAGAAGAAAAGACTCTTTCCTCTAAAGAAAATTTTGAGGGGAAAAGGAAAGTTACTCTCAAAAATAGTGAAGGAATCTACAAGATAATGACAAAGTATCAGATTTGTGGAATCAATCATAATACCAAAAATGGTGGATACAATGTTCTCATGTGGAAAAACAAAGAATATCAATAAGGTCAGGAGTCTCGTCACATAGTTATATTGGAAAAAATGGGGAAGAAGTTAATGATTAAAGAAAACTTTCTAAATGCTTTAACCCAAACTCACAAATATGTCACCACCAAAGAAGAAAAGATATATTGCACGTCTACTTTGGTTTGACAAAACACAAGACAAAGAAAATATCAATTTTTGAAGTTGAAAGAGCAAACAATTCATCTTGGAGACAATTTATAAATACAAGTCAAAAGTATGGGTGTTATTCCTTTTAAGAATAAAAATAGAAAATAAACAACACAAAATGACCCCTTTAAACCTGACATGAAAATCTAGGGTCTCATTTCCATTAGACAATTGCTAGGCAATAAGTTGAAAGTAGAGTTTGATGTGAAGGAAGGTAGGAGTATTGTTTGATTAGTGATTAAAAAAAACAAATTGTGCAAAATTGTAGTGAAATTCTAGAAAATGAAGAAATGATTATCTTTAACGATCACCTAGCCATGTCAATCTTTAAGGAGCAACAATGTCTTTGATGACACTGAAGTTATGATCATCTGAGTACCACTTACTAGCTTTGAATAAGAAAAACTTAATGGACTATAACCCTTCAAAATTATAGAAAGTATATGTCCTAGCTATTTCATTTGCAAAGAATGCAACTGGAAATTTTCAAGTGGAAAATCCAATCACGTCCATGTAATGTTTGATTTAATCCACAATTATGTGTTCCTTTTGAGGAATATTTTTAGAAAGATCAAATTATTTATGGTGTTTATCTATGACTATGCACAAAAAATGTGGGTGGTCTTTGTGAATGGGAAATTATATTTCAAGAATTTCAAAGATTAATAGAAAATAAGACTACACACCTTATAAATAATCAACACAAATTAAGAGGGGAGTATTTACATAGTGATTTTGAGGATTTTTATTAAAACAAGGAATAAAACACAATTAGCATCCCTCTTGCACTACAATAATATGAGGTGGTAAAATGGAAGAATCACGCTAATTAGAAATGATGAGGTGTGTGCTAAAATGCATGGACATGGTCAAGAATTTAGTACTTTTATAGAGATGTTCATACATCGGTGCAACACAATCAAAGCATCATAGGTTTCCTTGTTAGTGTTTTTCTCTGCAATGTGAGTAATCAAATGAACCTTCATCAAACCAAGAAGGTTTCTCTTTGGCTTAACCTTATTTTATTATGTTTGACAAATTGTTTCAAATCAATAGGTGCAATGATCTCTTTCTTAACATGCTCCCATAACTTGTGTAGCATTTGTAGCATGTACTTCTAATGTGAAATTGGAAGCACCTTCCAACTTGTCATGCTTCCTAAAACTAAGAGTAGTCATCCCTACAAATTTAAAGCATGCCTCAAATCCAAATCAACAATATATCAAGTAGATCGTCCTTCTAGGGTTCAAGAGATTTTCCCAACATAGCAAGGTTTCATACCCAATAGCCTATCGTAGGTCAAGAGACTCTCATAGGGATGGAACCATTGAAATACACCAATTTCCTCTTCACCAAGACAAAAATATTAATGATCTCAACATTGTTACGATGAGGAAATTTTGAAAATCTCGATGCCAAATATTTCATCTCATTCACTTAATGTTCCTCGAATCTATTTCATTGAACTTCTAGTCTTGACGTTGAATCTAAAAGATAATTTTTAATTTATGTCATTTCTAGCTAAAAAAATACACCATAAACCAAACTTTAATTAGAGAATATTCATAATGCTTAGGGCCCAATTTCATTGATCAACCAAATCTGAAAATCACTTTAATTGTGGTAGATTTACTTCAACAATAAATATGATTTATAGTTTCTTCTTAGTAATATTGAAGCGCACAATATATCAGCAAAGTTATCCCATTAAATTAGCGAAAATTATTAATTTTTGGCAACTCAAGGATAAATTCTCTCCTTTGGACAGTCTTCCTCATCAAGAAAGACCCGTCTTAGCCCTTGGAATAATTTAATTTGGTTAAGGAATATTATATTTTAATATGGAAACTCACATGTGCACAAAAGGACGAGTCATCCCCAAGAAGAATTTGGACACCCTTGGAATCCTATAAATACAAGTCAAATGACCCTCATTTGGAGATCATCAATCATTCTTCTTTCTTTGCTTTGGCTCGCACATGTCTGAAGTGGTTCCTGAAGATTGGTTCGTACAAGGTTGAAATTACAAGGTCTGAAGGTCGCATGTGTGATCTAGGGTTTTGATTTACAGCCACAAGAATGCTACTAGATTTTTTCAGTTGCAACTGCAGGGACGCAAGCCTATGTGTGTGGTTGGATGGTTTCAACCACACGCACATCTCTCTCTCCATGCAGTTGGAACCTAGGGTTTGATTTTGTCAGTTGACCGCAAATTCCAGCAGTTGATGACAATTAACCACAGATTGGGAAAAGTTATCTTTGATTAGTATTATTGATGGGTTCATATTTGGGATATTGTTTGGTTGATTTTTATGGATAGTCTTGTGGATAAAGAATTAGATTATTGTACTTTCTCTAAGTTGAATCATGCAATGGCAATCTAATAAGAAAAAGAATCTGAAAGGATTTTCCCCCTTGTGGGGTTTTGCCCTGATCTCTAACCAATCCTATTGTCTCTACGTGAATGCTTTTTTCCAGTGTTCATTCATGTTTTGTTGCATTGATGATGATATTATTCTTTCTATATAATTGCATATGTTGTTGAATAATGTTATGATATTATGGGGTGATTTCAATGTGTAAATAGTGAATGCAATTATCTAAAACAAAGAACAATATAGTCCTAAGGAAAATTACCGTGGGATCGGAGATGAGAAAAGGAAAATTCATTGAGATCACCCCTGAGAAGACATCTTTGATGGAAGCGAGAGAAGATGGAAGAGACCTAAAAGAATGCTAGTGTTTGAAGGAAACCCCGGGTAATTTAGTGATTAGGGTTTGATGGATATCATGAGGTTAGGGTTTAGAAAAAACCCCGAGATAAGATAATGGCTTGAGTTTTGGCACTTTTGAAACCCTAACATGATCAGTGAGAAGTTGTTCTAGCACTTGTGTCAAATTTGGTGTAACCCTGGTTGGGCTAGTCTCAATTAGGACTAATCGTTGACGAAGTCGATAAAAATATTGAAGGAAAGGTTGGTTCAAGAAGAAGATGATCACCTCTCATTAAAGACAAGTACCTTTTATATTTATGTTACTTATTTATGATTCTATTCTTGTCCGAGATTATTGATTTAATTATTGCTTCCTACATATTTGAGTATGTGGATTCTTCTAACCTCTAGATGAAATGTCATAAACATATCTCATTATTGAGGATCATTTAATGTGCAAGAAAAGAGAGTTAGTGCAGGGAGAGAAGAGTTGATGCTAAAAAAGGAAGGAAGTACTTAAGGAAAGGTTTTGATAGTTTTCAAAGTAACATTCGGAAATTGCAATATGCAAGTGCTACAACTGCGAAAGACAAATAAGTGTTACAGGGTGCAAAGGTATATGAATACTATAAGGCATGTAAGTTGCAATATTGGATGGTCAGGTGAGTCATGAGGTATGACAAGAATATCACCTTCATGAATACATATGAAAGTAAGTTTGATTTTGAAAAATGCAGCAAGAAATTCTTAATTTGATTTAGCCTTGATTAAATTGAGAAAATTTGAATTTCCACATCAACAACCAACTTGATGCAGTTAACTTGTGTGACATGGCTTGTGTCACACAGTTTACTCAATAAATTTGAGTTGGGGGAGTTAGAGTTCAGTTAAGCATGTGTGGTTGCTAATTTGTAGCAATCAAAGTCAATTATCTCAAGTTGTTTTCAATTAATCTAGTTCAACTACTGAAGGATATAGTGGAACGTCAATTGTGCAGTGGGACTTTAGTCAAACTCAAGGATCATCCAGTGAACTAATCAATCATCCTAAAATAGTTAGTGCATGCAGAGAATTCGAGTTCCCCAGTTGTGGTGGAAATTCCAAGGCAGTGTAGCATCAGTGGTAGACTAGTCTTGAGTGTACAAGTGTTGCATGCAGTGAAATGATCAACCTTGGAAATTGCACAATCCATTTTGGAGAAATTCCTAAATAATAGGGGCCTAATTTCTTAGGAATTGCCCACGAAAACAAAGGCTCAAACAGAGGCAGAAATTTACTAAGTCTGAGTCAGAGCTTCTCAGTGAGTAGAGAGATAGGTTATTCACTTGTAGGTTGTGATCACATGAGCAAAGCAATTGCAATACATCTCTATTCACCAAATTAATGCAAGCGAGCGTTGGGGTTTCTAGCATATTGCTTTCACTAGGAAAAATATTTTGTGCATGTATGTTATTTCTTATTCTCAGTGAGTAGAGAGATAGGTTATTCACTTGTAGGTTGTGATCAGATGAGTAAAGCAATTGTAATACATCTCTATTCACCAAATTAATGCAAGCAAGCGTCGGGGTTTCTAGCATATTGCTTTCACTAGGAAAAATATTTTGTGCATGTATGTTATTTCTTATTACATGTTTGAATTTTTTGTTCTAAATTGTGAATTAACTTCTATAGAGCAATAGAGTAGGTTTGTCTCGTGTGATTTTGACTAAAACTTCATGAGCAGTTGCAAATCTACACCATAATTTCTACATGATTTATATAGTACATGTGATATATTGATGTCTTGCAAGTATTTTATATTTTAGACATGATGAATTTCCTGAAGCAAGCTAGATACATTGAATTTGATATTTGGAAACTTGATACTATTGTTAATGCTTGTGATAAGCATGATGAAAGTGTGATAATAAGATTAATACTCTTATTGATCTTGGTAAGGTTTTTTTAAGCTTAGTAAATCTAACAAGTGGTAAAATTGGATGCCCTCACTTGATGTTGTGATTATGATTCTTGAAATATGAAGATACACTTACATAACACACGTCTTTGATGAATATTTGATGACATGTTTAATGAAGCAATGGATAATGATTTGTTATAATTATGAGGAATATATGTTTTAGAACCTCATATAGTTTGACTCTGTGACCTGACCTTGTTGTTGATGCATGACAGTGTTATGATAGACATGTTGACGTTTTGAATGATGATCATTGAAGTGGCTTCCCATTTAGAGGGAGAAACTTTTCATGAGATTTTAACACCTAGTATTATTTGAAAAGAAGACACTTTATTGTTGAAAGAAGGATTTTGGACATGAATAACCATCTAATGTTGTTGAAGAAGTTTTGGCAAATTATGATTTGTGCAGATAAGGTTTCTCCTAGTCCAAGCCTCAATCGTTGGGAGAAAGGCTTAAAGGTGTGGTTATAAGCCTCCCAACCGCACGAAAGAAGGCCTATGGGTGCAGTTGAACCTGTAGGATACAAAAACTAAAATCTTATGAATGAGACCAAGAGCGCACCAGGAGTATAGCATACCTACAGATATGAAGGAGATGGAGAGTTTTATGAGCATGGAATTTTTTAATATCTACATAATGCTTGACTTATTATAGAGAATGTGAATATCTTGACTAATCTTGTGATTGCAGGGCATTGAAATATGCTTATCAACATGTTATTTGTTCTGATTTGACCATTGCAGCTAGTATGACAGAAAAGGGTTGCTCCTTAGTATGCAGTGATTTTTATTCTAGCTATTGCAGGTATCTCACAATGAATATATGACTTGTCCTTGGTGTATATGATCATGTGGATGACTTGGTAAATGACAATTGTTAACATAACAATAGATAAGTGTTATGTTTGCAGAAAGCATTGTATGGTTTGAAGCAAAATCCTCAAGTTTGGCATGTTCGCATTGTCAAGCCTAGAAGCAGTGCCAATCTAAACCTCTAAGTTGGTAAAGGTAGGCCTTTGATTTTTGATTTTATGGGTTGGCGATCTATTCTTGACATGTAGTAAGCCTCTGGTGATTGAGCATAAGAGTTAGCTAGCCTTTGAGTTCGAGATGAAAGATTGTGAGATATACTTCTGGAGATATGAGTTTGCATGGATACATTGATGATTGTGTTGCTTTAGCTTGGGATTTACAATGATATCATGGATGAGCGGGAAATAGAAGTTTGTAGCTTTAAGGATGGTCGAGGTTGAGTACATTATTGCTAGCATGGCTAGTTGTGGGGCAATTTGGTTGAGGAAGCTCTTTGGAGAATTGTTTTAGCAGGTTCTTATTGTGACCTTGATATTTTGAAATCTACAACATGCAAATTTAGACAAAAATCATACACTTTACATTATAGCATAAATGAAGATATAGTACAATGCATTAGCACATCCCAAGTTGGTACAACGCCTTTTAGCACAATCAAAGAAGGACTCTCTAATAGCTACCAAACCATAGCTATGTCATTTATCTTCAATAAGGAACCCTAACCAACAAAACGATGAGATAGCAATGCATCTCATCAAGCTCTCTTAGCCACATCAAAGGCTCCAAAACACACTAATGTCACACCAACAAGTCCACCATTAGATCTCCCACTTCTGTCACATAAGTCTTCAAGACAATTCACAAACTTGCATCATACTAACTCCACTAGCATCAAATGCTCCAAGTATACTCTAGAGTTTCGTGCCATAAACCCTAGGTCTTGCTCATACCAAGACTTCAACCACAACACTCCAAGTCTTCTCTAAGGTTCGTCTCACACAAACCCTAATGCACCAAGCCTTCACCTGAGCTTGTCAAGTCTTAAAATCACACAAGCACAAAGACTACAAAACAAATACCTCGAGAAGTTACAAATGATCTCATGACTAGGTTGTCATCCAAAGGTCCATCCCTTTAAATAAGATAAAGGAAGACCAATAATAGAAAGTGAATTATAAATAAGATTGAGTAAGAAGACCAACATTAAAAGTGTACGAAGTCCACAAGCAACCCAATCAAAGCCACTAGAGTAGGTCTACATGAGGAGCACACATCTCTAAGTTGTACACATGTTGCAAGGTGGGACAAGACCTCCCACCTAATGCATGCTCCAAGCTGAAGTTCCATATTATAAATGATCTCCATTTCAATGTTGCACACTCTTTAAGGAAAACTCCTAAGCTCCAACACTCCACGTGTGTACTAAGTCCACAACTTCCAAGTGTTGTAACTTCATAAGAAGACTCCCTCAAACCAAGTGTTCAACCTCTTAGGTGTGCCACACTTTCCCTAATGCTACTAGGGTTAAACACCCTTCTTTATAGTGCCTAGTGCTCCTCCACAAGATAACTCCACATTTGATGCCAAGACTTGATTCTTCTCAATTCAAATGCCATGGAGACTAACACATAAGATAATCACCCCCATCAGAGGTGCACCTCCTCTAGACCATATCTCAAGCACAAACATCCACCTATTGTAAGCTTTCCAAATGTAAATCAACCAAAACAATTTAAGATACAAGAGATTATTATTTCACCATGCCCCCTCAACACATGAACCACGCCCCTAGCATTCAACCCAAAATTTGACACTCCCTCTTTGAGAGGAAAGTGTTTTCACCAACACCAAGCTTCTCCATAAGCATTGTAAACTTTCCCTTCGCTAAAGGCTTCCTTAGAATCCCAACTTGCAAATATGTCAAAATATAACACCCTCTTTGAGAGGAAAGTGTTTTCACCAACACCAAGCTTCTCCCAAAGCATCCTAAACTTTTCCTTGGCCTAGAGGCTTCCTTAGAATCCCAATAACATGCAAATATGTAGAAATATAGTCATAGACACCCATTATATATGATGTCTCTTAGGAAATAATAATAGGGGTTAACATCCTCAAACTAGTTATGGAGCACAAAGTTCTCAAATATTTTAATACAACTCCAATTAGCACAGTACACTATCGTCTCCAACTCAAACACCCAATGTTGTTGATAATTCAGAATGTCAAAACAACTCACAAATAATCGAACAAGCTATTATATATTATGAATGTTGAACTAAATGCAATTATTCCCTTCTCCCTATTGCACCGGGATATCATCCCCAGCCCCAAGTTGAAATAGGGCCCAAAAATGCCCTAAGTGTGCCTACACTTTGCCCAACAAGAATCACAAAATCCATATGGTAGTCATTCATCTCCTATATCATTGATGCCATAATGGATCATGCCCTTCAAGCATCTAATCACATACTTCCTAGCCACCCAACAAGCCTAGAGTGGAACAACTATACCCTAGCAGTTTTTTCATCAAAGCAAATATTCGACGTCATATTCATGAGATACATCAATAATCCAATCAACATCCCACAATGGTTAAAATTCAAAGTGGGTGCCATGGGAGTGGTCAAGGATTTAGAATCAACCATCCAGAATCTCTCCAAACACTCTAAAGATGGATTTTCCTACATGTTTCTCAACCACCCAACAAGTCTAAAGTGGAGCAACCATGTATTGACTCAAGGTATTCTCAACATAGCAAATATTTATTTTCATATTTATGAGATACATCAATAACCCAAACAACATCCCACCATAGTTAAACTTCAAAGTGAGTGCCATGGGTATGGCCAAGGATTTACAATCAAGCATCCAAATCTCTCAAAACACTCTAGAGATGTATTTCCCTTGCCCAAGGAAGAGCTCTCCCAAATCCTATCAAACCTTCAACCCTAAAAAGTAACAATGACCAAAATCCTACATAACAAATTCACTTGTCAGCTTTTGATTGTAATTTATAATAAACTTTCTTTGAACTACTTGTAATAATCAAGGCATTTAGATATAGAAACAATAGAACCAAATCAATTTCATCAAACAAATAACAAAAAATTGGGCAAGCACTTGTCTTGCTAAACTCCAAATTCATTATGCACTCATCAATCCCTGTAGTACCAAGCTCATGGTGCCTCATAATAGTTATTCAACTTGCAAACCTTGGTATCACATACATGCACCTCAAAACATGTAAGCTCACTAGTATAGACTTCCTTAATCAAACCATTCAAGAGTGTTGTCTTTACACCCATATACTTATTGCTAATGCAAAAGTGGGCCTTATAAAAGTATACCAAGACACTAAAACAAATGTCTCATCATAATCAACTCCCACTTTCTATAAAAAGTCTCTTGCAAAGCAAACTTTGTATGGTATTTTTCAACACTCTAATGAATAGCATATTTTATATACAACCATCTCAAATCAATTATTGATTTTGCCATCAATCCAAAAGCAATTTCTTAAACATAATTGTTTTTAGAATTGTTCCTCGATCATAACATACTGCCATTCCTTCATCATATAAGCCTCCTCAAAACTACAATGCTCACACAGCGTCTCATTATCACACACATCTAACCAAAGTTCACAATTTAGTTAGATTATAATGTTAGTACCTTGCTATCACTTAGATTGAATTTGAGCAGCATCTGAAAATCTTGATAAAAAAACTAAACGTATTTTTTTGGTCAAACTTTACATAGCATCTCAAAATCTTCATAAAAAACTGAAGGTATTTTTTTTCAAACTAGAGAGGGAAAAAAACTACTTCATTTATAAGACAAATGACGCCATCACCCAACTCTACACCTGTTCCTCCCGTTCCTCGATCTTGCTTTTGAAAATACACTTATGATTTCTTATCATAAATATTCGTCACTATGCCCATATGACTAAACAAATACCATGGCCAATATCATCCCTTCAAAGTAATCTTCCGTACTAAAAGATTCATTAAAATATTTATTTATTAGGATATTCAGATTCCCTGATCAATTGAACTACCAATATAATTTATTACTTTATTCAAGCAACCTCACTTAAACTCGTAGGATAAACTCGTAGGATGTTGGTCGACTAGCTCTATCAAGCCTTGCAGGGCAGCTCTCACGTCAAATACGATCATGCACCGCAAATTTCCCATAGGGGTAATTATGCCTTGGTAAATTCAGATCGTCCTGCTCATTCCTCCGGAATCCTCCTTGTGAATGTCCTTACATTCGCTCGGATGCGAGGAATCCTCCTTGTGATTGTCCTTACATTCGCTCTGATACTTCAATTAATACATCGGGCTCTGTTTGACAGTTTTATCCTTCATTACTTCCTGCAGGGGACAGGCAATAACAGCAACAGCAGAACCATTGTTCTCGGACACAAATCTCAAAGGCTATGTCTCAAGCACACTGACTATCAGCCAGCAAATATGGTAAAGAAAGTGGCAGAGCCCAAAGGGGAGGCCGTGCGGGCGGGGTCCACCCCGCTCTCCATGGCATGATGAAAATATGGAATTGTTTGACCCGGACATCTCCGTCCATATTCGCTGCTTGGTGGCCTCAACGGAGGCTGAGGAGTGCAAGCATTTAGGCGACCGTCACTGGGCAGTTCAGAACTTGTTAGCTCACTACCTCTGGTCCCTCTGGTCCCTCTCACTCCAGCAACCTCCAGCTCAATGGAAAGCTCAGCAAAATTAAACTCCTCCCACCAGCCTGGCTCCCCTCCTCTCCCACAACAGAAGCAAAAGGCAAAGGTATAGCTGTCCGGGGAGAAGCCTATGACAAACGCTGACACTCAGATGAAACCCCATCATTGGACTAGAGCGACAAGGTTTAAGCATTTGAACTTTTGGGGAACGTTCCAATTCCAATTTTTTCTGAACCACAATCTATCCTCAAAACGTTGATGAGCAAGTGTAAAATACCTGTAAGCCTCCTTAAGAGTGATCTGACCCTGTACAGTTTTACCATCCCACATGAAGATATCTTTTCCACTAGTGTGATATCAGCCAGTGATAAGTTGATCACATCCATGTCCCATACCTCAGCCAACTCACCATATAAACCCAAATCCCTAGAGCATATCCAAGAAGGATATTGAAAAATGATAAACCCAAATCCCTAGAGCATATCCAAGAAGGATATTGAAAAATGATAAACCCAAATCCCTAGAGCATATCCAAGAAGGATATTGAAAAATGATAAACCCAAATCCCTAGAGCATATCCAAGAAGGATAGTGAAAAATGAGATCATATGCAACCTGAATCTGATTTAAAAAATAAATACCCAAATTATGGATGTACCCTGATAAGAGGGATAAGCAGAGTATGATTACCAGAAAAAACCCCTAATAGGAACTAGACCAATCTCCACCAATGAGCCCGATCCAATTTCCCATCTCAAGTTCCCAATCAACCAGTGTTTGACTTTCATCAAACTATTTCATATATATGAGACGGAGCAAGAAGTTCGTGGCCCAGCCTTTATCCACTCCATTACAGATTGCTTCCTAAGGTATTTTTCCTTTATAATCCTTTGCCAAATGCCATTACCATTTCTTGTTGCAGGCTTATTCAATTCGTAATTAACATTTCGTAATGGGAAGCCTATGATAAGGCCAAAATTCATATGTTCCTGTTGTGAGATGGTAACCATATATCGACCGTGACATGCTCACAACGTATATTATGTTGCTAGGAAGTAGAACTTGGCTTTATCGACAAAATTCTAAGAACATAGGCAATAATATAGAAAAAGAAACGGTAAAGTTTAAACCTTAGGAACAAAGAAATCCAAGGAAATACATAAACAAGCTAAAGTGTATTCAGTGTTCACCTACTAAGATTTGATTTTGTCATGGTCAATAATAAGAAACAAAAATGAAGAGGTGTTGCTGATAGTGACAATAATAAAAAATGAAGACAAGTGTTGCTGACAGTGACATTAATAACCGCTGTAAGAAGCACACGGATATATTGCATGCCTGTTCATATTGGTGTCCAGCAAATACAGTTCTTCCAATCACAGTAAAAAGAGAATTACGCCTAATACAAGCGCCTGCCAAAGATCATAGTATACCTTGTAGTAAAGGTGATTAGAGCCATCATTATATCTGCTTGTACTAGCTACAATTATTATTAAAACAGAATAAACACGGATACTGTAACAACACTGCTGGCCCTAATACAGTGCCTGAAACTGTGACAACACTTGTAGCCCTAATACAATACCGGAAGAGGCATCAAGGACAAAATTGGAGGGGTAGTTTCCAACCCGTGCCTCCTTTCACCGAGATGGAAAAAGTCAAGCTGAGCCTGCCATAGCTACTGATATATAATGGCAATAACTAGTCGCTGAAACTTTTCTTGCAATCTATAGCTCAAGTATAGGATTTAATCTTTATTTGCTACAGCTACCTTTGACTGCTATAAGATTTTATCTTTATTAAACAAGTAACTTTGACTGCTAGAGGATTTTATCTTTATTTGCTACAACTACCTGTGACTATGGGGGAAACCGTTTGGTTGCTCTAAGCTTTTATAAGACAACCACCAAAACAAAATTGAAACCTCTCGAGCTGAGATATACAAATGGGGACTTCTATCCAAAGTCCTCTATATCTTATGACTCCTGCGTGGCAATGGACATGTAAATTTTTATCCCAAGAGTAAATTTATTACAGTCTACACAATAAGAAGGATCGTTTTGTTTCGGTTTGAAAACTGATATCACCTACTAGGGTTATGTGGGCATTGTTTGGTTTATCTTATTCGCCTCTAGGTGACAGAATTATTAAACCAAACAGCGCAACCCTATGTGGGAGCTTTTCGACAATTTTGCAAGGTGGACTTTGTCCAACCTAATATGTTAGGCATAGTCGTGTCAAATTTCGTGTTGGGTCAGGTGGCCCTGTGTGACCATTTTTTCCTTTTGGATAGAGAGTGAACTTCAAACTACAAACTTTGTGCAGAACTTCCCCCGCCCTCATCCAATAGATCAAACATTTGTCAATCGTATGCAATTCTTTCAATCTAACAATAATAGTAACCACACCTCCAACCAAAAAGGAAAAGGAAAATTAAAAGCTGTACGAAACAATACAAACTTCAAAAATAATAAACATTAAAAGCCCACTATAAAAATTGTCAGTGTTCTACCCAGCTGTTACAACGAAAATATGTTCAATGTTCGGTTTAGTCTTATAGCCTGTACGTAACATAATTATTAAACCAACAAGGTAACCATGTGTGAGAAAAGTTTAATATTTTTGCAATATGGACCAACAGTACCGTAGAGATGTCAAACTTCGTGTAGGATTGGACCAACAGTACCGTAGAGATGTCAAACTTCGTGTAGGGTTGATTGGCCCTGTGTGGCCATTTTTAACTTCAGAATAAAGACCGACCCTTCCAAACAACAAACTCTGTCAAGCACTCTTCTCCGTCCAATAGTCAACATTGGGCAATGGTATACAGTTCTTCAATTGAACACTAATCGAAACCATGTCCCGATCAGAAAGCAAAATAAAATAATAAAATAACAAGCTGTAACACACAGCACAACAAACTCCAAAAATATTAAAATTCCGCCATAAAAATGTAAATGTTCTACCCAGCCGTTCCAGCCAAAATATGTTCAATGTTAACAATAAAAATCAATAATACATCCAGACATCATCAATGCATTAAGAGTGAAATCAGAATGAGAATTTAACGATGCATAACAACCTTATCAGTTGCACAAAATGCATTGATACTAATTAAATTATTTCAGCCTATGCAATCTCTAACTTCTCTCCAGCTAAGGAAAAAACTAAACCAAGTTATACGCCGCAAAATCTGTCCAACAACGCTAGTCGTTTATTTCTTCTTCTCGGTACCTCCAGCAGCCCTGAAAAATATGTCGATGGGGGAGTATTAATTATTGTAACAAGTAAGATCAGATAGACAACAGAAATGTCAAATTAAAATACACCTGTCAATAACAACTAGCATAAATCCAAAAGGACAAATTTGCAATCAACAATGAAGCCATCAACAGCAAAAACAATGCTACACCAAACCTATCAAATTGAAGCGATTGTGGAAAAAACCCTGATAACCACAGAAGTTGGTATAAATCAGAGTTTAAAGTTATCAGAAAACATTTAAAGATTTGACGAGCCAATAGAGTGGTGTTAGAGTGTTGATTCAATGGTGAACAGGATGGATTGTTCAGCCACCCAAGGATTCAAATCTAGGGGGGTCCCCCCCTCACTCCTGGTAAAAAGAGATGAGGCCAAGGTGTGAAAGTCGTACACAACTTTTGTGAAGCAGCTACTCCCGTGACACCAAAAGCCCGTTTAACCCTTTGTGGGCAGCTGAGTCCACAAAAGTGGACCATATGATTATCCTTCTTAAGAGAAGAGAGAGAGCGAGCGAGAGCATCCACTTAAACAAAATTCCGGGATAGGGATACATATCGTCGATAAGAGTCCTCCAAATCCTGGACAAAATGTACTTCACCCATTTAGAATTCAGGGATGGCGATACAAATCATCAAGAAGAGTTCTCCAAATTCACAAACGAGTGAAGTCTCATTAAACTCCAAAAAGCGGCAAATCCCAAATAGCAGCGAGCAGGAAAAAATGCACTTCGACTCATCTAGTGTTTTCCTTATCATTTTATGAAGGATTGCACAAAATGTTTTCAAAGACTTGAAAACAAAACCCAGCAGGGTCCAACAAGAGTTAAAAAGACCGGGTTTAATTAGTTGCAAGGTTCAGGATCAAGATTGGGATCAGAAAATATATGTATTAAAAAATATAAACGAAGCTCTAATGTGTTCTCCAGATCTAGTAATAATAAAGATAACAGGATCATTTAGCTAATGGATTGGATTGAATAGAGACAATTGCCAATAAGCCCATGAAGAAGTGGAAGGGAACATTCTCGACTAACCAACGAGCCAGTTAATATTTTAATTTAATGAAAGCACTCTGGTATTCCACATGTGGAAGGATATTGCAAACGCCATCAAATTATGTATTCTTTGCTGGTTCATAAAAAAGAGCGGTCTACGCGACCCGGAGACGTCTCGGGTTCAAGTCCAAATGTTCTAGATACTTTCGCCAGCTCCGCGTTTACTTCAGCAGAGTGGCTGTTCCCCATTGCTGTAGGGCCCTGTATCCACTGAAAGGTGCTATCCCCAAGTGCCTGTCAGGGTTTCATCGATGGCAGGCGAGATGATTGTAGACCAAGCCATGAAGGGAGGTTGAATCTCAGTGTGTGGCCAAAAAACAGAGGAATATCACTGGAGAGAATATTCCCCTACAGATTAACGTTAGAATGGTTGATCAGGAGCTTGGCTGGGCTTTCTATGAACGAAGTCCCGCTTTCCAAGGATTATATGTAGGTCTAGATAGGTATCATTAGATCCTATGCTTTGTAAAACATCAAGTAACCCTGAAAGGGGGATTCGGGTACAGCCTTCCACACTAGGGTTCTGTCTTTCTTTTGAATATTGGCAATTTTTTTCATCAACATAGAGCATTAAAATAATGGAAGCGTGTAAGACAAATCCAAACTGCCCTCAAGGAGATTCGAAATCTTGCTAGACCAGTAAACTCCAGGGCTTGTGCCAAACAACAAATGTAATTAAAAACCCTAGTAATCAATAAAAAATTCCAAAGCTTGAACCGGGGATGGAATAGAGCTCTTAGCCATACCTCATCTTTCTAAGGACATTGGACATCTCCTCTCGCTTCTTCTTAGCCCTCTTGTGGGTTCCCAGCTTCTTCTTCGCCACTTTCAAAGCACGTTTATCCTTCCCCACTTTCAGCAACTCGGTGATCCGCTTCTCGTATGGGGCAAAACCTGCCACTTCCCTTATCAACTTCCTCACAAAATCTGTTCGTTTGCTCCTTTTCTGCAGAAACGATGAAAAAACAAAATCCCGACTAAATCGATTAGAAAACTGAACTCTATGGCCCGAAAAATACAACCCACATGTCCATTAAAAAAAACTGAAAGCATTTACCCCTTTGTTGGCAGAGGGGCGGGGAGCTAGCTCGCGCTTAGTAACTATATGCCCTTTGTTCAGGCCTACGAAAATCCCTGATTTCGGCTGCGCAGGCGCCATGGTTGCCGCCTCCTCTTTCTTGCGAGAAAAGGAGTGTACAGAAGGTGAGAGACCTCTCAATAAAATGCAAATTCACTACGCCGAGCTAAATTAAATTTAATGAAATTTATGTGCACGCTAAATTAAATTAAATTAAATTTAGGTTTTTAAGTCAATGTTGAGACTGCAGAGGGTGTATAACTAGCATGTGCACTTAATGTTACCAAGGAAAAGCTCTAATGCATAGGGTAACTAGCATTTGCACTTAAATGTTGCAAACGAAAAGCAGTATACTAATATGTGCACTTAATGTTACTAAGGAAAAGCTCTAATGCATAGGGCAACTAGCATTTGCATTTAAATGTTGCAAACGAAAAGAGTATGGTATAGAGTAACTAGCATTTGCACTTAATGTTGCAAAGGAAAAGCAGTAAGGCATAGAGTAACTAGCATTTTGACTTAATGTTGTAAAGGAAAAGCAGTAAGGCATAGAGTAACTAGCATTTGCACTTAATGTTGCAAAGGAAAAGCAGTAAGGCATAAAGTAACTAGCATTTGCACTTAATGTTGCAAAGGAAAAGCATTTGCACTTAATGTTGTAAAGGAAAAGCAGTGAGACATAGAGTGTGGAAGAATAGTGATATGTGAATGGGCATTATTGAAAGCAAGGGTCGATGATAATGAGTTTCAATTGAAATTGTTAGTTATGTGTATGTTGAATATGGATATTTTGTAAATAAAATTAGTGTGTAGAAGAATAGTGACATGTGAATGGACATTGTTGAAAGCAAGGGGTGGATCATATTGAGTTACAATTGAAAGTATTAGTTATGTGTGTTTTGAATATGGATATTTTGTAAGTAATAGTAGTGTTTGGAAGAATAGCAACATGTGAATGGACATTCTTGAAAGCAATGGTGGATGATAATGAGTTATAGTTAATGTCATGTAGAGGTTATCCATTATCCATGTAGTAGTTGTTGTTTATGTGAACATGTTTTTGTTCATTATTTTAAGGGTTTTTTTTGTATTTGGAGATTATGTTTTTCCATATGTTACATATTTATGGCGTTATTAAAAAATACTAGTGGATTGTAATGGAAGAGTTGAAATAAACGATACGACATTGTGAACAACCTCATGGTTGTCATTCTATAGTTGAAATTAATTTTTTTAAGTGATGTAGAAGTATTATTAATATTTGAAATATGTAAATTAATTGTGGAAATTCATTAGTAGTAGTTTACATGGGAAAGGTTATTGATAATAATATTTAATAAACAAGATTGCATGTAACGTTGGAAGATGAAGCCAAGTGATATACATTAGGTGGAATTTAGAGAAAGTACAATATAATAATATTTAATAAACAAGATTGCATGTAACGGTGGAAGATGAAGCCAAGTGATATACATTAGGTGGAATTTACAGAAAGTACAATGTTTGTAACAAAGAATGTCTCTTGATCTTCAAAGATCCTTTTTCAAGTTTCAATTGAAAAATACAAGTAGTAGATTGTAATGGATGAGGTGAGAAAAGAAATATAATATTGTGAAGAACATTGTGGTTGTCATTCCATATTTGAAGATGCATCGAAATTTGTTGGAGGCATCGAAGACCTGAAGAAGCAGCAATGAACCTAGAAAATGTATATTTTGTTAAAATTTCCAATGTGTAAATTAATTGTGGAAATTTATTAGTAAGAGTTTGCATGTGAGTTGTGTTAAAAGGTGTTGACACCTAATCCTCAACGGATGGGTGAACTGGAACGTGAACAGTCATCAAGAAGATGAACTGTTCCGTCTCCTTTTTTGTATATAAACAATAGTTCTCTAATGAAATAACATATCAGTTTTTCTTCTGCTTATTCTGGAGTTACCCTGGCCTGACATGGTATTAGAGCACAGGTCCCAGGTTCTAAAAAAAAAATAGTTGTAACTCCTGCCTCTGTCCTGAGCACTGTGCTGCTCTATCCTGCGCTGCTCTGCCTATGTCTGATATTCCTCTGACATGGTATCTCTGCGCTCTCTGACTAGCATGAACGCCTGAGACTGCGCACTGCCCGGTTTGAACGCCTGCGTTATTTGATATACTGGTTACCGTTGAACGCACTCCTAGCCGTGTCTTTTGTCATCTCATTTCATTCTCCACCATTACCACATCCCCATCCCTTTCAAACGTTACACATACAATCGCCTCAATTGTTTAGCTGGAACATTGGGGGGATATCTTTGTGAAAAACGTATTGCAGGACGATCCCTTGATCTCCTCCGAATGATTACACGCCTTGTATTCCCATTCTGTCAGTGAGAAGCTCGTAGGCGGTTTGTATCTTCTGGAAGAGGGCAGCCGCGTTGGGGTCGTCGGGCCTTTTGTGGGGATGGCAAACAAGGGCTCGGGCTCTGTAGGCCTTGCGTATCTCGACCACTAAAAGCTTTGAACCCTCTCGGCCATGTCACGCCCTTGCTTTTTTTTCACTTCAGCAATCCATTCATTCGATGTCTTCATGAAAAACTCGAATATTTTTTGAATGTGGTCTGGAAGGCGGCTTATTAGTGAAGTATCCCATCTTCTCACTCCCTCAGTGAAGATTTTGATTTCGTCCAAAGTTCCGTGAGTATCATATAGGTCATCTATAACCATCATCGAGGTTGAAAGTTTTGTGAAGGCGATTCTGCTGCTACGAAATTCGGGCTCGAATGTGCCTAGAAACGCCCAAAAGTAAAGTTCCACGTGACGTTTCCTATAGAAATCCAGCTGCGCAGATATGACTCTGACCACCACCTCGAGCTAAGTTGCATTTCCTTCTTATGTGTACATGTCGAAGCTGGCGGAAGAAATGTAAGACCGAGCTGCTTATGGTGATTCGTTCTACGTAAGTCGTTTGATCTCTGCGTTCAAGACCGAGCTGCATGGATTGTATGACCGTTGATCTGACCTTATACTCATGTGTTAATTGCTGCCTTGAATGGTATATGATGGTCCATGTTGTTGTGCGTTGAATTTATATACGTTACAACTGAGATTGTATGTGCGTTGATTGCATGCTGGTGTATTTACAATACATTGAAATTTTTTATGATCACTTTATATGCGGTGTTCCTTTTATCTGAGATAGTGGTGCTGAGCTAACGTTGTGCTGTGGTGGGGCTGAATATGTATATATGCACTAACGCTGTGGCGGTGCTGAATATTTATATGTGCATTAACGCTGTTGTTGTGGCGGTGCTTTATATGTGCACTAACGCTGTATATATGTGTGCATTATGGTTACATTAACCAGCGTTTGAGTTTTGAATGCGTAGTCTATACATATGTAATATGGTGAGGATCTTTGGAGGGCTTTGAAGAAACAGTAAAGTATTTGCCCTTTTTTAGTACAATTTCACTGTACATCAGTAGAAGTTTTTTTTTATCAGCAGAAATTTCTTATCAGCAGAAGTTTTTTTAGCAGAAGTATTTTTTTACAGAATGCATTCAATCATTTCTATGGTAGGAATAGTTCTCACTGGCAAGGAGAACTATTCTGAATGGTCTCGGATGGTAAAACACACCCTCATCTACAATGAGTTGTGGAAAGGAGTGTGTGTCGGAGAAGAAGACAAAGACCCTGTGCAGCCTACATCAGATAAAGAACTTGTCATTTGGGAAAACAAGAACAGCAAAGCCTATGCATTGATCGCAGCATCTGTAAATGAAGAAATAAGTTGTCATATTTCATCCTATTCCACTGCCTTTGAAGCTTTACAAAAGCTGAAAGAACTCTATGATTCACATTCTGCACTTGAAGTTGTTCAGCTCATGATTAAACTCTTCACTCTTGAACTGAAAAATAATGATCCCCTTGCTCTTGCATCTGAAATAAAGTCTATAATGCATGATATTAAATCCACTAAGGTTGAGCTGGATATCTCTCTTATTGCCTTTCTCAAGGCACTCTATCCTACCTACTCCAATTATCTTGAGTCTTTACAAGCAAATGGAAATCTTAAAGACATAACCTTTGAGTCTCTTGTGAAAAAGTTTGCTGAAAGAGAGAAAGCCTTTGGAAAGAAAACAGTCCCTGAATCTTCTGAAGAGACTGTTTGCCTTGCTCATAAAGAAAAGCATCCTGCTCAAGATTCTACAAGAGGAAGAGGTGGATGAAGAGGAAGAGGAAGATACTTCAGAGGCAGGGGGGGCAGACCTTCTCAAGCAAAAAAGGCAGATCTGCATTGCATTCGCTGCAAACGAAATGGATCACATGATGCTTCTACATGCAAGCTACCATGGGACAAAATTGAGCAGAGAAGAAATCAGCAGAAAGGTAAAACTGATGACACAGACAAAGGTAAAGCACCTGAATCCGCTCACTATATTGAGGCACAATGTAACATTGGAGTAAATGAAGATTTGTTTAATGCTTCACTTGCTTCTTCGAAAAATGACTGGTTGCTTGATTCAGGAGCAACCTGTCATATGACTCATAGGAAAGATTTTTTTGAAGATTTCACTGACAATGTTGATGGAGCAATACACTTTGCAGATCAGTCAAAAATCAAGCCATCAGGGCTTGGCACAATCAGGCTTAAACTGCCTGGTCTTCCAGACTTTCTTCTGGACCATGTTCTATATCTCCCACAGCTCAAGAGAAACTTGATGTCCCTGGTCCACATCCGCCAGCAAGGTCACTCCATTCATATGTTTGATGGCAAGCTTGAGGTAAGAAAGGCATCTGACCACTCACTTATCATGAGGGGTATAGAAGAAGAAAGACTTCTTAAACTGCAAGTAACTTCTGCTCATGCACAACATTTCTCATATATTTCTCATCATGAAGAAGGTACACTTCCATCAAGTTTATTATGGCATGCTAGATTTGGACATTTAAACTATGACAGTCTCCGCTTATTAACGAAAAATGGTGTTGTTGGTTTGCCTACAATTCCTAGAAAACATAAGCAATGTGATGCTTGCATTCTAGGAAAGCATAGCAAACAGTCTTTTCATGATTCACATTCAAGAGCACATAGGAAGCTTGAACTCATTCATTCAGATTTATGTGGTCCAATGCCCGTTCCTTCTGCAAATGGAAATAAATATATCATGACATTTATTGATGATTACACCAGAATGTGTTGGGTTTATTTATTGAAGAACAAATCTGATGCTTTTCAAACATTCAAGAATTTTCATAAATGGATTGAAAATGATGCACAATCTCATATTGGGTCTATTCGCACTGATAATGGAAAAGAATATACATCAAATGAATTTGAACACTATCTTCGCCAACATGGGATTAAACATCAAACAACTGTGCCTTATAATCCTCAACAGAATGGTGTAGCTCAAAGAATGAACAGAACAATCTTGAATATGGTACGATCCATGCTTTTCTTCAAAAATGTAAAGATAATGTTTTGGGCTGATGTTGTTCTATGTGCTGCATATATAAAGAATAGATGTCCATCTAGTGCTATAAGAAACAAGACTCCTTATGAATTGTGGTATGGACATGTTCCTTTGGTAAAACATCTTAGGATTTTTGGTTCCACCTGTTATGCTTTAATACCAAAGGTACATAGAAACAAACTTGGTGCTAGAAGTCGTAAGTGTATCTTCCTGGGGTACTCAAACACCTCTAAAGCATACCGTCTCTATGATGAAGTAAATAAAAAGTTTGTTGTATCTAGAGATGTCATTTTTCTTGAATCATCCAAATATGACAGTGTTGTTGAGCGGCAACTTGATCGCTTGGATAGATTCACAAAAACGAAATCATTTCAAGAGTTTGATAATCAGATTCCACATCTTGAAGGGGGGGTTCCTATACTAGATCAACATGTGGAATCTTCTTCTGAAGAACAATCTCCCGTGCATGAAACTCCAACACCGGATGATCCTTTAAGTGATGTAATTGATAGAATTGGGAGACTCAATCTTGATTCAGTCCCAACTCAATCAACAGAGTAGCCTGGACCATCTCAGAAAGGTCCCCCAAAGTGGCTGACAAAGACACTTGAAAGTGTTCATCCTGATGAAATTGGAAAAACAGGAACCAGAAATACAAACCGACAAGATGGAGGTGATGTAGATAACTCTAATTCACCTGTTGATATGGATGTTACTTATGATTGTGAATTGAACTTGTCTACAGATTTTGAACCAACTTCCTTCAAAGAAGCTGCTTCTCATGATGAATGGAAGGAAGCGATGCAGAAGGAGTATGATGCCCTCATAAAGAATGGCACTTGGAAGCTGGTTGATCCTCCATTTGGAACCAAACCAATTGGCTGCAAGTGGGTCTACAAGAATAAGTACAAATCTGATGGCTCACTTGACAAGCACAAAGCTAGGCTTGTGGCAAAAGGTTTTGCACAGAAGGAAGGGGTCGATTATGAGGAAACTTTTGCCCCCACAGCAAAATGGGCCACCATCCAGACACTCTTTGCAATAGCTGCTCAGAACGGTTGGAAAGTCCATCAAATGGATGTAAAAACTGCATTCTTGAATGGAGATCTAAAAGAGAATGTTTTTATGTCCCAGCCTGAAGGATTTGTTGTGAAAGGACATGAACACAAAGTATGCAAACTTGTGAAGTCCTTGTATGGCCTCAAACAAGCACCACGAGCCTGGTATGAAAAACTAATTGAGCATCTTCTGAAACTCAACTTCAAACATTTTGATCTTGATGATGCAACTTTATTTGTCAAGAAAGTTGGCAAAACAGTTGTATATCTTGTGGTATATGTAGATGATCTTTTAATGACAGGGAACAATGAAAGCTATATTGCATCCATAAAGAAAGAATTAGGAAAAAGTTTTGAAATGACTGATTTGGGCTATGTTCATTACTATCTTGGCATTGAAGTAACACATCCAAAATCCATATTTCTTTCTCAAAAGAAATACATTGGAGATTTATTAAACAGATTTGGCATGACAGAGTGCAATCCTCTTTCTACTCCAATGGAACAAAACTTGAAGCTCACATCTATTGAAGGAAAGGAATTTGAGGATGCAACAAAGTATAGACAGCTTGTAGGAAGTCTCATCTACCTCACTACTACCAGACCAGACATTTCATTTGATGTTGGAATCCTCTCCAGGTTTATGCAAAAGCCTTGTGAGGGACATTGGTCTGCTGCAAAAAGAGTTCTAAGGTACTTGAAGGGAACTCAAGACCTTGGAATCAAGTATACACAGGTGGACGACTTCAACTTGATTGGATACTCTGATTCAGACTTCGATGGAGACAAAGAAACTGGGGTATCTACTTCAGGATATGCTATGAGTCTTGGATCAGGAGCTGTCTCCTGGAGATCACGCAAACAATCAGTACCAGCAGATTCCACAACAGAAGCAGAATACGTGGCAGCAGCTGAAGCAACGAAAGAAATTGTGTGGCTCAGGAAAATTCTTGAAGATTTGCAGGTAAAACAAATACAATCAACTCCACTCATGATTGATAACACCTCTGCAATAAAGTTGGCCAAGAACCCAAAGTTCCATGATCGTACTAAGCACATCAATACTAAATATCATCTGATCCGACATCATGTTGAGGCCAAAACAATCCATCTCCGTCATTGTTCCACAAACGAGCAAATTGCAGACATCTTCACCAAAGCGCTTGGAAGAGAAAAGCTTGAAAGATTCAGAACGATGCTTGGACTCACCAACATCCCTTCAGATTAAGGGGGGGGATGTTGACACCTAATCCTCAACTGATGGGTGAACTGGAACGTGAACAGTCATCAAGAAGATGAATTGTTCCGTCTCCTTTTTTGTATATAAACAATAGTTCTCTAATGAAATAACATATCAGTTTTTCTTTTGCTTATTCTGGAGTTACCCTAGCCTGACAAAAGGAAATTGGAATGTGTTAAGGTCCTATAATTTATAGGATCTCAAGGTGATTGAATATTTCATATCTTGCAGATTGCATATTGTTCATAGATTTCAATATTCAATTGAAAAAAAAAAAAGTATTAAAAAAAACAAAAAACAAAAAAAAAACAAAAGAGAAAAAAAAAAGAAAACCCAAATATTGTTCAATTCATACAGTCTAAGCATGATTGAACAAATTTCATTTTCTGTTGATAGAGTAGAAAATAAAGATCTGCCAAACAGTTTAAGCTTGGCAAATCAGTAGCTAGGTAGAAATAAAATTGGTTCAACTGTTCAATCTGAACCAATGGGAGAGATAAGTGATAGAGTAGGTTAAAAAAAAAAAAAAAAGAGTAAAAAGTGAAAAAGGGTCTACAAGTCCAAATGCACCCTGCAAATGCAAAAAGGAAAAAAATGTTAGATTAGAAAAATAAAGGGTAGGTAGGTTGAAAAGAATTACAAAGGGAAAAGACATGAAAAATTCCTTTAATGTTTTATTATATGGTTCATGTGTTTTTCCTAATGTGGAAAAAGGAAAAAAGAAAAAAAAAAAAGGAGTTAGGGATCTCATATTAATACTCCTAACTTTATCCTATACTCCTATACTTTGCCCCCCCTTTTTATTTTCTTACCCCACCACTCACGTACCCATCACATCAACTATTACCCACCCCTCACCTCTCATCTAATCTCCGCACTCACTATTCAATCCAACGGCCCATATGATTTTTCGACCCCCCCACCCTCCTAACGTTAATGCTCTCTTACGTGTCACACTGTCGCAATTTCGCACCCCCCCCCCCCCCCGACTCATTCCACTTACAACTCCACCGAAAAGTGGTTTCTACATTCCACTAAACCACCTCCTCTGCCATGACCGTTCGCACATTCCGCCACCCTGTCCCATCTGCCTATCACCTTCATTCTTGCGCCTTACCGTTGTGCATTCAATTGGCTGGACCATTAGCCAACGGACCCGTGCCACTTCAGGCCTATCCAATGGGAATGCTCCAAAAACTAAAAATACACAGAGAAGCAGCAAACACACTGAAACAACAACACAGTTGCAGAAAGCTTCATTTTTATGTGGTTATCACACATCCCCCTTCTTGAATCCCACTTTTTGTTCATCCCCTTTCTTTTTCTCTCTTTGAAGTTCCCTCTTCTTTTCATTCCTTTTCTATTGCAGTTCACCTACAAATTCAGTACAATCCAGGTTTAAAAATTTGCAGAAGATAGCGATGCCACCAAAGAGGAAAGAACAGGAGATCTTCAATCCAATGGTGCATCCACCAGTGGACTTGGATCACATTCCATTGGTAGACAGAGACTTCAAAATACATGAGACACTGTCAAAATTTGATATCTATTGCTGGTGGGAGGATAAATTTGTTGATGAAGTGGATGACATAGGGCTCTGGGATTCCAATTTTCCTTTCTATATTTTTCCCAAAACCCATAGTTTCCCAGAACTAATCAGAAAATGCCACTCATGCTATAATCCATAGCAAAGGGTAGTGATATCCCCAGTAGGAGACATATTGTTTACCATTGATGCTAAATCTATAATGTAGATGATGCAGGCTCCTATCATTGAAGGAACCACTCCTTTTTCCCATGAAATCCTCAGTGAAATGTATCAGAGGCTAGATTTTACCAAAAGAGCTAAAACCTTGGAACTCTTCATGACTGAACAGACCCCACTACCTAGCAAGAATCCTCCTTATTCCTCCTCTGCTTTCCCTAATAGAACCAGGCATATAGTCATTGTACTTTCATATTTGTTGGGCTATTATTCATATCAGTGGCTTGATGAGGCTATAATAGGTTTTCTATCCATCTTATTAGCAGAGTCAAAGCCTTTTGTCCTATTTAATTTCAGTCAATTCCTGGCAGATGCTATCCATGAGCAATTTGTAAATTTCATCACAGAGGAAGTGTTTCAGTACTCTTCGGTGTTGGTATATATGTTTGTTTATTTTCAAGCAGACAGATTTCAATTTACAATGAGCAAGTTAAATGAAGAAGGTGAACCCCAATCTGTCATTTTCTGGACCACCTTAGTGATGAAGGATCAAAAGGACTTCACCTACAAGACATTTATAGAAATGTTTGTTCATCCAGCTATGAGCCTCCTCAGTGGAACTGCAGAACCCAGAATCAGTGAAGAAATTAAAAGGATTATGCAGTTGACAGACCAAGCAAGAACAGGAGATTGGTACTTGTACCAAAATTACATAGAATTAAGAGTATATGGATGTGAGTTGGCCCCTTACAAGCTACCAAAGTTCCTCCCCATGAGGATATTTGCACTTGAATACATCAGGCAGATGATCAATGCAGATGAAGTACATTTTGTGGCAGCAAAGAAGAAATCACAATTTAGGATCAAATCCCAAATTGGTCCTTTTATTTGCAACAGTAGGGCAGCAGGTGAGGAGGTAGACAAGAAATTGAAGGAAATGAAGTTCACTCACAGTTTCACATGGTCCTATGACCCATGGGGCATCATCTCCAAGAAAAGAGTGGAGAACAAATCAACACCCTACATTCACACTCAAAGGCCTGAAATAGAGAAATTTATGAACCAGATTGAGTGGATGCCTGACACACTGCAAGAGGCTGAGGAACAAGTAATTTCTTCTTCAAGTGCACAGACTCCTAGGTAGCAGGAAAGATAGAGTACAGAAGACAGATCAGACAAGGGCAAGGAACATGAAAAGGGAACAACTGGGAAAAGGCCGAGAGAAGATCAGTCACTAGGGACTGATACTTCTATGAAAGAATTCAAATTGAAATATAGGAAAAGGACCAAGATGCACATGGGCTTAAGCAAGGAATCACCGCAGCAAACAGTCACTAATCTTAGTGATATTCTTGATTCATCTCTAGTTGGAGGTCAATCTCTTCCTACCACTCCAATCTCAGAAAGGCAACAGACTCTCCAAGTCTCCACATCTACCAATGTAACTGGAGAAAGGGAGGAGACCGTCTTTGACACCTTCAGAGAGATAAAGATTAGGAATGAAATGTTAAAAAAGAGTACTTATGCTCAATTCTGGAAACAAAGTTCTTCTTCTCAAGGCAGACTTCTCTCAGCTTTTGATTCAGAAAAAGGCAAAATGCATATGGCATTTTTGGAAGCACAAACAACTGAACCTAAAACTCCAGCTGATTACAAACAGACCTCTTTTGAGTTTGATGCCAAGAGCGTTCATCCTATTGATTAGCTGGAAATGCACAAACAAATAGGTGAAATGATCTCATCTACTCTAACCAGTACCTCTATGAGTTTGTTTAAAATGCAGGTGGCCTTATCAAATGCTCAATCTCAGCTAAAGATGGAAAAGATTTCATCTCAATCAAAAGACAACAGAATTAAGTCTTTGGAAGACTTAGTAGTGAAAATTGGATATGATCCCTCAAATGTAAAAGCAGCAGAAGAGATAATTAAGAAGAAGGAGATTGATATAGAAGCTTTGAAGAAGCAGCTCAAAATGCCTACAACCCATGATCCCTTGACCAAAGAGATAGAGGAAACAAAGAGTCAGAAGGCCGAAATGATGAAATTAATAATGGAGCAGTCACTCCAAATAAAACAAATGGAAGCAGAGATGGAGAAGATGGTACAAGAGAAGGAAAAGGCAGCAAAGTTGGCCAGCACCACTATGGAGGCTCTTCCTCTTACAACTATTCCTACAGCCACTCCAGCAACAGCTGCTATAGGGACAGGAAGCAGTACATAATAGCTAGCCAGGTCCATGGAAAGCATGAATCTTTAGACTGAGGAGATCAAGAGACTAGAAACCCAAGTCAGTGTTATGTAGGACCAAATCAAAAGAGTTGAAAGTACACACTCAGTGGAGATGCAGAGGGCATGGACCTTAATTGAAAAGTTGCAAAAATATGAAAAGGAATCATCCATTGGTAACACTCTAGGAAGGGTGAAAGAGATCATCTGGCACAACATCATCAATGGCATGAATGAAATCTGGCCCAACATCCAAATTATATTTGAACAAAAGGAGTTAGTGGAAAAAGCTAAAGAAGTTATTTCATCTACTAATCTAGAGCTGGGAGACATGCCAGCAACAGCCAATAGAATCATTAAGTTTCTCAATTCAAGGAATATGTATGAGCTAGAAGAGTTGGGAGTAGCAGACAAGACATAAACTATTCTATAGGTGAAAAAGGTATTGACTAAGAAGAACCTGAATGTACAGCTTGAGGAAAAATGCTAGAATTTGGAGCTTACAGTGAACAGGTTTTTCAACAGAATTGAGCCTTTAACACAGAAAGGTCTCCCTTCTCTGTTTTTCATTAATGACAAACTCATGGCCAGAGAAGATTATGTCAAGAGGCTCCAAGGCATAGCCCAGGATGTTGTGAATGTTATGCTCTTAACCTGCAAAATAATACCCAGATACAGAATATGCGAAGAAAAGATACCTAGAACACAGAATATGCGAAGAAAAGATACCCAGAACACATAATAGCAATGATTTTATTATTCAAAGAGCAATGTTCACATGCCTCTTCGAGGGGGCAACCTCCAATAGAGCAGAGCTCGATTACAAAATAAGACACGATGCTCCTCGCAGGGAGTCTCTATCCTTTATATATGACTCATACATGCAATACCACGGGTCAATACCGTGAGTTTTATTAATACCATCTATCTAATACTACGGCTACGGCCCATTTGCAACTAACTGTGGTCGGGTTAACCACTTACAAAATATATGGGCTTTATTGACTCTTTGACTATGATGTGATCCCAAGACATAAATAAGGGGGTTAGGGTGCGACCCTAACATGCCCTCCCCCTTAAGACTAGCCTTGTCCTCAAGGCTGAAGCTGCGGAAACTGCTGAAGAATAATAGCTAGTTCCCAAGTTGCATCTTCCAGAGAGGTGTCTTTCCATTTGACGAGGACTTCCTTAATCATGCGGCCGCGCAGGTGCTTGTCTCTTGTGGCGAGGACCTGTTCGGGTTGAAGCCAGATTGACCCTTCGTCGTCCAGTTCAGGTAGACTGGTTTGAACTCTGCAATTGTTCCCAATTACTTTCTTGAGGCATGATACATGGAAAACTGGATGGATTTTTGTAGTAGGTGGCAAAGCCAACTTGTAAGCCACTTCTCCAATGCACTGAAGTACTTGGTAGGGTCCGTAGAATTTTGGAGATAGCTTCTGACAACCCTTGTCTTTGAGTGATGTTTGCTTATATGGTTGCAGCTTCAAAAAGACTTGGTCCCCTTCTTGAAACTGGCGCTCTGAGCGATGCTGGTCAACCTGTTGCTTCATGCGGTTATGAGCTTGATGAAGATTCTCTCTAAGATGGGCGAGCATGGTGGCGCGGTGTTGTAGGAGTTGATCCACTGCTTGTACTTTGGAGCATCCCTGGAGATAAGAAATAGGGGAAGGCGAAAGTTGACCATGTACTGCTTCATAAGGAGTCATTTTAGTAGTGGCATGATAGTTGGTGTTATACCACCATTCCGCCAGCGGTAACCACTGTACCCAAAGGTGTTGCTGTTCTGAAGTGAAACACCTGAGGTAGGTTTCTAGACATTTGTTGACGGCTTCGGTTTGACCATCCGTTTGCGGATGATAAGAAGTGCTGAGTTTGAGTTGAGTGCCCTGTATCCTGAAGAATTCTTTCCAAAAATTACTGGTGAAGATCGGGTCGCGATCAGATACAATAGAAGTGGGCATGCCATGTAGTTTGAATATATGATCCATGAAAGTTTGCGCAACCAAAGTTGGTGTAAACGGGTGGGGTAGGGCACAAAAATGAGCATACTTTGACAAACGGTCCACCACCACCATGATGACTGACTTGTTCCCTGATTTGGGAAGACCTATAATGAAATCCATGGAAACCTTCGTCCAAATTGATGTTGGAATGGGCAATCGTTGTAATGTGCCGGGTGTGTTGACGGTTTCTCCTTTGTGGCGTTGACAGACATCACATTCTGCGACAAAAGTAAGGATGTCCTTTTTCATGCTGGTCCAGAAAAATGATCTTCTGGTGCGAGCATAAGTTTTCTGAAAGCCCGAATGTCCTGCAATGGGAGATGAGTGCAATTCGGCCAATATGCGACTTTTGAGGGTTGATGTTGGTGATATTACTACTCTGTCCCGATAGCGAAGAATATCATCCTGCCAGGAGTAGCCCTTGATGGAATTTGGATCGACCTGCAATTGAGAAATGAGTTGGGATAGCCCTGGATGTGAAAACCATTCTCTGCGAGCTTCTTCAATCCATTCTGGAATGGGTAGGGAAATTGCTAGCAGAGTACTTTCTTCCTCAAATTGGCGAGATAATGCATCTGCTACCCTATTGTCTTTCCCTTTCTTGTAAATGATCTCATAATCATATCCCAGCATTTTAGCTAGCCATTTATTTTGTTGTGGGGAAGATAGGCGTTGCTCCAGAAAATATTTAAGACTGTGGTGATCTGTGCAGATTTGGAAACGTCGCCCCAATAAGTAAGGGCGCCAGGTGTCGACTGCATGTAAGATGGCCATCATTTCTTTTTCATAGGTAGATTGGCCCAGATTCTTCCCACTGAGTTGTTGGCTTGTGAAGGCCAAGGGTCGCCCTTCCTGTATTAAGACTGCCCCAATACCTGTCCCTGAAGCATCACATTCAATGACAAAAGATTTGTTGAAGTCAGGTAGTGCTAAGAGTGGAGTGGAACACATGGCATTTTTGAGGGTTGTAAATGCCTGTTGGGCTTCCTCATTCCAGAAGAAGGAATTTTTCTTTAGGAGTTGAGTGAGGGGCTTCGCTATGCGGCCATAGTTGCAGACAAATTTACGATAATAGCCGGTGAGTCCCAAAAATCCTCTCAAGCTCTTCAAGGTCTTAGGTTGAGGCCATTCTTGCATTGCCTGGATCTTTTTGGGGTCCACCTTGACACCTTCCCGCCCCACAATGTGGCCCAAATACTCAACTTCTTCCATGCCAAACGAACACTTGGACAATTTGACAAATAATTTATGTTGGCGGAGCAGTTGCAAGAGTAGATCTACATGGTGAAGATGTGCAGCCCAAGTGCCACTATAGATGAGGATGTCATCAAAGAAGACCAGGACAAATTTCCTGAGATATGGTTTAAGAAGGTGATTCATAAGGCTCTGAAAAGTAGAAGGGGCATTACAAAGACCAAATGGCATGACCAGGAACTCATAATGGCCTTCATGAGTTCGGAACACCGTCTTGGGAATGTCGACTTCCTTCATGCGAATTTGGTGGTAGCCTGAGCGAAGATCCAACTTAGTGAAGAATTGAGCCCCATTGAGTTTGTCCAGCAAATCGTCAACCACCGGGATGGGAAATTTATCTTTGACTGTCAACTTATTGAGGGCCCTGAAGTCGGGACACATCCGCCACTCGCCGTCTTTCTTGAGCACCATGACCACTGGGGATGAATAAGGACTAACGCTGGGACGAATGACACCTGCTTCCAAAAGTTCCTTGATTATCTGTTCTATTTCATTCGTTTGGGTGAATGGATATCTGTATGGCCGCATGTTTGGGGGTTGGGCCCCTGGAACCAATGTGATGCTATGATCATGTTCCCCTCGCGATGGTGGAAGCTCCTTAGGCTTGTCAAATACCTGCCGATGTTTATTTAAAATTTGTTGCATCTCAGGATGAATTTGCAGGCACTGGGTTTCAATGACCTGGATGGCATTGAATTGAGCTACCACGCCATGATTGCCCTTTTTTAACAATTTTTCCATCCTATGCGAGCTGATGATCGAGGGGGCTCCCGCCTGGAGGCCACGGAGGGTATATGTGGAGTTGTTTTGCTTAAAACTCATATATAACTCCTGGAAATCCATTATGATTGGCCCAAGAGTGGGAAGCCATTCAACGTCGAGGACAATGTCGCATCCGCCCATGTGGATGGCAAACATGTGTGTTTTCAACTGATAATCCCCCATTTGAAGTTTGACATTTTCGCAGCGGCCTTCACATTTCATTGTGCCCCCATCCGCGATTTGGACTTGGAAGTTAGACACTGCGTGTACAAAACAATGCACTGCGTCGGCGACTTTTTGATGGATGAAATTATGGGTACTTCCACTATCAATCAAGACTACTATTGGGCGATGTTTAAGAAAACCCCTGATTTTGAGAGTTTGAGGTGAAGAAATTCCTGCCAACACATTTAGCGAAATAACTGGTTCGTCAGATACAATCTCCTTTTGGTTGTCTTCTTCTATCGCCTCAGGTTCCTCAAGTGGTGGATCTTCCTCGGTTGAGCTGTAGTCGGTGGCATCTATTTGAAAAAACTTGAATATTTTTCATCACAGTAGTAACATAGTCCTTGCTTCCTTCTTTCGGCCATTTCCTGAGGTGACACCTTTTGGACCTTAAGTGTCTGAGTCGTGTTGTGAGCTTATGGGGGACGACCTTTAGTGGGAAATTGGGGCGGCTGTATTGGGCTGTTATGGCACGTTCCACCTTACGAGCTACTTGGCAAGCCTCCGTCCATGTGGGAGGGTGGTGGAGTAGAACTTGAGCTTTGATGGCTTCTTTAAGACCACTGATAAAACATTCCGTGTAGAACTCATCTGAGAGACTCTGAGTGCGGAAGGCTAAGGCTTCAAAAGCGGTGATATATTCATCCACTGTCCCCGTCTGTCGGAGCTTAGTGAGACGTCCCAAAAAGGAGTCTGCCTGTTCATAGCGATCTCGAAGAGCTTTGGTAAAGTGGGCCCAACTCTGAAAAGGTCCATTGCGACGTTGATGCCATTCCGCCCATTGCCATCGTTCATTGTCCAAGTACATGGTCCCCACCATAAGCTTAGTCCAATCATCTACGAGACGATTCAATTTGAAATACTGGTCCATTTGTGCTAGCCATGCGGACGTGTGAGAACCGTCAAATTTCTGCATATCCAACTTGGGGGGTCGCTGACTGGGTGGTGAATGGGTGTGCCAGATGTGAGGAGAGTGGCTAGACTCACCCTCATGGTGTTCATGGCCATTATATGGTTCCTCGAGGGCTGGCTCCTTGCCCTTATCGAGTGCTTGCCGTACCTGGCTAGTTATTCCGCTAATCATATTTTTGTGGTCGTTCATATCTGCTTCAATTTTGTCTAGCCTTTCATTGGCCATTGCTTGAGCTCGAGTTTCTACCATACACCAATTGGATGAAAAATTGGGACCGCCAAATTTTTTTTTCTAATAAATTGAATGGTACCATCGTGCTCAGCTCGTCGTCCTGATGCTGATGGGCTAGATCACAAATAAGCGCTTCGGAAGGTCTCAGATTTTTTTTTTTTTTTTTGAAAACTCCTAACGGAGTTTTACTCCTTCTTCATCAATACTGCAGTCGCCAATTCCTCAAACTGTCAATGCTGCCAAAGGTCCTGCTAAAAGTATACCTCGGCACAGGAACCCTTCACACAACTCTGATCTGGTGGATCTGAGAGATCTGAATGGTGGAATAACTGCTGCTGCGGATCTGATGGAGCTGCGGGACTGATGTCTGCTGCTGCGACACGTCTTTGCACACGCGGATCTGGAATAGATGATGTGTGATCCCCCAATAGAAAAGGGAACTATGGTCTAGAGGAGTGTCAGGTGCTACAGATCGCAATATACATAAGGGTCTGACAGTAGTACTCGGCCCAATGTTTCAGGGCTCTAACTAAGGAGGATCGACCGTACCCTTAGCCGTACAACCCGACTACCCTATCGTACGGGTGAGTAATCTCTCCGAGTGCTGTTCTCGGTGTACTGTAGCCACAAGACGGCCGAAGGTTTATCTATGGCGAGGTTTCAAGGAGCCTAGGGGGCTTCCTATATACCCAGAGGGTAGGTGGAAGACAGTCCGTGCGCGGTTTTGTCTAATGCGCTACTACTCGAAGGGGTACCCACAGGGGTTACAAGGGAGTCCAACAGATGTGACCACCTCTTGTATTTCCTGCGTGCATGCCTCCCCAAATCCGCAGGTTTATGCGCTTAACGACAGATCCCGTGGTTTAAAGACGCCGGAACACGTCTCTAGCCAAAAAAAATTTGCTAAAAATTGGAGATCCCACCAAGCCCTGGAAAGTGCTCTGATACCACTTGTTATGCTCTTAACCTGCAAAATAATACCCAGATACAGAATATGCGAAGAAAAGATACCCAGAACACAGAATATGCGAAGAAAAGATACCCAGAACACAGAATAGCAATGATTTTATTATTCAAAGAGCAATGTTCACATGCCTCTTCGAGGGGGAAACCTCCAATAGAGCAGAGCTCGATTACAAAATAAGACACGATGCTCCTCGCAGGGAGTCTCTATCCTTTATATATGACTCATACATGCAATACCACGGGTCAATACCGTGAGTTTTATTAATACCATCTATCTAATACTACGGCTACGGCCCATTTGCAACTAACTGTGGTCCCGTCATTAATTTCGGGTTAACCACTTACAAAATATATGGGCTTTATTGACTCTTTGACTATGACGTGATCCCAAGACATAAATAAGGGGGTTAGGGTGGGACCCTAACAGTGAATATCTCCAACATTAAAGGTAGCATAACAGGAAAAGCATTGCTGGAAGCTATCAGCAATCCAATCTATATCGAGCATGAACTGAAGCACGTTTTTACAATCAAACCCACTTTTTCATGGTACACTGAAGCTGATGAAATATACCGTAGGTTAATCAAGGTCAAGATTCCAGATGAAGAAGCATGGAGTGACTTGTGTGATTACCAAGAGGAACAGGACAAGGAGGATTGAAGGAACAACGCAAAGCTGAGTCAACACCCAGCCAAGTCAGTAGAGCCACTACAGCAAAATTAATTACTCAGCAACAACATCCCGAAAAAAGGGGACCAGATGTCCAAGTTATCTCATCGTGGCCACTTCATGGTTACACTAGTCAAATTTTCTTTCATTGTAATTAATAACAAATTTCCAAGTGTACAAGGCAATCGTTGTAGGTTTTTGTTAAATACTTCATGCATTGGAAGTATTAGGGGTTGGACCTGAGTTATTTGAACAATCTTTCTTTTGGAGCACTGTAATTTTTGAGCTGGAGCATCAATAATAAAAGACCGTTTGCAAGATACTTGAGTTGTTTTTAACCTGGTGATGTCTTCTTTCTGTGTCAAATATATTGTTGTTTTATTCATTATGCATCATTAAATCTTATTGTAAAGCAGAAATTCTAGATTAAGATATGTTGTTGGAGCACCTTATTTCTATCTGTGGTTACAATCTAAATGTTTTCTTCTGATGTATGGTTAAGAAATACTTAATTGCTTTTTAATCATTACTGATTTCATTGTTTTGTCATCTCATTCATTCTGCTTTTAGATCCAGTAAAGATAGTTAGCTTGCCTTGCAAATGCTCTGGAAAAGTTGATGTTACTACCCAGCCTTTGACTCCATAGCCCAATGGAAAAGATTTAAATTTGACCTGCCCCAACCAAACAAACAAACAATCAAGCAATCAAGTAACAAAACCCTTTCACCATTATAGCTAGCCTAATACATTAAAACACTGAAAATAAAGATAAATCTGGAAATATAAAGAGAGAGCCCTCTTTGAGTCTAGGAGGGCTAGATCCTGGACTCCTAAGTGGTTTGATGTATCCTTTTTTATTTTGTCTTGCCAATCTTAAAAATCATAGAGTGATAACATAGTGGCGACCATACTGGGGACTATTGAAAATTTGTCATTTCATTCGAATTCAGAGTACCCAGTTCAAAGCTTTGTATGATAAGATTATTCTTAAGATTGGTTTCCTTTCTACTCTTGTGTATATTCAGTTTGTCTGTGTTTTAGATATGAACACTAGCTCCCAAAAGAATCTCTACTAGATCCCACCCAGATCCAAATCCTCCTACCATAGTGCACAATCCTGAAAAGATCTTAAGGAAAACTCCTAGAACTGAGAATCAGACAAGCAATAGATTTCTTCACAAAGCGAGCTCACTCCCTGAAAATTTTGTCACATTTCAGGATATCCAGTTTGATTTACATTTTGAAAATGGCTTATTCAAGACTAAATCAGAGAACTGGAAAGATCTTACTATCTTTGATCCATCAATCTTGCCAAAGAGCCCAGAACTTTCTTCACCAAATGAATCAGATCTTCAGCTCTTACAACATTTTGATACTCTACAATATCTAGTGACATATCTCACCTCCGAGATCAATGATGCTTACCTTCAACAGTCAGCAGAATTAACTGCTTTAAATATAGCAGCTTCTTCCCTCACACCTCAATCTGCACATATTCAGTCACCAATTCCTACTGCCTCCATAATTCCCACCCCTTCTTTTATAATTCAACATAAGGTTACTAAAGTTCCTTCGCTCTCATTTCCACCTAGTACTAGTCCAACCTCGTCCACTGTTCAACTTCCTTCAACTGGTCCTCCACCACTGCCAATCATGGCAGCCAGGTATGCTCCTCTGGTGTTGCCAGCACCATTGGCTAATATGCCACAAGAATATCAGTCTAAAATCACACTATTTGATGGGACAGGTCCTTTAACAGCCCAACAACATGTGGATAAAATGAATGATTGTTTTGACCTGCAAGAGGTAGACGAAGAAAGTGTTAAGCTCAGAATGTTTGCTCAAAGTTTAGGAGGAGAAGTTCGGAAATGGTTTAAATATTTGCCTGCAAATAGTATAAATGATCTCCTTGCGTTCCACCAAACCTTTCTTAATAGATGGGAAGTCAAAAAGAACCCTCTGCAAATTTTATCAGAATATGAAAATATTAAAAGGGAAGTAGGTGAAAGTGTTCAGGACTATTGTGCTAGATTCAATAATACCTATAATGCAATACCTATAAATCTTAAACCACCTCAGGATTTAGCCTTGATAAAGTTCCCAGATGGCTTTGATACAGATATGTCCTACCAGCTTAGGGAAAGGAATTCTCCAACACTAGAAGTAATGCAAAGAGATGTCTGAGTGTAGAAGAAAATTTACAAGCAAAAAGAGCTAGGATGAAAACTGAAAGAAGGGTGACAATAAGAGAAGAAGCTTCAACTTCTACAGTAGATGCTAAGATTGATTCTTTAGTAAGGACCATGGAAAGAATGATGGAGAGGATAAGTTTGAATGAGAGAAGTGTCCCTAGGGAAAACCAACCTGTTCCACAGAACCAAAATCCAAATCCCAGAAGAAACACTCCACAAATTAGACAAAGAGATCAAAGAGGCCCAGATCAACAAATTAGGCCTCCATTTCAAGAAAATTATGTTGATGAAGATGTAAGTGTGGTTGAAGAAGTTGAGGAAAATCAGATTAATTTAATGGGGACAAATGAAGATAGTTCTGTTTTTCTTACACAAGAAGAACAGGAATTGTTCTTATTAGCTCAAATAGAATTGGAATCTGAAGAGTCTGATGACTATAAACATGGATTTGAGAATGCCATATTAGAAGTTCACAGACAGTATAATCTTAGGAGTAAGAAAAACAATGATAACTCAAACAAAAAGAATGCTGATTTCCCTGCTAAGAATACTGTTGAGCCTGATCCCAAGAAAACAGCTAAAAGCTCTAAGAAAAATGTAAACAGTTCACAAAAGAAGAACATAGAGAATGTTACTAGGAAAACCATTGATGTTTCTACTAAAACTATCCAAACTGATATCCCTAGTACGAGTCAACAAACTGAACTTCTTACCAAAGAAGTGGTTGAAAGAGCTGATTTCTCAAATTTGCTTAAGATTCAAACACCATTCAGTATTGAGAATGAACTTGCTAAACTCAAAATTTCTAACCCTCTCACAGAACTGATAAACAAGAATGTGTATAGGTCTCAAGTCCTAAAGGTACTCAACATAGAGGAAAACACCGATACAGTGAACTTGAATGATGATCAGCCTGAGCTTCTGTTTGGACCAGAAGTTGATGGCAAACCTCAAGAAGGAGGTGTTCCTCCATTTTATGTTAGCCTTAATATTCATGACAAAATCCTCCATAATGCCATGTTGGATTCAGGTGCATCACATAATCTCATGCCAAAGATTGTTATGGAAAAACTTGGACTTGAAATCACTAGACCATACAAAGATCTATACTCATTTGACTCCAATAAGGTTAGGTGTCTAGGTCTTATCAAGGACCTCTGTGTCACATTAGCCCAGATACCAACAAAAAGTTTAGTCATGGACATAGTAGTAGCAGACATTCCACCTAAGTATGGTATGCTATTGTCACATTCTTGGGCGGCTAAGTTACAAGGAACACTTCAAATGGATATGACGTATGCTACAATACTAGTATTTGGCCAACCAAGGAGACTGTATAGAGAAACCTTAATGAAATATATGGTGAGTAGCCAAGAAAATCCAGACAACTATCCCCTCTACTCTGTCCATACTGATCTTGATTCCTTCATATTGTACAATGATGGAGACATAGATACACAGGTCACTCAGGCAAAAAATGATCTTAATGAAGGACATGACACCCAAATACCCATTATCCAACAGGACCCTGAAACAAAACCTCTCTGGAATATGACTTTTGATGGCTCATGTGGTAAAACAGGATCAGGAGCAGGAGTCTGGCTGTACAATTCAAAAACTAATTAGGCTGAAGGTCATTCTTACAAATTGAATTTTCTGTGTACAAACAACATAGCAGAATATGAGGCATTACTATTAGGCTTGAAATTGCTTAAAAAAGTAGGTGCTAAAAGAATTTTTGTTCAAGGAGATTCAGAATTGATCATAAAACAAATTAAAGGACAATACTTTGCAAAAAAATCCTAGAGTGAGAGAATACCGAAATGTCGTGATTGATTTTCTCAAAACATTTGAAGAGTATGACCTTGCTGTTATCCCAAGGCTTTAGAATGCCTTGGCAAATGGTTTAACTTTTTCAGCCAACACCTGCAAATTACCTCATCCAAATAAAGAATACACAATTGAAGTGAAACATCGTCCTGCAGTGCCTGATAACATGAGATACTGGCAAGTTTTTGGAAGTGATAAACAGATTGAGAGTTTTCTACAATCAAAAGATGAGTTTGAGGATAGCAACATAGATTTGGAAGATGAAATAGACAGTCAAACTGATGTACATATTAGTATAGAACAACCTGTTGTTTCGGATGGGAAAATTTATGTAAATAAAATTGTACATAAAACTGAAATACATAAAGACCCAGAAAAAGAGGAATTCAAAGTACTTCAACTTAAAGACAATATTTTTCCCAGAGGGCTTTCCCCTTTGGAAGAGTTGTTTGACTTTAATGATGTTGCTAGAAAGCCAAAAATGGAACCAACAGGAACAAACATTGAGGAGTGCAACATAGGCACCAAGCAAAATCCCAAAATCATTAAACTGTCAAAATCACTGCCTATCATGGCTAAACAAAGGTATATAGCTCTGTTCAAAGAATTCATAGATGTATTTGCTTGGAGCTATGAGGATTTAAAATCTTATGATACTAGCATTATATAGCATAAAATTCCAATCAGAGAAGGCCAAAAACCATTTAAGCAGAAACTGCGTAGGATAAATCCTGTCCTAATGCCCTTGGTTGAAAAGGAAATCAAGAAAATGTATGATGCTAAGATCATAGTTCCAATTAGATATTCTAAATGGGTATCAAATATTGTGCCTACAAGGAAGAAAACTGGTGAAATAAGATTGTGCATTGACTTTAGGAATTTAAACAAGGTTTCCCTTAAGGACAACTATCCATTACCAAAGATGGATCACATACTGCAAAGGGTAGTGGGTTCTAGTAGGATCTCCTTGTTAGATGGTTTTTCAGGGTATAATCAAGTTTTGGTGCATCCTGATGATCAAGATAAAACAACTTTTACTACTCCTTGGGGAACTTTCATGTATGTGAAAATGCCCTTTGGATTAATGAATGTTGGTGCTACTTTCCAGAGAGCAATGGACATTTATTTTTCAGATGAAATTGGGCATTTCATTGTGATTTATCTCGATGACATCATTGTTTTTTCAAAGATTGATGAAGAACACCTAGCACATCTAAGAAGAGTATTTGAAAAATGCAGAAAGTTTGGTATCTCACTAAATCCCAAGAAAACATTGTTTGGTCTTGAAGAAGGAAAACTTTTAGGCCACATCATCTCCAAAGATGGAATCAGAATTGACCCCAGTAGGATTGAAGGTATCCTTAAAATCAGTCATCCAAGAAACATGAAAGAACTTCAATCTTTTATTGGAAAAATCAATTTTTTGAGAAGATTTATACCAAATCTTGCTGAATTACTCCGAAATATAACAAACATGCTCAAGAAAGACACAAAAATTAAATGGAATGTTGAAGCCAAACAATCTTTTGATCTAGTCAAACATGCATTAACACAAGCTCCAGTTTTGATCAGCCCAGATTTCACAAAATATTTTATTATCTTTTCTTTTGCATCTGAACATACTATTGTTGTTGTGCTATTACAGAAAAATAAAGAAGGATATGAACAACCAATAGCATTCTTTAGCAAAGCTCTAAGAGATGCTTCTTTGAAGTACAATATCATGGAGAAGCAGGCATTTGCTCTAGTCAAAGCAATAAAAGATTTCAGAGTTTACATTTTACATTCTCATATCATTGCTTATGTGCCTAATATAGTTGTCAAAGATATTCTCACACAAAATGGACCTGATGGGAAGAGAGGCAAATGGATAGTTGTGATCCTGGAATATGATATAGAAATCAAGCCCACCAAGTTGATCAAAGGACAGGGATTAGCCAAATTGATGGCTGAATCAAATTTCAATGCATTAGACATCAACATGGTATTTTATTTGGATGATCTTGAGGAAATGGTGACTCCACCAATAGACGAAGCATATCTAAACTCCCCCTGGTATGCAAACCTTTTGTATGTTCTGTTCAATTTGAATGCTCCTCCTGGATTATCCAAAACAAAGGCCAGATTTCTAAAATTAAAAGCAGTCAAGTTTTGCATTATTGATAGTACATTATATTGGAAAGATGTTGGAGGTGTCTTACTCAGATGTTTGTTAAAGGATGATGCTGACAAAGTTATGCAGGAATTCCATGAAGGTGACTGTGGAGGCCATCTTTATTGGAAAACAACTGCTAACAAAATCCTTAGGGCTAGTTTCTATTGGCCTACACTTTTCTCAAACATCCATAAGATGGTAACTGCTTGCCATAAATGCCAAATCTTTGAAGGGAAGAGAAAATTATTACCCTTGCCCCTGAAACCCATCTCTGTTGAAAGTCCTTTCCAACAATGGGGATTGGATTTCATTGGTGAAATTCATCCTCCATCCTTTGCCCAACACAAATGGATCCTGACTGCTACAGACTACTTTACCAAATGGATAGAAGCCATCCCTTCCAGAGTTGCTACTGATTCTGCCATCATAAAATTGCTTGAAACCAATATCCTCTCTAGATTTGGTTGTCCTAGGAAACTTATCACTGACAATGCTGCAACTTTTAAATCAAAGAAGATGGTGGATTTTTGCCACAAGTACCATATCTCTTTGGGTCATTCAACAGCTTATTACCCTCAAGGTAATGGGTTGGCTGAATCCTCAAACAAAATTTTGGTAAACATCATTAAGAATATATTGGAGGACAATAAGAAGTCATGGCATAATAAGTTGATCTATGCATTATGGGTTGACATATTGACTACAAAGAAATCCATTGGCATGTCCCCATTTCAATTGGTTTATGGGATAGATGCAGTTTTCCCTTCTTCCATGGGAGTACCAATCATGAAGATCATTCAAGAGATACAAACTGAACCAAATGATATACAAAGAAGGATAAATCAAACAATTCAATTGCAGCAATCCAGAGAAGAGGTATACAATAGAACTCAGGTTGTCCAGGAAAACATAAAGAAATTTTTTGACAAGAGGACCAAAGCTGATGATTTCAACCTGGGAGACAAAGTGCTAAAATGGGATTCAAGAAGAGAAGATAAAGGAAAGCATGGCAAATTTGAAAATCTTTGGAAGGGTCCATATATTATTTCTACTCTCAGAGGGAATAATGCATTTTTCCTCAAAGAGTTGGATGGAATGGAACTACCAGGAGGTCCTGTCAATGGCAGGATGCTAAAGCATTACTTCTCATAAGCACACAAATTTCCCTCATTCCATTGTAAATATCATAGTATTTTATGTTTTTCTTGAATAATTCATTTGATAAAGGTTGAAGCACACAGAGAAGGCCACAAACCTGCTTTGATGAAGTTACTACAAAAAGAAATCAGATTGAAGACAATGCAGATATGGAGGACTCAAGGCTACTGATCTTATGTTCTTGACACTTCAAACTAAGAAGTGCCATCCCCAGCTGGAGCCACTATTAGGGTCCTATAATTTATAGGATCTCAAGGTGATTGAGTATCTCATATCTTGCAGATTTCATATTGTTCATAGATTTCAATATTCAATTGATTTCACAAAAAAAGAAGAAAAAAAAGGGTATTAAAAAAAAATGAAAAGAAAAGAAAACCCCAAATATTGTTCTGTTATCACTTAAGAAGCGATTACTAAATTGTTCACATCAGTTTAATTGTGAAGGTTAGGTGTTAGTCCAAGTTCAGTTTTTCCATGTTCAATGTAGTGTCTAGGTCTTTAGAATCTTGGTGGTATGGTTAAATAAAGGTCAATAATCCGTTCTCATTCATCACTGGTCCCACAACCCGCATAGATTCCTTGTATCAAGTTTGTTTTAAGGTTCTTATGTGTTATAAAGCAGTTTAGGTGTTTTCGTAGCGCGGAAACGAGTCTAGGTGTTTTCGTAGCGCAAAACCCAGATTTTACACTGGCTGCGCTACGAAATCGGGGATTCGTGCGGATCCGTAGCAAATCTTGCTCAGTTGTCATATCTATCAAGGTCCGTTATGTTTACATCATCAATTGTCAGTTTATACACTTCGCCTATCATGTCCAACCACTTATCTTCATCATTAGAGTCGTTAGGTACCTTGGTACGCTCAGATTTCAAGTTTCAAGAAAAGCCAAGCACTCACAGTCATAATTTGTGGTTGGATTCATGCGTAAGGAATAAATTGTCAAGCATTCAATTTGAATTTCTTGGAAATCAGACGAGCCAACTTTCAGGCGAGCCAACTTTCAAGCGAGGCAGTTCTCAAGAGAGGCAGCGATCGAAAATTGAAACAGTGTCAGTCTTTCAAATTGTCACCTTGTTGGAATCCCATGGAGAGGTATATAGAAAGAAAGGAGCACAGGTCAGGCAGGTGCTTGAGGAACGAACGTGAAGGTTTAGACATTATCTTAAAGAACAGAGAGGTTGAACGTGCATTCAAGCAGGTTGGCTGTTGGAATTTTTGCGAGAAGCTTCAAGGAGGTCATATGCAAATCACCAAGGAGTTTGCTTTGAATTTCACAGGAATAAATTCAAAAGTTGGGGTGCTTGAATTGCCAGTCACTCTAGAGGCCATATCTACAGTTACTGAAATCTCGAGGGGAGAAGAAAGATGGTTTAAAAATTTCAAATTTGATATGACCCCATGCAAAGAATTTCTGAAGCCGGAGTTTATTGATTCATATCTAAATAAGTATGTGCCCAAGAATTTTGTCAAGGACACATATGCCAATTTACTTACCTGCATATAGAGGTACTTTACCTGCGAGGGGAGGTATCATAAAGTGTATTCATATCACTTCAAGCTTCTACTGCATTTCACAGGAAAGATATCTCTGGATTTACCTTTCTATTTGTTTCGTAGCCTAGGCAAAATGTGTGACAAGGTTCAGCTAAAGAAGGAAGCCTATGAGACCTCACTGTTTCATAACGGCTTAGTTAAATTAAGCGTGTTGCACGAGCTCCAGAAAGTAGGTAGGGACTGGCCCACATTCATGTTTATGTCGGGTTTCAAGAATGAGACTGGTCTCAGTCCTCAAGCTGCAAAAGATTCTTCAACAGCAACTAGCCATCGTGCAGAAACAAGATCTAGGAGGTTTGTAAAATTGAAGGCTAGGAAGCAGGTAAAGGAACCTACCAAACCACTGATAATCCAAGACACACCCCAATAGTCCCAGAAAGAGAAAACTCAGATCAGAGAGGGTATACATGAATCATCAACAGGTGAAGTAGTCCAGAGAAGAATGACAAGGAGCTAGTTAGCTAAGGAAAAAGGCAAGACGGTGGTTACTGAGGAAAGCCCGGTTTCAAAGGGAAGTCTTAATGACTTACTGCAAGCTATTGATATTGAAGAATCTCCCTTGGTTCAAGCAGATTTGATAAAGTCAGGAAAAGACAAGGCCAAAAAGATTAAAGCCTCGAAAAAGCTCAAGTTCGATGATCCGGTTGCTAAATTTGTCTTTAAGCCAAGAAGACCAGTGACGAGGCATTCAAGACAGGTACAAGAGACACTGCTCGAAACAAGTGAAATAGAGGAGATAGCACAGTCTCATGAAGGAAAAGATAAAGGTAAGGAAGTTATCCCTCAAGAAGAAGATAGTGTTGAAGAGTTAAAAAAGAAGTTGAAATTAGCAAACCTGGAAATTGCTAAACTAAAGAAAGCCTCAAGAAAACATGCAATCAAGGAAGCTCATTTCAACAAAATGGAGGCTCTGTGGGAAGACAAAACAATTCAAATACCCGAGGTGGTCGACTGTCATGCTCAGTACTACACATGGTCAGTTCCCGCAATAAAAGAAGCAAAATTCATCAGAAGAGTTAATACGAAACTGAGAGTTGGGATCAGGGTTATGAAGAGACAAATTGAAGATTTGAAGATGCAGCTAAGCCAGTGGGAAAGATTTCCTTAAGGAAATCACACAGCAAGTAAGGTTATATTCCAAATTTTGATGATTTACCTTGTGTTAGTGTCAGTCTTTGCAGCCTTCCTCCAGTGATCAAACATGCTCTTACAAAGTGATTTTAAGGAGTCAAGGTCAAATTTTGTCATCTCAGTGAGTCTTCGAGCAAAATTTGGTCACTAGGCATTAGGTCTAGGGTTTGATTTTACCCTTGTCAAAGTTGTCCAAATGTCGGTCCATGTCACCGTTCAGCTGAGTGTACCATCATTCAGAGAGTTGTCATTATCATGTCAAGTCCCACTGGGTCATTTTACACCTTGTTCATGCTTCAGTTGCGCCTAGGTAAGGTCATTTTCCTCTCCTAGGGTTTTGAAGGCAATTTCTCTTGGGCGAAAAAATCATCGGCAAAACTGGTATCCTGATGTTCATACACCCTCCCCTATCCTTAAAGTACCTTAAAAAACACTTCCCATCACTGAGATCCCCCAAATTCCTCATTTTCGCACAAACCCTAGTTTCTTGCTACAACTTGGCAATTTTCTAGGTTGGACCTGTGTTTTGCCTTTTTGGACTCCTTCCCCTCACTCAACCTTTGAAATTCCACTTTCCCCTGCTTCCTAACATCCCTCCCTACTTCCCAAAATTTCCTCAAGAATTTAGAAGCTCCCTATCCCCTTCATTTCGCTTCATTTCGACAAATCCCTTGTTCCACACATCGGGATAGGTTCTACTCCAATGATGTTTCTGAGCAATAAAAGATGAATTTTTGAAAACTGAGAGAGTTTTTTGTCCAAAACATTCCAAGGAAGAAAAACCTCTTTCACTTTTTACACAGGTGTCATGGTTTCGGAGAAATGTCAAAAATACAATCGCCTCGGGAAAATTGATGCACCTCTGAAGTGACCTTGGGAAAATCAAATTTTCTCCTAGCTCAGTTGGCCAAATGACTTGCTTGATGAGCCAAATGATAACTAGACACAAATATATTTCCAATGAGCTATCATGAGCTCAATTTGGAGTTGAGGAAGGCATTCAAAAGTTGACTGTAACAGCACTCTGCCTTTAGGCAGCCTCATTTGGCACATTTTGACCAGTCTTGGGAGATTTGATTTTTGACAGGGCAAATGAACTCCAAATTGAAAAATTCTAGTTGGGTTGGAAAGTAGACTCAAGGACCTTTCCAACGAGCTATCCTACGCCCAATTTGGACACCGGGAAGGCCTCCAAAAGTCTTCTGGAAAAAGCGCGACGCACAGGTGGAGGAGCGCGGCGCACTGGGGAGATCTGCCCAGTGTTAATTTCTAACCAGCGCGACGCACACAGAGCGCGCAACGCACTAGGCTTTGCACGCGGTGCACAGAGACAAAGTGCCCAGAATTTGCCAAACTCACTCAAATTTCTTTGTGAAGCCCCTCTAATTGCAAGGTAGGCTCTCAAACTCACTTGTGCATCAAGTTTGATAAAGATATGGTGGTTTATTGCCGGTGATTGAATGCAAAAACATTTCATAAAGTTAAACACAAAAAGACACCAAGGAACCATCTTGCTAGGGTTGTGTAACAGTGTTATTGCTGCCAAGGCTTGTTTTTCCTACCCTACCCCTATTACTCATCCCCCTATGCCATTGTCCCCATAATCACTACCCTAACACTACCAAAATCACACTCCCTTTCCCCTTTTCCTATTGCTAAACAAATCCCAAACCCTACCTTACAAACCCTACCCTATCAAAATACCCAAAACCCCCTACATATCCCCAAACAAAATTCTCCTATAACCCCTGTTCCCATGTCATCATTCCCCTCCTAATACTCCCTTGTTTAATTGTCCCCCTTGGTGGCAGATATCAAAACAACACCCAGCTTCACCATCATCAAAGGGGCAACCTTAAATACAGTATATAAACAGCAGTCATGGCATCTGAGGGTTCATCAGAGTATGAGGTGGAAACTCACAGTGATACAGCTTCAGGAGAACAAGCCCCCAGGGGACATCACCGGAGTGGCAAACATGTCAGAGATGAGCCAAACACCCTCACTGAGTTGCAGGCATGCCCTCTTGCTATGTCATGTTTCCAGCACCTGGCCTGTTTTGAATTTTGTCAAAGGGTGGCAAATGTCAGAGTTCATCATGAGTTGGCCCATCTTTTTACGCTTCACCTACATGGAGGTCAGTCTATCTTGGCTGGGGTCACTTTCACATTGACACCCGAAACCATATCAGTGGCAACATGCATACCCAATGTTGGAGAACAGTGGCATAAGAAGAAGAAGGTGGAGAGGCATCATTATGAGACTTACATTAAGGCCAGTTGTTTGAGTCAGCTCACGAGAGTTTTCCCATTCAGATTTTTGAAAGATGAGTATGCTCCACTCATGAAATTGATCATGAAGTACTTCAGTGGTGAGGTATGAGTGCAAAGGCCCGGATAAAGAGCTTGAAGGCAAAATTGAGCAAATCAACAAAAGAGGAAAAAGAGCAAGATCGGCTCCAAATCTTGGCCGAGGCTTCATTGTCCCAGCATAACATATGATAAGGAAGCTCCAGCCCAAATTTCAAGAAATTTGGGGCATTTTTGTGTTTTTGGAAATTTTTTGTGCAAAAAACAGGGTTTTTCTCCCTGTGCGTCGCGCACCCCACGCAACGCTAAAATTCTAGAGCTCCAAATGAGGAATGGCTTGCATATTTAGATTCAACATCGAAAAATACGTCTACTGGTGTCCGGGAAAGAAATTTTGATAAGTTTTGGGTCTCCTAAAGGTCAAAAAACACCCAAAAATGGCCTCTCTGCCACTTTTTGGACACACAGAAAGCAGTCTTGGGAGAATGAAGATTTGGAGGGGCAAATGAGCACCAAATTCAGAAATTCCAGTGGGGTTAGAAATTATACAGGCCAAGCTTTCCAACAAGCCCACTTGGGTACATTTTGGACACCTGCAAGTGCCCCAAAACAGGCCCCAAAGTAGCGCGACGCACAGAGAAAAGCGCACGACGCACAGAGGAAATTTTGCCCAGTTTGCTCCCGTTTCGCGAAATTTCGGGTCGCGACTTCTCCAAGTGGGCCCAGTCACCCACTCTTCAGTTTTTTGGCACCAAAGGCAGCTTATAAAGAGTTTTCTCTCCAGGTGGGCATCTATCGAAGTGGCAAAGAATGCAAAGGGTCACCACAACCAAATGTCATGCTTGAGAGCGCTGCACCTGTAGCTGATGGTTGGCTCTCCATCTCCATTTCGAAATGATTTGAGTAACTTCCCAACCCCTGGGCGTTCCATCTCTTCTCCACACATTCTATATATTGTATACATTTTATTTGCAAAGGGTTGGTTGGCTTGTAACTTCTGGGAGACTGTGGGAAAGAAACTTTGTTTCTTCACTGTGTATTTTTGACAGAGAATTAATGAAAGGCAGCGGCTCTGTTTCATGAGATTCTTGTGGTCGTGAGTGTAGCAAATGTGTTCTTATGTTCCATATGTATCTTGTTATGTTTCATAATTCATTTCATGCTTCATTTCAGTGAAATTTTCTAAGTGAGATTAGGTAGAATTCAATTTATATTGCTTTGCCTGTGGGAAAATTTCATGTGCAGTGTTACTCTTCTGTTGAAAAGGATTCATGCGACCATGCCCTTTTCACCCTCTTCAGAAATCTTTCCATTCCGCGTTACCTTAAGTTGAAATTGTTGCGCTTGCCGCCTACCTTGCCTCACGGAATAATCTGTGCTTTCATTTTCGATTCTCTGTTCTTTGCTGAGCGCCAGTCCCATATACATCTCAGAAGTTCGGTCACTTCGAAAATCTTTTCCAAAATCATTTTTCACTTACTAGCCTAAGGTAAACATCGCATTGTAAGTCATCTCAGACCATTTTGTTTATCCATTCGCTGAGTGTGACTCGGAGAGAGCCCTCTCCTGCTCTGGTAGGGCTAGCTACCAGACTGAGCGTGGTTTGTGGTTACCCTAATTTTTGCCTTCCTTCAACCTAAGGCAGATTTAGGTGCTAACACCTTGTTGCAGTTTCTTGAAGAATGATACATCTCCACTCAGTTTTGATAGCTTCAGGGCATTTGAAAGGGACATTCCAATACAAAAGAGGCTCAAGACAGTCAGATTTTGATATTAAAACTGTGTTTTGTGATTACACAGCAGTTTCGTAGCGTGCTACGAAATTGCTGTAGCTGCATAATTAAACTCAGTCAACCAAATTTTGAGTAATCAAGGGGAAACTTTTTTGAAAAGGGATTCCAGAAAAGGATCATTTGCAATGTGCAAGCAACCAGCAAGGGTAAAACAAGTGGAGGAATAGATATATGAACTCTAAGTTTTTGTCATACAAATGATCACCGCTAGTATTGTCCACGACATTCCAAATAGCTTTGAAGAGGTTTTGTCTTCATACGAGTATATAGGAAGAGTCTACAGCACATCAAGAACGTGGCACTCCAATACACTTTTGTGTAATCAAAGAAGAACATCATGGTTAATTGGTCTCAAATATCCTTGAGGAAACCAAAAGCAGGAAAACAGGGGCAGTTTCCTACTTTGCAGGAGCAGTAAAGGAGATAAGACATTAAGGGCCAGCAAGGAGTTTTAAATATCCATCAAAGTTAAACTGAAGGGAACCACTTGTCAAAGAACGAGTTTTATTGTAATAAATGCTATTATCAACATGATGTGGAGTTAGACTCCTAATTGTCTTAGGTTTCTAAAACTTCCAGTTAGCAGTTGTTGTATTTAATAGTTAGTTAAAGTTTGAATAGGTGTCATAGCAAGCAGAATTCGAGTTCCCCTCATGCTGGAGGAGGAATCTCAGCTTTGTAAAGAATTCTATATATAGGAGAAAGAGCAATGTACTTAGGGTTGGAAATTTATTGAGAAAAGCTTTGATATTTGGCTTTATGTAAAAGACTCTATTTTTAGTAATACAGTATTGGCTTTGCTTCTCAGGAATCATAAAGAATTCAATGTGATGAATGTCTTGTGTTGTCTTTTTCTATTATCTACAGTGTTATGAATATGTGATTACTTAGAAATCACTAACAGTGCTCTAACTTCCTTCATATATTCGTAAACTGTACTGGCCTTCTATGTGTTTGGTGTGTTCTACATATGTTGGATTTTAAATGCCTTGACTTCTATGCAAAGCTAACCTTACTGTCACTACTGAAGCATATCTGACTCCATAAGCCCAATGGATACTTTCTAATTTTGTTTCAACCTCTTATACTTGTTCATTTTGTTTCATAGAGTTAGCCATCTTATTCATTATCCAAATCTTTAATCTTGTGAGAGAGCCCTCTTAGGTTGAGGAGGCTAAGCCTCAGCCTAAAGTAGGTTTGAAAGAGTTACTTGAAGTCTACCTGATCAACAACCTATCAGGGTCTGGTTTTGAGATAACATGTTCAATTCATACATTCTAAGCATGATTGAACAAATTTCAATTTCTGTTGATAGAGTAGAAAATAAATATCTACCAAACAGTTTAAGCTTGGCAAATCAGTAGCTAGGTAGAAATAAAATTGGTTCAACTGTTCAATCTGAACCAATGGGAGAGATAAGTGATAGAGTAGGTTAAAAAAAAAAAAGTGAAAAAGGGTCTGCAAGTCCAAATGCACCCTGCAAATGCAAAAAGGAAAAAATGTTAGATTAGAAAAATAAAGGGTAGGTAGGTTGAAAAGAATTACAAAGGGAAAAGACATGAAAAATTCCTTTAATGTTTTATTATATGGTTCATGTGTTTTTCCTAATGTGGAAAAAGAAATAAATAAAAAGGAGTTAGGGGTCTCATATTAATACTCCTAACTTTATCCTATACTCCTATACTCTGCCCCCCCTTTTATTTTCCTACCCCACCACTCATGTACCCGTCACATCAACTATTACCCACCCCTCACCTCTCATCTAATCTCTGCACTCGCTATTCAATCCAACAACCCATATGATTTTCTGGCCCCCCTCACCCTCCAAATGTTAACGTCACAGGGGGTCCGAAATCAGTGGTTTCGGACCTCTTATGTGTCACACTGTTGCAATTTCGCACCCCCCAACTCATTCCACTTACCGCTCCAAGGCCCCCCGAAAAGTGGTTTCCGCATTCCACTAAACCACCTCCTCTTCCATGACCATTCGCACATCCCACCACCCTGTCCCATCCGCCTATCACCTTCATTCTCGCGCCTTACCATTGTGCATTCAATTGGCTGGACTGTTAGCCAACGAACCCACGCCACTTCAGGCCTATCCAATGGGAATGCTCCAAAAACTACAAATACACCATCTCCCACCCATTACAAAATTTTAATGTGTTCTCTTTACTTACAGGTGAAAGTCAAGATTTTCAGGCATACACAAAGAAGCAGCGAACACACTGAAACAACAACACAGTTGCAGAAAGCTTCATTTTTTTGTGGTTATCAGACATCCCCCTTCTTGAATCCCACTTTCTGTTCATCCCCTTTCTTTTTCCCTCTCTGAGTTCCCTCTTCTTTTCATTCCTTTTCTGTTGCAGTTCACCTGCAAATTCAATACAATCCAGGTTTAAAAATTTGCAGAAGACAACCATGCCACCAAAGAGGAAAGAACAGGAGATCTTCAATCCAATGGTGCATCCACCAGTGGACTTGGACCACATTCCACTGGCAGACAGAGACTTCAAAATACATGAGACACTGTCAGAATTTGATCTCTTTGATATCTATTGCTGGTGGGAGGATAAATTTGTTGATGAAGTGGATGACATAGGGCTTTGGGATTCCAATTTGCCTTTCTATATTTTTCCCAAAACCCATAGCTGCCCAGAACTAATCAGAAAATGCCACTCATGCTATAATCCACAACAAAGGGCAGTGATATCCCCAGCAGGAGACATATTGTTTACCATTGATGCTAAATCTATAATGCAGATGATGCAGGCTCCTATCATTGAAGGAACCACTCCTTTTTCCCATGAAATCCTCAGTGAAATGTATCAGAGGCTAAATTTTACCAAAAGAGCTAAAACCTTGGAACTCTTCATGACTAAACACCCCACTGCCTAGCAAGAATCCTCCTTATTCCTCCTCTGCTTTCCCTGATAGAACCAAGCATATAGTCACTGTACTTTCATATTTGTTGGGTTATTATTCAGATTAGTGGCTTGATGAGGCTATAATAGGTTTTCTATCCATATTATCAACAGAGTCAAAGCCTTCTATCCTATTTAATTTCAGTCAATTCCTAGCAGATGTTATCCATGAGAAATTTGTAAATTTCATCACAGAGGAAGTGTTTCAGTACTCTTCGGTGTTGGTATATATGTTTGTTTATTTTCAGGCAGACAGATTTCAGTTTACAATGAGCAAGTTAAATGAAGAAGGTGAACCCCAATCTGTCATTTTCTGGACCACCTTAGTGATGAAGGATCAAAAGGACTTCACCTACAAGACATTTATAGAAATGTTTGTTCATCCAGCTATGAGCCTCCTTAGTGGAACTGCAGAACCCAGAATCAGTGAAGAAATTAAAAGGATTATGCAGTTGACAGACCAAGCAAGAACAGGAGATTGGTACTTGTACCAAAATTACACAGAATTAAGGGTATATGGATGTGAGTTGGCCCCTTACAAGCTACCAAAGTTCCTCCCCATGAGGATCTTTGCACTTGAATACATCAGGCAGATGATCAATGCAGATGAAGTACATTTTGTGGCAGCAAAGAAGAAATCACAATTTAGGATCAAATCCCAGATTGGTCCTTTTATTTGCAACAATAGGGCAGCAGGTGAGGAGGCAGACAAGAAATTGAAGGAAATGAAGTTCACTCACAGTTTCACATGGTCCTATGACCCATGGGGCATCATCTCCAAGAAAAGAGTGGAGAACAAATCAACACCCTACATTCACACTCAAAGGCCTGAAATAGAGAAATTTATGAACTAGATTGAGTGGATGCCTGACACACTGCAAGATGCTGAGGAAAAAGTAATTTCTTCTTCAAGTGCATAGACTCCTAGGTAGCAGGAAAGATAGAGTACATAAGACAGATCAGACAAGGGCAAGGAACATGAAAAGGGAACAACTAGGAAAAGGCCGAGAGAAGATCAGTCACCAGGGACTGATACTTCTATGAAAGAATTCAAATTGAAATATAGGAAAAGGGCCAGGATGCACATGGGCTTAGGCAAGGAATCACCACAACAAACAATCATTAATCTCAGTGATATTCCTGATTCATCTCCAGCTGGAGGTCAATCTCTTCCTACCACTCCAATCTCAGAAAGGCAACAGACTCTCCAAGTCTCCACATCTACCAATGTAACTGGAGAAAGGGAGGAGACTGTCTTTGACACCTTCAGAGAGATAAAGATCAAGAATGAAATGTTAAAAAAGAGTACTTATGCTCAATTCTAGAAACAAAGTTCTTCTTCTCAAGGCAGACTTCTCTCAACTTTTGATTCAAAAAAAAGGCAAAATGCATATGGCATTCTTGGAAGCACAAACAGTTGATCCTAAAACTCCAGCGGATTATAAACATACCTCTTTTGACTTTGATGCCAAGAGCATTTAGCCTATTGATCAGCTGGAAATGCACAAACAAATGGGTGAAATGATCTCATCTACTCTAACCAGTACCTCTATGAGTTTGTTTAAAATGCAGGTGGCCTTATCAAATGCTCAATCTCAGCTGAAGATGGAAAAGATTTCATCTCAATCAAAAGACAACAGAATTAAGTCTTTGGAAGACTTAGTAGTGAAAATTGGATATGATCCCTCAGATGTAAAAGCAACAGAAGAGATAATTAAGAAGAAGGAGATTGATATAGCAGCTTTGAAGAAGCATCTCAAAATGCCTGCAACCCATGATCCCTTGACCAAAGAGACAGAGGAAACAGAGCGTCAGAAGGCCAAAATGATGAAATTAATAATGGAGCAGTCAATCCAAATAAAACAAATGAAGCGGAGATGGAGAAGATGGTACAAGAGAAGGAAAAGGCAGCAAAGTTGGCCAGCACCACTATGGAGGCTCTTCCTCTTACAACTATTCCTATAGCCACTCTAACAACAGCTGCTACAGGGATAGGAAGCAGTACAGAACAGCTAGCCAGGTCCATGGAAAGCATGAATCTTCAGACTGAGGAGATCAAGAGACTAGAAACCCAAGTCAATGTTCTGCAGGACCAAATCAAAAGAGCTGAAAGTACACACTCAGTGGAGATGCAGAGGGCACAGACCTTAATCGAAAAGTTGCAAAAATCTAAAAAGGAATCATCCATTGGTAACACTCTAGGAAGGGTGAAAGAGATCATTTGGCACAACATCATCAATGGCATGAATGAAATCTGGCCTAGCATCCAAATTATATTTGAACAAAAGGAGTTAGTGGAAAAAGCTAAAGAAGCTATTTCATCTACTAATCTAGAGTTGGGAGACATGCCAGCAACAACCAACATAATTATTAAATTTCTCAATTCAAGGAATAGGTATGAGCTAGAAGAGCTGGGAGTAGCAGACAGGACATAAACTATTCTACAGGTGAAAAAGGTATTGACTAAGAAGAACCTGAATGTACAGCTTGAGGAAAAATGCCAGAATTTGGAGCTTACAGTGAACAGGTTTTTCAACAGAATTGAGCCTTTAACGTATAAAGGTCTCCCTTCTTTGTTTGTCATTAATGACAAACTCATGACCAACGAAGATTATGTCAAGAGGCTTCAAGGAATAGCCCAGGATGTTGTGAATCTCTCCAACATTAAATGCAACATAATAGGAAAAACATTGTTGGAAGCTATCAGCAATCCAATCTATATCGAGCATGAATTGAAGCACGTTTTTACAGTGAAACCCACTTTTGCACGATACACTGAAGCTGATGAAATATATTGTAGGTTAATCAAGGTCAAGATTCTAGATGAAGAATCATGGAGTGACTTGTGTGATTACCAAGAGGAACATGACAAGCAGGATTGAATGAACAACGTAGGGCTAAGTCAGCACCTAGCCAAGTTAGCAGAGCCACTACAGCAAAATTAATTACTCAGCAACAACATCCCGAAAAAAGGGGACCAGATGTCCAAGTTATCTCATCATGGCCACTTCGTGGTTACACTAGTCAAATTTTCTTTCATTGTAATTAATAACAAATTTCCAAGTGTACAAGGCAATCGTTGTAGGTTTTTGTTAAATACTTCATGCATTGGAAGTATTAGGGGTTGGACCCGAGTTATTTGAACAATATTTCTTTTGGAGCACTGTAATTTTTGAGTTGGAGCATCAATAATAAAAGATCGTTTGCAAGATACTTGAGTTGTTTTTAACCTGGTGATGTCTTCTTTCTGTGTCAAATATATTGTTGTTTTATTCATTATGCATCACTAAATCTTATTGTAAAGCATAAATTCTAGATTAAGATATGTTTTTGGAGCACCTTATTTCTATATGTGGTTACAATCTAAATGTTTTTTTCTGATGTATGGTTAAGAAATACTTAATTGCTTTTTAATCATTACTGATTTCATTGTTCTGTCATCTCATTCATTCTGCTTTTAGATCCAGTAAAGATAGTTAGCTTGCCTTGCAAATGCTCTGGAAAAGTTGATGTTACTACCCAACCTTTGACTCCATAGCCCAATGGAAAAGATTTAAATCTGACCTACCCCAACCAACCAAACAAACAATCAAGCAATCAAGTAACAAAACCCTTTCACCATTATAGCTAGCCTAATACATTAAAACATTGAAAATAAAGATAAATCTGGAAATATAAAGAGAGAGCCCTCTCTGAGTCTAGGAGGGCTAGATCCTGGACTCCTAAGTGGTTTGATGTATCCTTTTTGATTTTGTCTTGCCAATCTTAAAAATCATAGAGCGATAACAGAATGTGGAAATGAACTTACCTTTGTCATGGGGATTTAAATATTGTTAGTCGAAGATGCAAGGTGAACAATGGCATATTGAACACCATTGGAGATTTATGTGTAATTGGAGATGCATATTTCTTGATTGCCATTCTGCCTGTTTTTTTCACATTCTGTCACGTTGATGAATGTGGTTTATGCGTTTCAGGGTAGATTTAATTTGTAAGTAATAATTGTATAGTTGGACGAAGGCGGTATAATGGTACTGTTGGATTCAGTACCAGGAGAAATCTGTTTTGTGTATGTTGCAATGTAAGTATTGATGCTTCAATTTCGTCACAATAGTTATATAGTTGTGCTATTTCTGAGTCCATATGTCATGTTGCAAAAGAAAGAAAATGTTAGAATCAAGTGTATGGAAAATATAATGAAAATGTAATATTTGCAATCATGCATTGATAATAATTAAATTTGATTATTGTCCAAAGATATGAAAGGTATGTTATGAAATCGATTGAGCTTAATAAATAAAGGAGACATTTTGGTGATGTTAACGTATGGAATGGAGCACTTTGTTTGGAGGTGGCATTGAATGGAGAATTTCTTCTGCGAGCAATGTTTTTGTTGTCGTTCATTTTATTGTAATGATCGAAACTGAATGCGGGGAAAATTCAGAGATCTTGTAGAGAAGGTACTCTTGAAATTGTTGTGAATGTGAGACCTTGGCATTCAGTTTTCCCAATGTCAATTGTTGCTTTTGGCAGTGTCATACCTTGAGATTTATGTATGGTTAATGCCCAAGCCATCTTTAGTGGAATTTGTGTACGTCCATTTCTTTTTATTGCTGGAACAGGCAAGTGAGTGGGATTTCTTTCATCCCAAGGAGGCTCAATGTATTTGGGAAAAGCTACGACAACAAATGTTGGAAGTTGTGGAGGTGCAGTTGATTCTTTGTAAAAGATGGTTATAATTTCTCTGAGGGAACCATTAACAAGTCCGGCTGAAACCCAAAGGTTGGAAGTTAGCATCACTTTTTGGCCATTGCATAGTAACACAATTCACTCAAGCTACTCATCTTCTGAGGAAATGTTGGAATATGTGTTGTCATCTTCAGCAATGGATCTTGCGACCAGAGTGTTTAGAGATTTTATCATTTGCTTATTATGGACCATTGTTTGAGCATTTGTTGGAAATATATGCATGGAATCATGGAAGGAATGTATTTCATCTTCTGATAAGAAGGAATTTGTGTGTGACATGAGTATGTTGTAGTCGTCAATTGTTGGATTTGCATTTCTAATGTTCTGGAGGATGTTCCTAAAAGTAACCTGGGCGATGTTGTTGCCTTGTTGACGAAATATTGTGTCTAATGTGATGATTGTGTTGAATGTGTTCCACAGTGCGCTTCCGTGGCTCGTGCCTGCATATAGAGGTATGTCTTTGATGGGCGGTAACTAGCCGAGATCACCAACCAATATAATGGAACAGCCACCAAAAGGAGTGTTTCTTTGCAGTGGAAATGCCTCTCGAAGACGTTCGTCAATATGGCTGAGAAGCTTTGGCCCAATGAAGCTCATTTCATCGATTAGTATGTACCTTATATGCTTGAGTTCTTCTTGGAATTTCGCAAGAGCATTGCCTTCTAAGGGTGTAAGATCCTTTATAGGAAGGTGGAGGGCGGAATGGATTGTCGATGCTTGTATGTTGAAGGCAGCAACGCTTGTAGGGGTGAGGAGCATGATCGATGAAGGTTCTAGGCTTGTAAGGGTTATGAGCATATCTTTCATGCAACTGATAAGGAGGGGTTTTCCTGTACTAGCAGTGCCCTGTATTATCATTCTGAAAGCGGTTAAAATATCCTTCTTAGCAAAATGATTAGAAATAATATTTAGAGTTTTTCTTTGCATTGGAGATAATGTAGTAAGGGTCATCGGGATATGTTGATGTGTTGGATGGAGCGATTATTCTCAATGAATTGTATGGCATTATTTTGTAGATCTAATGGGATAGTGGTATGATTCCAATTATTGTTGTCATTAAAGCCATGAAGGCCAAGCACGTCAAGGTCATTTATAAGGAACTCGTTTGTAACGTATAATTGGGAGAGTAATTCCCATACATTTATTTCCATGGTATCTAGAGGATTTGCTTCATGAATAGTTGAGTTATCATTTGCAACAGATTCAATATCAGATAGTGTGTAGTGTTGATGCCAAGGTTTGTAGAAGGGACGAAATGTTTTCCAGTTAGTGATGAATTCTGTAGCAGAATATCCTATATCTTGTACGATATCGTGAAAGGGTTTATATAGCATAAGTTCAACTCTGCAAAAGTCAACATAGCAAGGTTTTGTTATGGATGGTATGGAGGAGTAGCGTAGTATGGCCTGGATATTTGCTTATGTAGGTCAAAGTTTCCATTTGTTGTTTTGCGACAAGAATCATATGACCAGGATCTTGCTACTTCTATAAGTGATGTGGATTCTAGGGTAGATGGGCGTTGGATATATGTATCTATGATGTGTGGGGATGTAGAAGAGGTGGTGTTAGTTTGTGGAAGGCGCATATAAATTTTTTGGCTTACATTTAAAGAAAAGAATGATCGACTACACAATGTTAATGGTAATTTTTGCAGCATATGGCAGGTTTCTTGTGCTCCAATGTCACGATCAACAAGGGTTTTTGCAAGGAATTTTCGAAATGCAGATGTTGTTGGGTCAACAATGGGTGAAGTGAGGACAATTCTATGTAGCATGTGGTGCAAGCTTTTAGAAAAAGAAAAAAATATCTGCTTTGGATGCATATTTTGCGATATATTTTTGTACAACATGTATGGAGAGTATTGGTTCGTAGTCAACATTTGCACACCAAATAGATAGGATGGTAGGGTTATGGGTATTGAGTCGATCATCATTGCGAGCAGGGGTGTATGTTTTTTGGCCATTGGAGTCAATGAATAAGGATGATTTTGGATGTAATTCCCATGGTGCTTTATAGCGACATTCGAATGAGGATCCTTTCTTTCTTAGGCATGTGCTTTCGGTGCATTTTGTGTGATGTTCAACGCAATTGATGAGTTGTTCATAATCATTGAAAGGATTGGTTCTAAAAATTTGCGGCATGGACAATAGACAAGGGTCTTCTGGATTTGTCTGAGCAATTGGTTGGTTTGAAAGCAAAGGAATACGAGGGTTCCAAGCTGAAATATATTTGTCGAAGAATTGCCTAGCAATATCAACTGCTTCTGTGTCTTCCCAATTGAGGCTTTCCATATCAGGTGCATTTTCTATCCAAAGGAAACCATGGATGTGTGCAGATCCTCTATGTTGCCATTCATACCTGTCAAGTATGCATTTGTGTAAGATAATTTTGTAGTAGATGAGGTATGATGTTTAGAGAGTTATGAAAGAAATGCAGTAGAATGCGTACCTGTACTAGTAGTCTTTTGTCTGCAAGTGTTTCTCTAAGATAACTTCATGAAATGTTGTGAATCTATGGTGCATATATAGTGATGTTAAATGTGGGTTAGAGATAATGTTATCATTTCTCCATTTTTATTGTTTTGCAATATCAGAAGGTTGACATCTGGGCATGACTGCATGAAGATCAGGCCATTTTGTATCAGCTGCACTTAATGTGAAGAAGAACACTAGGCAATCAAGCTAAGATATGATGTCCGTTAGTTCATTTTTAGCTTTGTGCCAAAAATATCTTGTTCCACGTAAAGAGAAATCGAATCGCATGACTTGCTCTACCAATTTCTCGTCTGGAAATTGTTCTAATCGGATGTTCAGATCTTGAATAGATGTTGGAAAGTTATCTGCGATGTTCTTTTTCACAAAAACGGATGATGTTGCTTGACTGCGATGTTGCATCATGATATTATATATGTAATAACGAAAGCGTGGGTGCTTGCTGAATCTGTTATCGTAGTAACGTATGAGATGAAGTGCATATTCATGTAATTGCACTGCTTTCATTCTTGGTTGATTTGGCATTGCAGCTCTTGTGGGGAAAAGGGTGGGGAAAGCCATAGAGAGTAGACCTTCTGTGTTGTATTCATTGATTGGGGATAAGCCAATTGGTGGCCATTCAATTGTAGTATCAGAATGGTGGTTGTAAGCATGTAAATAATGATGTATTTCTTGGATTTATGTATTTGTATTGGGAATAATGGGTATGAATGATGATGTTTGGTGTAGGGATGGGTTTGCTGAATCTTCAGTGGACTCAAGAGGTGGTTTAGGTGAAAGGTGGACAGTTGTTTTTATGGCACTGGAATGACAAAGGGAGGAGGAGACATCGGTGGGGATTGCTAGTAAGGATGCTAGTGCGTTGTTATCAAATTGGTGGCCATTCAGTTGTAGTATCAGAATGGTGGTTGTAAGCATGTAAATAATGATGTATTTCTTGGATTTATGTATTTGTATTGGGAATAATGGGTATGAATGATGATGTTTGGTGTAGGGATGGGTTTTTGGAATCTTTAGTGGGCTCAAGTGGTGGTTCAGGTGAAAGGTGGACAGTTTTTTTTGTGGTATTGGAATGGCAAAGGGAGGAGGAGACATTGGTGGGGATTGCTGGTAAGGATGCTAGTGCGTTGTTATCAATACGAGCATTCTTATAGTATGGGTCATTTGCCAATTTGTATTCTAATGCAGTGAGAACACGATGTCTACTGACAATGCAATCATAAGCATGATGGTCATTACTATGACGGGTGACAATTAGAATGTCCAAGTCTTCAACACATTGTGGCAACATGCTTGCGATTTTTGTAATGTCTTGTGGAAAACAAATTGTGTGGCCACTGTATTTATATTGGCCACCACATGCATGTGTTACCTGGAGTATAGGGTTAACCCTAGCAATGAGCATTTCTTCTATTTGTGAAAGAGACGTAAGGACAATTGGCTGAGGACCAGGGTCCATGTTGTTTGATAATGAGAAGCGATGACCCTTTGTTTCAGATATGCATCTGGAGCAGCAATACATTTGGTTCGAATTGCAGATATGTATTCCAGGATATGATTCAAGACAAATGGAGCATGGGCATTTAGGTGCAAGTTTATCAATCTTTGCACGAAATTCTCGATGTGCTTCATTAGTGTAAACATTGTTGAAAGCATGTGCAAAGGAGGGGTTAAGGCAATGAGGTATGGATGTATTTGTTTGAGAGGTTTGCTGAAAAGATAGAGAGTTTGATAATTGCAAAGGAGGATTGTTTTCGGGGTGGGAATTGGGAAATATGGAGAGGTTTGATGGAAAATGTGAATGTTCACCATACGTTTCGGACGATGAATGTTGGTTTTCCTTCTGCTTTTTGTTTTTTTGACATTCTGTGATGCCTTTTTTTGCCTAATAAAGCTCACGTCGACGTGCATTTATTTGTTCTTTATTTGCTGCATAGTATCTTCAGGCGCGTTCATCATTACAAGAAGAAGACATTTGCAAAAGTTATGGTACTTATAGGCAAGAGAGGGGAAAATAGGAATGTTATTTGGAGATAACAACCAGGTTATTGTACAAAAGCGAAAGAGGAGAAAGAAATTGAAGTTTTGAATTGTTTTATGTGAATTTTTTATTTGAATTATGTGTTTGAAAGAACATTTAAGTAAGAGAAAAATTCTTCGGCGAAAATCACATGGAATACCATTTGTCGACGCGTTTCGAACCAACTAGTGTGGTTCATCGTCAGGACAAGTTGAAGAAACAGATCTAGCTCATCATGTTAAATAGTCTGAGCGGAGCCTCCAACAGCTACCTTGCCTAACGGCTAGTTTGACTCTAGGACCACGGTCAAAATTATTATATTAGTTTAATTAGTATAAAATAAATAAATTATTATTGAGGGTATTTGGTTTAAGAAATAATTATTAAACTAATAATTTAAAAGGAAAATTAGTTAAATAAATGACCTTATAATAAATGAATAAGTTAAATGCCTAAATAAAATATATAAAGTAATATATAAAATAATTTTATTTAAAAGTATTATTAAAAATTGTATAAAATTATTTTATATATTACTTTATATATTTTATTTAGGCATTTAACTTATTCATTTATTATAAGGTCATTTATTTAACTAATTTTCCTTTTAAATTATTAGTTTAATAATTATTTCTTAAACCAAATACCCTCAATAATAATTTATTTATTTTATACTAATTAAACTAATATAATAATTTTGACCGTGGTCCTAGAGTCAAACTAGCCATTAGGCAAGGTAGCTGTTGGAGGCTCCGCTCAGACTATTTAACATGATGAGCTAGATCTGTTTCTTCAACTTGTCCTGACGATGAACCACACTAGTTGGTTCGAAACGCGTCGACAAATGGTATTCCATGTGATTTTCGCCGAAGAATTTTTCTCTAACTTGATATGGATCACACAAGCCTGAACTCTATAACATTTAAGTAATTTTCATTTATACATGTAGATAGTTTCATGTGTAATGCAACAAGTTACCTCATTTGTTAAAAGAAAGAATATGAATAAGTGTACATACACAATGCTAGATACAATGGAGGACGAATATTTATTTCAATACTAAATAAGAGAATTTGGCGAGAAGGTATGCAATAGTATATGGTGCAAAATTGTATTTATAAAATAAGATAATAGAAACTGTCAGAAAGCAAGAAATACATTTTACGATATCTATCTACGATATCGACATGTTATCAATTGCTCGAAGGATGTTGTTGCATTCTGTTGTGAAATGCAAGCTTTCTTCTTTCATGATAACAAATTTCAACTGTGGTATTCCTTTAAATGTTTCTGTCTTCACTGATAGTGTGAAGATATGATCTGTCCATAGTGCTTTGGAGACAATTTCCTTGATTAGATCTGGATCTGAGGATAACAAATAAAAGTCTTTGGCATTATTCCCAAGAATTGTAGATCTCACGTCTTCAAAAGCAACAGTTGAAGCTAATTCACTAGTGTGATCTTGTATGTAGATCTTAAGTAAGTATCTGTAATCACAGTTAGTTACTTCGGCGTTGCATTTTGGGCAAAACCACATGCCTGTATTTTGTGGAATAAGTTTTTTCATGCATTTTTTCCCATCAACGATGGACGGGCAAGAAATGTAGTAAAAACTGTCCATCCCAATTTTTGTTATTGTGCCCTTTAATTGGAAGAATGTTGGTTTCTCTAAGGAATCCATACTGTAAATATCAGCAATTGTTTATTTTTTTTGTTGATGGCCAAAAGGAGCTGATATCTTGTTGTCAAGGATGTAGAAGCTGCAGTAGAACCTTCTTTTTTAAACCATGACTTTAGCGTGTGGGCCTCTTCAATGTCAGGATCTACAAGAATAATGGATCTCGTTGTAGTGCCGACATTTTTTCCATTAAATTCTCCAACACGGGCAGACTTGATTGCAATGATGGGGTTATTTCCTGCAGCACATAGGGAGGATATTTCTTGTGATACAGCATCAAAATTTCCTCCCCAAAAGATTGCATCCATGTTATACCCAGACATGTCTTGAAGTTGTAGTGTTTGTTTAGTAACTTCAGAGTCGTCTTTTCTATGTATAGTGCACACACTGGAAATGTCAGTGACAATACCAAGAACATCAACAATGGAGTTGACGTTTGTTGTTCTGATATCATTGATTGATTTTATATTGAATTGCATCGTTGGCTTATGTTTTTTCGTTGGCAACATGCTCTATGGTAGATGTTGCATTTAACAAAATTTCCCAATCATTGTTTAAGTGGTTGTATTGCTTATTAGCCATTTTCACATTCCCTTTAGAGACAATGTAGACATTTCCAAGTTGGATTTTGTCAAAAAAATAATCAGCGACATTGTTGAAACAAGTAATATGTATTTCTCCACCTTTTGTATCAAACAGGTCAAATCCAAACACTTTACCGGGTCTGTATTGATTCTGAAATTGTCGAAGAGTTGTTTTTCTTTGAACATATCCTTTTATGCACCAATTTGAATGGTAAGAGTTTAGTGATTTGATGGGAATTTAGACTGGCATGACGGATGGGGTTGGAGTAGTTGGAAGAGGGCAGTGCCTTTTTGATGAAGAATCTTGGTTCAATGAGGAGGGAGTGTCTTCTTCAGAAGTGATCGGGATACTCATATTTTTTGGATTACCAATTAAGGGTGCAGATGAAGCAGAAATCTCGAAGTATATTAGCTTTATAGACCTACACGGCAAATGAGAGTCATAGGAATAATTGTTAGAGTCAGAAGTGTTATCGATAAAAATGTTAAAGTTGAAATAAGAAATTTATAACAAACTTACATTGATGGACCAATAGCTGAAGTAGTCCAACTTTTAACATTTATAACATAACCCTTTTGTAGCAAGCCTGTTGCTACGAGGTCATTGAAATCTGTTGGAAGCATAAGGTGTTTCATATGTGTGCCATCAGAGATGGTAGTGCGATATCATGGAGTTGAATTTTGCATTGATTGAATGGGTTCAAGTTCAACAATTTGTAGGTATGGTTGAATATGAGTTGATCCAGAGAGCATTGAGAAAATAGCATTCTCAGTAAGGTTTGTTGTCATTTTCTGAAAGTAGAGATAACAAAATAAGTACTATACAAAACAAAACTCATAAATGTGGTTTTCTTCGTGTAAGATGTTTAACATTCATTACATTCCTATAACACTACATGAAAATTTATGAACTAAAGGGCAAGAAGCATGTTCAATTTGTTTGTAATTGAGTGGTTATCTAGGCTTGTAAACATAAAAATGAAGAGATTTATGACAACAACTTCCATATGATCATTCTCTTTCAAACATAGTTAAAACTGTAAATTGACAATTTCATAAACCTACACATGTTAGAAAAAATCAGACAGGCGTAACATACTTAATACTATAAATTGAAAATTTCAGAAACCTACACATGTTAGAAACAATTCGTATGAAAAATTCCTATTATGGTTGAAACCTAAGCTGCGAAATATGTTCTAAATGCTATAGTCTCCATGAAATGAAAAGTGGAGAAATGTCATTCAATGCATACCAACATTTCCTTTTCAGTAGAAGTAAGATTCATGCCAAATGCATGGTGTTTCAAATTTATGTACTCTACAATCTAATTATTAAGCTATCCAAGACAATTTTCCAATTGTTAGGTAGCAGACAAAGATGTTGCCTGGACGAAATATCATTGAATATTTTAACAGAAAAAATGTGTACAAATATTTATAGGCACACTCCTTATACCTCAAGATTTTTGGTTTCAGCTTCAACTTTTGAAGTCTGCAGATTTATCCAAGCTTCAATTCTTGCTTCTTCTCGCTGATATCTGAAATTTACAGACAAAGAATAATTATGAAGAATAAGAGGAGAGTGACAGTTTAGAAATAATATAATCATATTATATTGTAAAGTATTGATGAAACCATGCTCAAATCAATACAAATATTCTCAAGGGAAGGAAAGATACAAATATTCTAAATTATTGTGAAGAAAATATATTAACAATGTTGCCATTCCTATGACAACTATATTAAAGGGACCTATAATAACATTGATGCAATTCATATGACAACTATGTTAAAAGAATCAATTTCAAAGCTTACTCTATAACATGAATAGTTGAGCTTGTTGGAAGACATTGCAACATTAAGTGGAAGATTATATGACCACATGAAAATTATATGTGAGGGTTATTGATAAAGGTAGAGAAGGATGAGAACATTACAAATGTAAAAATGGATAATAAAACAAATAAGAACATAAAAAGTGCAATGATTTCTAGGATGAAAGCATTTTAACATTAGGTGGGTAGGTATTTTATTCTTCTTCAAATCACGTCACACTCATGAAAACCGCATTAATTTTGTGTTGGGTATTTCATATTTGTGTTTGGGTATTTTATATTTCTGTTTTGTGTTGTTGTAGCTTGAGAAAATGGTCAACAAAGTGGATTGAATCATATGGAGGACGAAAATGATTGAACTCCCTTAACTACCAACATTACCAAAGCCAAATCAAAATACTTGAATATGTTGAAATACTACCAAGACATCGCAATTGGCTTGTGCAAGGGTGAACTTCAGAATTCAATCATCCTAACTCATAATTCAATGAATTGTTTGGCCCAAAACTTTTTGCCAATTAAATCAGCAATTGAATTTAGAAAGTAGTAAAAACTTGCCACATTAGACAAGATACTACATTATATATCTCCAGATTAGCAATCTACTTGAGTCCTCTGTATCTGACCATTTTTGTTTCTACCACTGAGTTGTTTATATTAGCATATTTTCTGCTAACATTTCGTGTATAGTTGTTGTGTATTGAGTCTAGTCTAAACAATAAACAACATTGCACAGAGACTGCATCTAGAATCCAAACCTGCCTTTGGTTGAACTGTCAAAATAGACCAACCATACCCTATACTGTAATCGAAACTACATATTTCATATTTTCAGTAAACCATTACTCTGTTTTTTTTTCTAACAATTGGAAAAGTCTATTAGTTCTACAAACTCTGATACAAAATTAGCATTACAAATCAATTTTGGAAGTGCCATTACACTTCATAGAAATTTCAACAATGATTTATCATTTCTTCTACCCAGAGATGAGATTGGTAATCAAGCATTGGCTAGAATAATTGACATTGATACCCAAAGCCAAGCTCTTTGTGCTAAATGAACTCCCTTAACTACCAACTTTATCAAAGCCAAATCAAAATACTTGAATATGTTGAAAGAGTACCAAGACATCGCAATTCGCTTGTGCAAGGGTGAACTTCAATATTCAATCATCCCAATCATCCCAACTTAGAATTCAATGAATTGTTTGGCCCAAAACTTTCTACCAATTAAATCATCAAATGGATTTAGAAATTAGTAAAAACCTACCACATTAGACAAGATACTACATTATATATCTCCATATTAGCATCTACTGGAGTTCTCTGTATCTGACCATTTTTGTTTCTACCACTGAGTTGTTTATATTAACATATTTTCTACTAACATTTAGTGTATAGTTGTTGTATATTGAGTCTAGTCTAAATAATAAACAACATTGCACAAAGACTGCATCAAGAATCGAAACCTACCTTTGGTTGAACTGTCAAAATAGACCAACCATACCCTATACTGTAATCGAAACTACATATTTTAGATTTTCAGTAAACCATTACTCTATTTTTTTCTAGCAATTGGAAAAGCCTATTAGTTCTAAAAACTCTAATACAGAATTAGCATTACAAATCAATTTTGGAAGTGCCATTACACTTCATAGAAATTTCAACAATGATAAAATAAAATTAGCATATATCCATCTTAACCCAAACACTATTAAGTAGAGAGGCAATAAACTCCCATGTTTCCTAAGTATCCTAGGTGGAGAATAATTCTCATCTCTCACCCATATTTTGACATATTTTTCTTTGTACTCAATATGGGAGAGAGCATTGTTCAATTAGACTTGATGGCTCATGAGTTAGCCGCACCTATGAATGATATCAGTACTGCAGTTTAGCTTCACACACATAAGTAGCATAAAGGAGGTTAAATCCCTTACTTGGATATCCCCCATAAAAGGGTTCGGGTTCCAACTTCTATGAGGATTCCGGAGAAAGAATGTTGTTAAAGTTCACACGTGAGATTTTGGTCATCTTCAATGTAGTTAGCATATGATCTCAAAAGGGTTTGCAACCAAAGGTTGTGTAGGAGGGTAAGGGTTTGAAATTTGAACTTCCAAAGCAACCCATTAAATATGCAAGTTAGTTGTGGATAAAAAGGACATTGGAGGGAATTTCGAAAGAACTGGAGCTTTGTCCTGAGGCATAGTAGGACTGAATTGGAGCTTTGTACTGAGGTATAAAACCTTTCCACTCAAGCTGCAAATTATGCTTTGGGAAAAATTGCAAATCAATATATGTAGTGGAAAAAAAATATTTCTTACTAAGGTGCAAAGACTTACATAAATAATGGTGGGCAGTAACTATAGGTAACTATAGTTTAATAATGTAATGGTGGGCACTGAGTAAGTATATTGTACAATAACATTAGGCATTTTGTAACAATACCTTGACGAATCAGTGGCAAATTCTATAGGTTCGATAAAACAACCTATATCACTTAAAGTGTGATCAAGATATTTGATATTTTTGGTAAAAGCATTAATTTCAAAGGAAGCATTCCCTCTATTAAAAATCATATAACCTAGGTAATGGATTATAAGATACAACCAAATCATTGTAGGCACAATTTTACATCCATGCCAAAAACTCATGAATTTGTTTTTCCAAAGCTAATCTTCCAAATTGAACCATTGCTTGAGGGCTAAGCAAGGAAAGCATTTCACATTAAAGAAACCTTCCAACTCATTCAAAAGAATGTATGCTAAATATTATTCATTTATATGATGAGAAAATGTTCTATGAAATATATCATTTGCATATAGGAAAAAAATTCCATAATATAAAAAGCATATCACTCTTATGTTTCAAATGAAAACTTATGAAACTGTTATAGACAGACCTATCGACATCCCCTTTCTACTAAATGTCCAAAATAAGATAGTGACTATGTAAAAATGACCTGGGACAGATTTGGACAAAAATCTATGTCCTAGAAGCATAAGTCCAAGATCTCAAGTTAGAGAGAAGGTTTCCATTGAACCTGAAAAGACCTATGTTACACGGTCCTTGTTAATTATGGACTGTCTTTATGTTGTGATCTGTGCCATCTAGGTCTCCTTGCTCCCTCTTGTGAAGCATATTTTTTAGTCCTACAAAAAAACTCAAACTACATGGATGTAGGTTGAATCCACTTGCCCTTTACTAGACTCATGGAAATATAATCTAGTGAGGAATGAAGGAATGTACTCCCTTAACTACCAACATTACCAAAGCCAAATAAAAATACTTGCATATGTTGAAAGAATACTAAGACATCAAAATTGGCTTGTGCAAGGGTGAATTTGAATCGAAATAGGAGGAAATAAGGTAAGAGTTGTGAAGATAGATTTGAATCCTATTTTTTACATCCAACAACTAATATTTTACTAATTCGTCATGCTTTTTATCCATAAGTGAGTGGCTATAAACCTTAACTTTACATTGAGTGATACAAATACCTAGTAACATGTTGAAGAGATTTAAATCTTATAACTTTTACACCTAAAAACAAAGAATTTTCCAATTGGTTATGGATCATCCCTCATACTTATCTAAAACGACTCCATATACTTCTTAGATTCAATGAATATGGCCAAACTTAATGGATCATCACCACCTAAGCTATCTAATGTATCTAACTGTTGCTGTTTAAATTCAATCAATGCACCATCTAGATTCAATTTGTATTACCAAAATTGGCATCTATCTATTCACTCAATCATCTAAATTCACTGAAAGGATTCAATGGGTAGCAACAAAATTTGCATCTATCTATTTACGCAACGCATCGTTTAGATTCAATGAGAACACTAAAATTAGATGTATCATCCCGACTAAGGCTACGGAATGTACCTAATTTTTGTTGATACAACAACAAAAAACTCAAAAACCAGAGGATCTGCATTGCAGAAGACAATAGAAATTGTATATTAATACCCATCAGGATCGAACCTTTCAGGACTCATATAAGCACAAGTTCCCACGAAGGAATTTCACTAGGCCAAAGTGTGAGCCAGCACAGTTTCGACAACGAAATGGATTCTCAAACCATTCAAAACAATGTGATTGACTACACAACAGACAATTAGCATGGTAAGATATAGATGAACTTAATCATTTGATTCGAAATAAGAGGAAATAAGGTAAGAGTTGTGAAGCTAGTAAAGCATTTAGCCTAAGATAGTTCATTCTGTTTATATGTTCAAAGAACTTATTTTGATGAGTCCATCTAAGGAAACCAAACCTATTTAAATAAACTCTCATGTTCCCTAAGTATCCTAGGTGGAGAATAATTCTAACTGTGTAAAAATGAGATGAATGTAATCATTTGAAACAAAATAGGAGGAAACAAGGTAAGATCATTTTTTCGAAAAGAATTGGAGATTTTTCCTGAGGCATAATAGAAATGAGGCATAGTAGGACTGAATTGGAGCTTTGTCCTGAGGTATAGCAAGGTTTTGTTTCTAAACAATGTGATCGAATACAACGCACGCAATTAGCATGCTAAAATATAAGATGTGTTAGGTTCCAAATGAAACATAACATAATAACAAAGATAATATTATGAATGTGATTGAAAATTGGATTCTCAAACCATTCAAAACAATGTGATCGAATACAGAGTAGACAATTAGCATGCTAGAATACAGATGAACTTAATATGAGGACTCCGTCAAATCTACGTCCTGGAAGCATAAGTCCAAGATCTCAAGTTGGAGAGAAGGTTTCCATTGAACCTGAAAAGACCTGTGTTACACGGTCCTTTGTCCTGAGGTATACCAAGGTTCTATTTCTAAATAATGTGATCGAATACAGAGCAAACAATTAGAATGCTAGAATATAAAATGTGTTAGGTTCGAAATGAAACATAACATAATAACAAAGATAGTATTATGAATGTGATTGCAAATTGGATTCTCAAACCATTCAAAACAATGTGATCGAATACATAGTAGACAATTAGCATGCTAGAATATAGATGAAATTAATATGAGGACTTCGTCAAATCTACGTCCTGGAAGCATAATTCCAAGATCTCAAGTTGGAGAGCAAGTTTCCATTGAACCTGAAAATACCTTTTGTTACACGGTCCTAGTTAATTATGGATTGTCTTTATGTTGTGATCTGTGCCATCTAGGTCTCCTTGCTCCCTCTTGTGAAGCATATTTTTTAGTCCTACAAAAAAACTCAAACTACATGGATGTAGGTTGAATCTGTTTCCCCTTTACCAGACTCATGGAAATATAATCTAGTGAGGAATGAAGGAATGTACTCCCTTAACTACCAACATTACCAAAGCAAAATCAAAATACTTGAATATGTTGAAAGACTACCAAGACATCGCAATTGGCTTGTGCAAGGGTGAATTTGAATCGAAATAGGAGGAAATAAGGTAAGAGTTGTGAAGCTAGATTCGAATCATGTTTTTTACATCCAACAACTAAGATTTTACTAATTCGTCATGCTTTTGATCCATAAGTGAGTGGCTATAAACCTTAACTCTGCATTGAGTGATACAGATACCTAGTAACATGTTGAAGAGATTTAAATCTTATAACTTTTACACCTAAAAACAAATAATTTTCCAATTGGTCATGGATCATCCCTCATACTTATCTAAAACGACTCCATATACTTCTTAGATTCAATGAATATGGCCAAACTCAATGGATCATCACCACCTAAGCTATCTAATGTATCTAACTATTGTTGTTTAAATTCACTCAATGCACCATCTAGATTCAATTTGTATTACCAAAATTGGCATCCATCTATTCACTTAATCATCTAAATTCAATGAAAGGATTCAATGGGCAGCAGAAAAAATTGGCATTTATCTATTTACGCAATGCATTGTTTAGATTCAATGAGAACACCCAAATTAGATGTATCATACCGACTAAGGCTGCGGAATGTACCTAAACACCAAAATTAGATGTATCATCCCGACTAAGGCTGTAGAATGCACCTAAACACCAAGATTAGATGTATCATCCCGACTAAGGTTGCAGAATGTACCTAATTTCTATTGATACAACAATTTTTTTTGAAAAACCAGAGGAACTGCATTACAGAAGACAACAGAACTTGTATATTAATACCCATCAGGATCGAACCTTTCAAGACTCATATAAGCACAAGTGCCCACGAAGGAATTGCACTAGGCCAAAGTGTGAGCCAACACAGTTCTGACACCGAAATGGATTCTCAAACCATTCAAAACAATGTGATCGAATACAAAGCAGACAATTAGCGTGGTTGGATATAGATGAACTTAATCATTTGAATCGAAATAGGAGGAAATAAGGTAAGAGTTGTGAAGTTAGTAAAGCATTTAGCCTAAGATAGTTCATTCTATTTATATGTTCAAAGAAATTATTTTGATGAGTCCATCCAAGGAAACCATACCTATTTAAATAAACTCCCATATTCCCCAAGTATCCTTGGTGGAGAATAATTATGACTGTGTAAAAATGAGAAGAACGTAATCATTTGAATCAAAATAGGAGGAAATAAGGTAAGAGCATTTTTTAGAAAAGAATTGGAGCTTTGTCCTAAGGCATAACAGAACTGAGGCATAACAGTACTGAATTGGAGCTTTGTCCTGAGGTATAGCAAGGTTTTGTTTCTAAACAATGTGATTGAATACAGAGCAGACAATTAGCATGCTAGAATATAAAATGTGTTAGAATCGAAATGAAACATAACATAATAACAAAGATAGTATTATGAATGTGATTGAAAATTGGATTCCCAAACCATTCAAAACAAGGTGATCAAATACATAGCAGACAATTAACATGCTAGAATATAGATGAACTTAATATGAGGACTCTGGAGAAAGAATGTTGTTAAAGTTCACACATGAGATTTTGGTCATCTTCAATGTAGTTAGCATATGATCTCAAAAGGGTTTGCAACCAAAGGTTGTGTAGGAGGGTAAGGGTTTGAAATTTGAACTTCCAAAGCAACCCATTAAATATGCAAGTTAGTTTTGGATAAAAAGGACATTGGAGGGAATTTCGAAAGAACTGGAGCTTTGTCCTGAGGCATAGTAGAACTGAGGCATAGCAGGACTGAATTGGAGCTTTGCCCTGAGGTATAGAACCTTTCCACTCAAGCTGCAAATTATGCTTTGGGAAAAATTGCAAATCAATATATGCAGTGGAAAAATTAATTTCTTACTAAGGTGCAAAGACTTGCATAAATAATGGTGGGAAGTAACTATAGGTAACTATAGTTTAATGATGTAATGGTGGGCACTGAGTAAGTATATTGTACAATAGCATTAGGCATTTTGTAGCAATACCTTGATGGATCAGTGGCAAATTCTATAGGTTCGATAAAACAACCTATATCGCTTAAAGTGTGATCAAGATATTTGATATTTTTGGTAAATGCATTAATTTCAAAGGAAGCATTCCCTCTATTAAAAATCATATTAACCGAAATAATGGATTATAAGATACAACCAAATCATTGTAGGCACAATTTTACATCCATGCCAAAAACTCATGAATTTGTTTTTCCAAAGCTAATCTTCCAAATTGAACCCTCACTTGAGGGCTAAGCAAGGAAAGCGTTTCACATTAAAAAAACCTTCCAACTCATTCAAAAGAATGTATGCTAAATATTATTCATTTATATGATGAGAAAATGTTCTTTAAACACTGAGAAAATGTTCTATGAAATATATCATTTGCATATAGGAAAAAAATTCCATAATATAAAAAGCATATCACTCTTATGTTTCAAATGAAAACTTATGAAATTGTTAGAGACAGACCTATTGACATCACCTTTCCACTAAACGTCCAAAATAAGATAGTGACTATGTAAAAATGATCTGGGACAGATTTGGACAAAAATCTACGTCCTGGAAGCATAGTCCAAGATCTCAAGTTGGAGAGAAGGTTTCCATTGAACCTGAAAAGACCTATGTTACATGGTCCTAGTTAATTATGGATTGTCTTTACGTTGTGATATGTGCCATCTAGGTCTCCTTTCTCCCTCTTGTGAAGCATATTTTTTAGTCCTACAAAAAAACTCAAACTACATGGATGTAGGTTGAATCTGTTTCTTCTTTACCAGACTCATGGAAATATAATCTAGTGAGGAACGAAGGAATGTACCCCCTTAACTACCAACATTACCAAAGCCAAATAAAAATACTTGAATATGTTGAAAGACTACCAAGACATCGAAATTGGCTTGTGCAAGGGTGAATTTGAATCGAAATAGGAGGAAATAAGGTAAGAGTTGTGAAGCTAGATTTGAATCCTGTTTTTACATCCAACAGCTAAGATTTTACTAATTCGTCATGCTTTTGATCCATAAGTGAGTGGCTATAAACCTTAAATCTACATTGAGTGATACAGATACCCAGTAACATGTTGAAGATATTTAAATATTATAACTTTTACACCTAAAAACAAAGAATTTGCCAATTGGTCATGGATCATCCCGCATACTTATCTAAAACGACTCCATATACTTCTTAGATTCAATTAATATGGCCAAACTCAATGGATCACCACCACCTAAGCTATCTAATGTATCTGATTGTTGTTGTTTAAATTCACTCAATGCACCATGTAGATTCAATTTGAATTACCAAAATTGGCATCCATCTATTCACTCAATCATCTAAATTCACTGAAAGGATTCAAGCAACAGTAAAATTGGCATCTATCTATTTACGCAACACATCATTTAGATTCAATGAGAACACCCAAATTAGATGTATCATCCTGACTAAGGCTGCAAAATGTACCTAAACACCGAAATTAGATGTATCATCCCGACTAACGTTGTAGCATGTACCTAATTTCTGTTGATACAACAACAAAAAACTAAAAACCAGAGGAACTGCATTGCAGAAGACAATAGAAATTGTATATTAATACCCATTAGGATCGAACCTTTCAGGACTCATATAGGCATAAGTGTCCACGAAGGAATTGCACTGGGCCAAAGTGTGAGCCAACACAGTTCTGACACCGAAATTGATTCTCAAACCATTCAAAACAATGTGATCGAATACGAAGCAGACAATTAGCATGCTAGAATATTGATGAACTTAATCATTTGAATCGAAATAGGAGGAAATAAGGCAAGAGTTGTGAAGCTAGTAAAGCATTTTTTTTTTAACTGAAACGTTTATATGATTTTTATTTATCTGGAAGCAAATGGGACTTTTTCGAACTGTCCCCAAATACAATGCAGATTTCCGAACTCTGCCTCGTTTCCTCTATTACAAAATTCAGGGCATTTGAACAAAACTATTTTTGTTAACAAAAATAAGCCCTTTCATGATAGCACTGCCTTTGTTAGCCATTTGATCCGCTTCACTGTTTAAATTTCTGAGTATATGATAAAATTTGCAGCTGTCGAAGTATTGAAGGACTCTTTTCAATCTTTCCAACGTTTTGTTGAGGCTAGGATTATTGAATCGATCCCCCATGTTTAAATTTTTTATTATTAGCTCTGAATCTCCGAAGACTTGCAGCTTTTTCACACCTTTGTCTCTTGCAATTTGGCAGGCTTTGAGAAGCCCTAGAAGCTCTGCTTGATTGTTGGACTTCTGGCCTAATCCCCAATAGAAGATGTCTTTAGAGTAACCGTCCGGAGAGTAGATGACTCCCCCAGCTCCAGCTGTCCCTGGATTCCCTTTAGACGCCCCATCAAAGAAGACTGTGGGTATTTTTTGAGACCTCCACCAGTTTTGAAAGTAATCCTCTTTATCTCTTAAGCGCCATTCCTGTTTGTCACTTTGTGGTTTAGGATAGTTTCTGCTCGGATAAGGCACTAGAGAGCCTAACCACATCTTTTCTTCTGGCAGAAGCAAAGAGTCTTCTTTTATATACTGCTGCTGGGCTGCTTCCATCAGAAAGGCCTTAGCTTTTGCAGCTATTTGCAGCGGAGTGTGTCTCACCTCTTTAAATATCTGCTGGTTACGTGCCAACCAAATCTGCCAGCAAACGTATTTGGGTATCGCTGCCCAAATTCTGCTCCAGAATGATTTTTGGGGAATATGATGGGGGTAATGATGCCTCCAAGAGGCAAAAAGATCTGCTGCAGAGTTAAAGGATGGGACAAGAGTCTGCAAGTCCATTAATATGAGCCCCCAAACTTCTTTTGCTACACTGCAATCCATAAATAGATGCTGGACTGTTTCTGAATTGTTATTGCACATAGCACACCTATGAGGTCCTGTTATATTTCGTTTCTCCAGATTATCTCCCGTGAGAATTTTGTTATGAATCAAGGTCCAGCAAAAGAAATTTACTTTTGGTGTGGCAAATGAATCCCAAACGTTTTTCCAGAAAGTCGGAGGATGATTACTATTTCTTAAACCCTGCAGAGCGCTATAGCCAGCAGCTGTGGAGTAAACGCCAGATTGACCCCATCCCCAACAATCTTTTGAGGCTCTATGTACAGGGGCAACGTCCTCCAATTGATCTTCCAGCAGAGATTGTTGATAATTCAATCTGTTTGGGACTCCATGGAGATCCCAGCCCTCCCATTCCCCACGCTGGTTCCATTTCGACAGTTCATAGAGACTTTTGACTCCAGCTCGCTCCAACCAGGATCTTAGATCTGATATATCCGCATGATCTGCTAAGGGAGCATTCCTCATGATACTGTCTGTCCACATATTGATGTGTTTGCCGCTTCCAGGGATTCGATACAGTTGTTTTATGAAATGTTTACTGCTTTTACAACACAAACTCCAGAGTTGCGTGCTATTGGCTGTGGGCATGTGTATTACGTTGCTGAGATCTTTGCTGACTCCATACTTTGACTGCAATGTAATGCTGACAGGGTGAGTGGGATCGTGGATCAATTTCCACAGGATTTTTCCTCCCAAGGCCAAGTTAACGAGCTGGGGATCTCTTATCTGTAGTCTCCCCTCCTCCTTCGTTCTCTTTACAACATCCCAATTCACCAGATGTATTCTGTTTTCATTGCCTTTCCCTCCTTGCCACAAAAACTCTCTGAGTAGTTTGGAGATCTGCTCCATAACATTTCGAGGAGCCAAAAGAAAAGCAGCCTGAAAGATTGGGAGCGCTGACAGCACCGATTTGATCAAGATAACTTTGCCACCCTTAGTCAACCAGTAACCCCCCCAAGCTGCAATCTTGGTTTTCATTTTTGAGATTATTTCGCTCCATAAAGCTCTTTTATTGATTCCAGATATAATGGGTAGGCCAAGGTAATTGAATCTATCCCAGACTGTTTGTCCTTTGAACCCAAGAATAGAAGTTATGCCTGCAAGTTCTTGCTGATCAATATTCCAACTAAAAACTTCACTCTTGCTGTCATTAACTGCCGCTCCAGAGACTCTGCAGTAGTTTCTGAGGACAATGTCAAATGCTCGAGCAATTCTAGTGGAGGCTCCACCTAGGAGGAGAGAATCATCTGCAAAAAGTGCATGATTCGAAGGCTCAACTCCTATTGAAGTTTTGAGGCCCGGTAAGATACCTGCAACTTTTTCTGCATTGAGCTTTCAGCTTAATGAGTCTACCATAATAATGTACAGATAGGGGGAGAGAGGGCATCCCTGTCTTATGCCTCTCTTGGCTTGGAAGAAATTTGTTGGACGAACGTTGACAAGGGGAGCGATCCATGGATTGTCAATGCAGGCTTTGATGAGATGAACAAAAAAGGGCGAGAAGCCAAATGTGAGAAGTACTTTGCTAAGGAAATTGCGGTTGACTCTATCAAACGCATTTGCCATGTCTAATTTTATCACCATTCCTTTCTCTTTTCGCTGTCTGCTGGAGTGGATTGTCTCTTGGACCTAGATTACATTATCCAGAATATGTCTACCTTCCACAAAACCACTTTGGGAGTTGGAGATCACCCTTTTTAAAAGTGGCTTAATTCTGTTTGCTAACAGTTTGGCCAGAATTTTATAAGACGCATTACACAGCGAAATAGGTCTGAATCTGGAAAAAGTTTCAGGATTGGTGTCTTTGGGGATTAAAGCTAGGTAAGTGGAGTTGGTTCCTCCACCTATCTTGGCTTTTGTCATAAATCCTCTTATCATTTTCTGCAGATCTGCCTTGATAATATGCCAACATGTTTTAAAGAAATGGATTGTGAATCCATCGGGCCCTGGTGCCTTGTCCGCCTCCATGGCCCATATAACATTTATGATTTCCTTCTCCGTTATGGGTCTGCAGAGGATTGCATTTTCTTCAGGGCTGATGAGATTGGGTATGTTTGAAAGAAATGCAGCAGTTTCCTCATCATTACTTTGAGCATCTGCACTGTAGAGGTTCTGGAAGTGAGCTTCAGCAGCTGCCTTGACTTGATTGTATCCTTTGCAGACTTGACCGTCTGCTGTTTTAATTTCTGCTATATAATTCCTTGACAGTCTTGCTCTATATTGCCTGTGGAAGAAAGATGTATTCCGATCCCCCGCCTTTAACCACAGACTTCTAGATTTAATTCTCCAATATTCTTCCTCCTTTCGGAATGACTGATATACTGATCGTTGTACTTGTGTTTCTGTTTCCAACAATTATGTTGTGATATCTTTACTTTCCATGTCGGTTTGCAGGGTTTGCAATGAATGAACTGCCTCTTTTCTTTGTTCAGGAGGAGTATGGGTTGGTTTCTTGATCCAGTCTTTCAAGGCTTGTTTTGTAGCTTTTAACTTTTGCTCCCAAACATAACTAGTTGATCCATTGATGGGTTTGGACCAAGCTTCTTTCACCGTGTCTAAGAAACCCTCTCTCTCAATCCAAAGGGGACTGAAACGAAAAGGGATGGGACCAAGATCTTCTTCTTCTTCCAGGAGGAGCTGAATTGGCTTATGGTCAGATGTAAGCTTAGGTAAAAATTTTGTGATGATGATTTTTTCATTCATCATTATGGAGCTTTGCACCAGAAAGCAGTCAAGTCGTGCAGAGATGTGATCCGGACCAATCCGGTTATTGGACCAGGTATATATACCCCGAACTGGGTTAAAATCCAACAGATCCCAGCTTTGGGAGAGCTCCTCAACCATGGGCAGCATGGGATCCCTGTTGACAATTCCCCCCCTCTTCTCTTTTGCTTTCATTATGATATTTAGATCACCTGCTATAATGATATTGATGGGGGAAGATAGATCTAAAAAGGCAGAGAGGTTGTTCCAGGATTCTCTTTTTTCAATATAAGAAACTGGTACATAAAGATTGAATAGAGAGATAGTTAACTTACTTGCTTTGTGTTTCAATTCCGTGAAGATCCAGTGCTGGGTTTCTTGGAAGTTATTCAGATGGAAAAGATCTTCAGACCAAAGGGTTGCCAAGCCCTCGGAGGTACCCCTTGCACAGACTGCTTTGCCTGCTTTTTTATTCCACTTTGATCTACTGACCTCTAGAAGGGCCTGCCCTTCTATTTTTGTCTCTTGGAGCATGAGAATATCTGAGGGTTCAGCTTTCAAAAGGTCTTTAACAGCCTCGATTTTGGAGGGGTTCCCCAGTCCTCTACAGTTCTAAGAGACTAGCTTCATTATTTATTATTTTGATGGGTGGGACCTCCCTTGGAATGCCTTGGCTTGGTGTTTTGCCCGATAGACATTTCTATTGTGGGCTGACTTCCTTGTGTTTTGAGTCTTTCTGCCTCCTCCTCCCTCTTTTCCTTTCGGGATTTCCTTCCTGCTTTTTTTGATGGACGCTCGTAGGTTTCATCCTCCGAAGAATCTGAGCTCTCCATTGGTTTTTTCCTTGCTATATCAGCATATGATAGGTTGGTGGGGCTGCCTTGGTTGGAATCGCTCTGGGTTGCTTCCGCTCCCTCTTTGTGCGAAGGAGGAGTATTTTCCTGCTCCTCATTCTCCTTTGTTGGGTTAACTTGATGGATCTGTTGTTCACTTTCTGTCCCATTTGGACTTACTTCCACCTCTTGGTTTATTTTGGATCTGCTAGTTTCTCCATTCTTATTGCCTTTTCCTGTACCTTTTTTTGTATTTGCATTTTTCTGCACTAGGATCCATTGATCCCCGTTTTGTTTGTCCACTTGTTCCTCCGCCTTCTTCTTGCAGTGCTTTGCAAAATGACCATGACCATGGCAGTGTCTGCATTTAAACGGCAGCTGCTCGTAGTCCAGCTCTTGTACATACGTCCACCCAGCTACTGTAAGTTTGATGGCTTCTGGTAGCCCTTCTTCCAGGTCCACTTCGACGCAGATGCGTGCGCAGGAATACTGGTCCTTCCTTGCAGCTTGATCTATGTATTTTCCCAAGGCATTCCCTATGATCTGTAGGGTTTTGTGATTCCAACAGTGGAGGGGCAAATGGGGGAAGCTAGTAAAGCATTTAGCCTAAGATAGTTCATTCTATTTATATGTTCAAAGAACTTATTTTGATGAGTACATCTAAGGAGACCAAACCTACTTAAATAAACTCCCATGTTCCCTAAGTATCCTCGGTGGAGAATAATTATGACTGTGTAAAAATGAGATGAATGTAATCATTTGAATCGAAATAGGAGGATAAGGTAAAAGAATTTTTTCGAAAAAGGACTGGAGCTTTGTCATGAGGCATATCAGGAATGAATTGGAGCTTTGTCCTGAGGTATAGCAAGGTTCTGTTTCTAAACAATGTGATCGAATACAGAGCAGACAATTAGCATGCTAGAATATAAAATGTGTTAGGTTTGAAATGAAACATAACATAATAACAAAGATAGTATTGTGAATGTGATTGAAAATTGGATGCTCAAACCATTCAAAACAATCTGATCGAATACAGAGCAGACAATTAGCATGCTAGAATATATATGTACTTAATCATTTGAATCGAAATAGGAGGAAATAAGGTAAGAGTTGTGAAGCTAGATTTGAATCCTGTTTTTTACATCCAACAGCTAAGATTTTACTATTTTGTCATGCTTTTGATCCATAAGTGAGTGGCTATAAACCTTAATTTTGCATTGAGTGATACAGATACCCAGTAACATGTTGAAGAGATTTAAATCTTATAACTTTTACACCTAAAAATAAAGAATTTGATAATTGGTCATGGATCATCCCTCATACTTATCTAAAACGACTCCATATACTTCTTAGATTCAATGAATATGGCCAAACTCAATGGATTATCACCACCTAAGCTATGTAATGTGTTAGCCTCCTGTTGCAACATGGTATCATCTTTCATGATTGACATTTTTACATGCCAAATATGTCATACTTTGCAGGCTGCAGTGTTCCATATTTCCACGAGGTGCCATGAAGTATGCTTAGTCCAAATACACTGCTGTATTCCATTTTTGATAAGTTGTTCCAGTTTTGAAGAGTTTTCATTTAAGGGAGGTCCAAACAGTTTAATCTTGGTCTTCGTAGGTTGCAATTTCCTGTTGTAGAATATAGAGAATGATATCTGTCCAAACAGTTTAATCTTGGCAGATTTGTAGATAGGTAGAGAATCAAAGGGACCCAACTGTTTAATCTGGGCCCTGGCAGAAATAAGTGTAGATTTAGATAGGAAAAATTCAAAAGAAAAATTGTAAATCTGGGTTTGCAAGTCTAAGTGCACCCAATTCAAAAGAAGAAAAAATGTTAGGAGAGTAGGTTGGGTAGGTAGCTGTGTGGTTGTAGAATGATAATTTATGATCAATTTTGTGTTACAAAGTGCTTTATCTTTACAGATCACAGTGCAGGCAGTTTTCATGCAAAGGAGCTCAAAGCTGGACATAACTAACTCCCTCTTCTTCTAATTCCCCAAGTCACTTACTAACTTCCCAAAGAGGTCAAGATCTGCTTGATTCCTCTTAGTTTCATCATCATCCATATCAGTTTCCTTGGTGAAGATCTGCTTCACTCAAGGATTTTATTTTTTCAAAACTCTTTTCCCCAAAATTAGCCTAAGGTCCCTGACCTTGGCGCCTGCTTATCACCTCCATATTAACTACTAACTCTAGTATATAACTCCCTATCAGTTTTCCCATTCCCCTATTAAAACTTTGTATATAAAATTCCCCTATGTAAATATCCCCTCCCTGGCAATATAGCCATATTTTTTATAAGTCCGGGAAAGAACAGTCCATCTGGGGCTGCTCTTAGCCCATCCGTGTCCAAGCAGGGATTAATCTGACACCTGGCCAGATTAATAACCTCTTCCCTAGCCCTAAAACCCTCAAAAACCCACTTTTTGCCCCCTTATCCTAAGTTTTGGGCATAAATTGCTAAACCCGCACGCAAAAAACCATGCTTTACCCCTTATCCCTAAGCCCCAACTGCAAATACATTAACCGCGCTCATTTTAAAACCCATAAAACCCCTTTCCCTAAGTCTAAACCCCTACGCGCGTTATTAAATTTGGAATATTCTGCGCATATTCCCCGCCCATATACACCCGCTGACTTGCCATTGCCGCCAGCCATTGGATCATCCGCCCCGCAGATCTACGGCTGACGGGCCCTCCCATCCCCGAACCACCTGAAGCTTAGCGTCCGGGAGATGGGCGGTATTACCCGCCGTACTCCCGCCACGCGTCAGGCTCTGGGGTGTGGCGGAGACCCTCCCCCCAAAACTGCCCAAGCGCTAAGGCGGTGCGCCCAATACCGCTTATCGCCATTTCCCTTGTGACGTCACCCGCCTGCGTCACCCGCCACGTGGCCTCCTGCCACCGTACCCTGCCACTGTACATGCCACGTCACCATCTGTACATGATGACGTAATCATGCTGACGTCATCCAGCCACGTCATCATGTTGACATCATCGCTGACGTCACCCGCCGTACGAAGTCACATCCGCTGACGTCATGCTGACGTCATCAGCACTTTTTGGCGCGAAGGAGCAAAAATCGCACTTCGGAGCCCCGGAATCAGTTTCTGAGGCAGTTTTTGATGAGCGATTTGCGCTCATCGCTAGATTTTTTAGTTCTGAATGGGGAATCTTCAGGGAATCTTTTCATTCTGCAGCCCCCAGGAAGCCCAAAAGGCGTCGAATGAACCATTTTTCTTCGCGAAGCTTGCCGAGAGGAGCAGAAAACAATTTTGAAGAAAACATAAGGTCGAACAGCGACCATTAAATGATGATTTAACACACTGCACGTTAGAACAGCATCGGTTTATTACCAAAGAGTATCAGAGGAATAAGAAAAGCCAAAGAGTATCAGCCGAAGATTTTTTAGGGGCTCGAAGCACCTGAACATTGATGAGCCCCCCCAGAAAGTCAAATCAAGAGGCGTAAGCCCATCCTTGCCCTCAAATCATAGTTAAAGCTTTAAATGCAGACAGACAGCAAAGAGGCAGAAACCCATACACATTTATTGCAGAAAACACTGCACCAAGCCGCCAAGGACTACAAAATTTATCCAGTTTTGATACGGCCGCCCTCAGCGCAGCCCGAGTTATTTCATGCATTTATTTCTGCTAGAGTTAGGTCAATTAATTATTCTTTATGACCTGATTAGGTCAAGATGTAATAAAGGAACTCTGTAGATAGTTTTGCCCTATATATACCGCCCTCTACATTGTTTCAAGGGTTGGTTGATTGAGAATTTTCACTAGAGACTCGCATTGTATACCTGAGTTTTTCTATAATCAAAGATTGTTGAAAGCTTGGAGAGCAAACTGTTTGTTGTAAATGAATGTTTTGGAGATATGAAGATGGAATTATTGTGCTGCAGCCTGAAGCAATAAGTGCATCTTACCTCTGTTTTATTGTTTCCCACTATCTAAATAGCAGAAAGAAAGAATAGCCTAGAATTAGTTTAAATACTCTCTATGCTCAATTTCTGCTATTTCTTTATGTTTTCCTCTGAATGAATTGGTTATGAATATGAATTCCTCCTGGCTCATGTTTACCCCGATTCACCTGTGTTTGCCAATTATCTAGGGATTCTTTACTGCCCCTAGGTAGCGCTCTGTTACCTCCTCTGTTAAGCTGACTGAGAGATTCTTAACTGCCTCTCATTACTTAGCATTCTTTCCATCATTTAAACCTGAAATATTGTTTCATGCTCAGCTATCTTGCTCCATTTTCCCTCTCTTGTGACCGAAGAAATGCACCAGCAGTTCTCCTCCTCGACTCCACGCCCAATGGTTTGAAACTTCCAGACTATGCCTTGCCTCTCTATCTGAAAACATCAATTTTCCCACCAAAAACAAAACAAAAACCCTCTGAACTCGAGACCTAGCCTAAAATCCTTTTCAACAAAGCTAAATCTAAAAGAGAGAGCCCTCTCTGATTGCAGGTTGGCTAGAACCTGCAGTCCAAAGTTGGTATGTGGTTACCTCGGCCGTATCCTTTTCCGGAGCTTAAGGACAACCTGAGTGATAACATAATGTATCTAACCGTTGTTGTTTAAATTCACTCAATGCACCATCTAGACTCAATTTGTATTACCAAAATTGGCAGCCATGTATTTGCTCAATCATCTAAATTCACTGAATGGATTCAATGGGCAGCGGCAAAATTGGCATCTATCTATTCATGCAATGCATCATCTAGATTCAATGAGAACACCAAAATTAGATGTATCATCCCGACCAAGGCTGCAGAATGTACCTAAACACCAAAATTAGATGTATCATCCTGACTATGGCTGCAGAATGTACCTAAACACCAAAATTAGATGTATCATCCTGACTAAGGCTGCAGAATGTACCTAATTTCTGTTGATACAACAACAAAAAACTAAAAAACTAGAGGAACTGCATTGCAGAAGACAATACAAATTGTATATTAATACCCATTAGGATCGAACCTTTCAGGACTCATATAAGCACAAGTGCCCACGAAGGAATTGCACTGGGCCAAAGTGTGAGGCAACACAGTTTTGACACCGAAATGGATTCTCAAACCATTCAAGACAATTAACATGATAGAATATAGATGAACTTAATCATTTGAATCGAAATAGGAGGAAATAAGGTAAGATTTGTGAAGCTAGTAAACAATTTAGCCTAAGATAGTTCATTCTGTTTATATGCTCAAAGAACTTATTTTGATGAGTCCATCTACGAAAACCAAACCTATTTAAATAAACTCCCATGCCCCCCTAAGTATCCTAGCTGGAGAATAATTCTGACTGTGTAAAAATGAGATGAACGTAATCATTTTAATCAAAATAGGAGGAAATAAGGTAAGAGCATTTTGTCAAAAAGAATTGGAGCTTTGTCCTGAGGCGTAGCAGGACTGAATTGGAGCTTTGTCTTGAGGTATAACAAGGTTATGTTTCTAAACAATGTGATCAAATACAGAGCAAACAATTAGCATGCTAGAATATAAAATGTGTTAGGTTCGAAATGAAACATAACATAATAACAAAGATAATATTATGAATGTGATTAAAAATTGGATTCTCAAACCATTCAAAACAATGTGATCGAATACAAAGCAGACAATTATCACACTAGAATATAGATGAACTTAATCATTTGAATCGAAATAGGAGGAAATAAGGTAAGAGTTGTGAAGTTAGATTTGAACCCTGTTTTTTACATCCAACAGCTAAGATTTTACTAGTTCGTCATGCTTTTGATCCATAAGTGAGTGGCTATAAACCTTAACTCTGCATTGAGTGATACAGATGCCCAGTAACATGTTGAAGAGATTTTAATCTTATAACTTTTACATTTAAAAACAAAGAATTTTCCAATTGGTCATGGAGCTTCCCTCATACTTATTTAAAACGACTCCATATACTTCTTAGATTCAATGAATATGGCCACACCACCTAAGATATGTAATGTATCTAACTATTGTTGTTTAAATTCACTCAATGCACCATCTAGACTCAATTTGTATTACCAAAATTGGCATCCATCTATTCTCTCAATCATCTAAATTCACTGAATGGATTCAATGGGTAGTAGTAAAATTGGCATCTATTTATTTACACAACGCATCGTTTAGAGTCAATGAGAACACCAAAATTAGATGTATCATCCTGAATAAGGTTGCAGAATGTACCTAAACACCAAAATTAGATGTATCATCCCGACTAAGGCTGTAGAATGTACCTAATTTATGTTGATACAACAACAAAAAACTGAAAAACCAGAGGAATTGCATTGTAGAAGACAATAGAAATTGTATATTAATACCCATCAGGATCGAACCTTTCAGGACTCATATAAGCACAAGTGCCCACGAAGGAATTTCAATGGGCCAAAGTGTGAGGCAACATAGTTCTGACACCGAAATGGATTCTCAAACCATTCAAGACAATTAGCATGCTAGAATATAGATGAACTTAATCATTTGAATTGAAATAAGAGGAAATAAGGTAAGAGTTGTGAAGCTAGTAAAGCATTTAGCCTAAGATAGTTCATTATGTTTATATGCTCAAAGAAATTATTTTGATGAGTCCATCTAAGGAAACCAAACCTATTTAAATAAACTCCCAGGTTCCCTAAGTATCCTAGGTGGAGAATAATTCTGACTGTGTAAAAATGAGATGAACGTAATCATTTGAATCGAAATAGGAGGAAATAAGGTAAGAGCATTTTTTCGAAAAGAACTGGAGCTTTTTCCTGATGCATAGCAGGATTGAATTGGGGCTTTGTCCTAAGGTATAGTAAGGTTCTGTTTCTAAACAAACATTGAGCTTCTTTTCACAAATATTTGATTGCATATATTTTGCAAGAGGTCCATAAAAGATTTACAATAGTGACTATGTAAAAATGACCTGGGACAGATTTGGACAAAAATCTATCCAGTTCTCCCAAAGAACAGTCACAAACCCAAATAACTCTCAAACTCTAATGGTTGATCATCTCCCATAGAGAGAGGAGAGGAGGATAGGTATAAATTTCAACAATTCAAAATATGATCGAATACAAAGCAGACAATTAGCATGCTAGAATATAAAATGTTTTAGGTTCGAAATGAAATACACACCTGTTTAGTTTTGTTTGTTGTTTCTAGCTTGTTGCGAGTATAGGCACAGGCTTTCAGGTGAAGAGGGAAGCTTATCAACATGTATCTTGTAATACCTTTCCAATTCCTAATACGTTGGTGAAGATTTTTTTGAAAAGAATTGGAGCTTTAGTAGGACTGCATTGGAGCTTTGTCCTGAGGTATAACAAGGTTTTGTTTCTAAACCAATATTGAGCTGCTTTTCACAAATACTCGATTGCATATATTTTACAAGAAGTCCATAAAAAAATTACAATAGTGACCGTGTAAAAATGAACTGGGACAGATTTGGACAAAAATCTATCCAATTCTCCAAAAGAACGGTCATAGACCCAAATAACTCTCAAACTCTAATGGTTGATCGTCCCCCATAGAGAGAGGAGAGGAGGATAAGTATAAATTCCAACCATTCAAAACAATGTGATCGAATACAGAGCAAACAATTAGCATGCGAGAATATAAAATGTCTTAGGTTCGAAATGAAACACACACATGTTTAGTTTTGTTTGTTGTTTCTAGCTTGTTGTGAGTATAGGCACAGGCTTTCAGGTGAAGAGGGAAGCTTATCAACAGGTATCTTGTAATACCTTTCCAATTCCTAATACGTTGGCGAAGATATTTTTTCGAAAAGAACTGGAGATTTGTCCTAAGGCATAGCAGAAAAAATCCTACAAAACAGAAACAATTAACCTAAGCCTTGACTTCCATAAAATATTTACAATCCTACAAAACATAGACATTTAACCTGAGCCTTGAATATTGCAAACATTGTTTAAATAAGCCGCATAAAAAACCCACAACTAGGAAACGGACCGAGTGGCAACCTCATGTGCAATAATGAATTTCAATGGTTTAAAACAACAAAATAACAAAATATTAAATAAACAGGACAAGAAAACACTCCATACAGTTGAGTTGCAGGTTCTCAGGAACAACAATGCATATAATCAAAATGGAACAGTGGTTGACAATAGTAAAGGCAGGCAACAAGAAGCAAAATATGAGATGATAAATGAGAACAGTAACCCCAGAATGTATATGATAACCTAATAACTACCACCATAAATGGTTCTGATGCAAAGGCTGCCAAATTCGGATGCAGGGCAAAACTACCAACTGATTAATCCTCGTTTTGGCCCTCCTCCTCCTGCAGAAAAATTGGCCCTACGCGAGCCTCCTCATCCTCGTGCAGCCAAGAAGAAGGCATTCGCCCCCCGCCCTCTGCGACCCTCCTCATCCTCCTGCAGCAAACGTATTCGTCTCCACCCTCCTCTGCATCAAACGCGGCTATCCGTGCACGCACGACGGACTGGCTAGGTAGACAAAAGGGTTGGGTAAGGTAACAAAATGAAAAACGATGATTAATTAATTTTATAATTAACTAATTACATTTAGAGTTTTTTAATGTTTTTTAATTAAATTGGACGGCAGATCATTGTTGAATCGTCTAACAATGGATCTAATGGTTAAGATTAGGACAGAAAGGCATTTGGGGGAGTTCATTTCAGAGGGGAACGCCTTACGGCGTAATAAAGAATGAGCATAGTTTAATTTATAGATGAAATGGTTTTTTTTGCATAATTATTTTTCTAGTTAATTTTAATCAAAACTCCACTCATATTTTTAAAAACTTGAGTTTAAATTGTTTAATCTGCATAATTTGAATACTCCATGGATTTTTCAGAGTGCTGAATATATTTATGCATTCAAAAATATATTTGAAACAACAAATTTTTTTGAAATTTTATGGCCGGATTTTGGTGAATTCCAGAGAAAAAAATTATTTAGTCTATAAGTTAGACTATGCCTAAATAATTATTTAAATATGGAGAGTTGTTTTTAATTTGAAGGTAAAAGATCATTAAAGATAGAAAGTTGAAAAATTAGTTATATAATACATTTTTCTCTGAAATTTTAATAAAAAAATAATAAGAAACCTATTTTGATTATATATCTATCTATATATAATATATATATATATATATATATACACACACACACATATATATATATATATATGTGTGTATATATATATATCTATATCTATATATATATATATATATACATATATATATATATATATACATATATATATATATATATATATATATCTATATATATATATATATGTGTGTATATATATATGTATATACACATATATATGTGTATATATATATATATATATGTGTGTGTGTGTGTGTGTGTTAAAAATGATAATAAAAAACTTTAGATATAATCATAAAACTAAACATTTTTGTGAACATAGGATATAATCTATGTATCTATGAGCATTGTATTTTATATTCATATATTAAGCAAATCCTTATCCGCTTAATTATGGGAGTGATTGTTTTTTTGTTGCCATCTAAGAACATGTGACAATTTAACATAATAATATCCATTATTTAGGTTAAGGTTTATATGATTTGAAACGATGTAGTCTATTTGTTTTTCATTTTAGATGGTATTGAGGCATATTTTCTAGTCAAATTCGCCCAAAATCCAGCAAATATTTGTTGGAATCACAAGTTTGAGTTATGAACTCTCCACAATTCTAGTACCCCATGAGTTTTTCAGGGTGTCGAATCTATATATGCAGTCAAAAACCCAATTTAAACAACAAATATGAAGATTTGACGATTCCTGCAAAAAAGTCCAAAACATAATAGTTACACAACGTTATTTGAATCTCCAGAAAACCCATATAAATACAAAACTAAAGGAAAATATTGATCGAGGCTACCAAATGTTATTTTTATTAAGAATATTGGTTATTTCTATATCTCTCAAACCATGTGAAAATGCATGAAAGAATGGGATGCTAGATCATAATACCTAATGCATAAGTTTTATAACAATTATGTTACCTTCTCCCTACTTTTCGTAAGAATCCCACCCACTTTCAAAAATATAATTCCAAAGCACTAATGCTACAAAGGATACATCTCTTTAACCTTAGTTTGGGATAAGGTAAGAGAAAAGAGAGCTATGGGGCATTATCAAAATATTTACAAGGTATTGTCACAACAATGTCAATGTTGCTAGCAACGAAAAGAAGAAAATGAAGGAATGTGAAAAATAATTATGCATGGAATTAGAAAAGGGGGAATGATCATTTTAGAGAACAAACAAGTGAGAATTTGATGATATTATGTGTAGAAACCTAATACTTTTGGAGTTATGTAAATTTGGCATATTCATTTCAATGGAAGGCAAAAAGCCTCAAGTGAACAACAATAACATTTACATGTCCAAAAAACCTCTTGGAATATGAAACCAAGGGTAATTAAAACTTGTATTTAGGTGGTCATATGCTTAATTGAATGCATCTCACATTTATGTAATTGTTTATGGTATTCTAAGATGTCATTACTATGTGGGTTACAACAATGCTCCCCTCCGACTGGATATTTTTTAAACTTTTGCTTTTTATTATGCCTTTTCTTTGCATATATGTTCTACCCATCTACGTGCCTTCTAGCTCGAGGATCTCTTGACACAAACTCATATCTCATGTCTCTATCCCCTCTACATAACTTCTAATTCGTTCTTTACTTGTCGGCTTTCCCTCTCAGATTCAAGTCTTCCGATATACAAATCAACCAAGCTTTAGATGAGGTATTGGCACTGATTTGTCACGATTACAGGAATGGTTTGCTCCACAACGCCATGTCCAATTCAATGACCTCGTGACAGGAGTGAGGAAGTTTAAGGTCAACTAGTATTTGTGTCTCTGGCTTCTCACCTTGGGCGGTCTCAAAGAATTCCTTTCACATTACAGACTACTCTAAACTAGTCCAATTTCAAAGTTGGGTTTCTTCAAGGCAGTTTATCTCCACATGGTCAATATCCTACTCCACTTCCACATCCACTTTAGTTTGTCAAATGCCAACATTATGATCGAGTTGATCACATGAAATATCAATGTTTTGATCTTCGCTCTTATGAGCATTGTGGAAAACATACTCATCATTCAGATAGATGTTCCCGAGACAAGACTCCTACAAGAGCAAAGATTCACCTCGGATGGATTGCTTCTTGGCAAAGGTCCTCAACAACCAAGAAGATATATTGTTCGTACCACAGAGTTCATTCTCGAATATTGATATTCCTTGTAGTGGAAATATCTTCATTTTCTCACCTGATATCTGACAAGGGGGAATTGATAGTTAACTACTAGATTCGAAGTTATATCATGCAAGCCTGAACTCCAACTTGTACAAGAGCCAATTGCCAAAGCCTGGAGCTAGAGTGAACTAGAGTCATAGTCAGAATTGTAACCAAAGACAAACTCATTCATATGGGATTATGTAGGAACACAACAAGATACAGATATACACATAAACACAGAGATGCAACAGAAATAAATCTTCATTTCATTTATATAAAAGAATTGAAAGACACTCACAAGCAAAATGGAAATAAACTATCTCGGTGATGGTAGCTTATCTATGAGAAGAGATGTGGTGGCTACATGCCTCTGAACTATGTTACAATGAGGATTAAGGGCCTTTTTTATTATTGAACAATAAATAGAAACCCTAAACAACCAAAACCCTAACCCCAGGAGATGGAACACCAAGAGTGATCTGAATTGGATCCATAGAAAGACTGTCAAGAACCATGACTGAATCAGGTCGAACAAATCTCTAATGAAATCCAAAATAGTATCAAAAACACCTTGGAACCAGTGGCCATGGCAGCTGACTTGGAACGACGAGGACCTCGGTCAAAGCGCGCTGACCGACGGGCATGGAGACCGCGCAGGAGGCCAAAGTAGCCCCTAGGAACCCTGAAATGGAAAAAGGGCGAACACGATTAAGCGAAGAGGGCCAAAATGGGAAAGCCCGAGCACTTGGTCGTGTGGGGGAACTGGAGGACCACGGGCGGGAAAAGGTAAAAGCGCTAAAGTACAAAGGCAGGACCCGCACTCTGGAAACCGGCAGTTTTGATCGGGGCGCCCTTGAACGGTAAGAGGTTTTGGACAGGAGCAGAGCGATTCCATACACCGATCGACACGTGGCAGGCGGAGGTGAGAGAAAACTATCGTTGATAGCGCTATCGGTCGAGCAAGTCAACCGCGCGAAATGTGCGTATGGCGTCGGATCTGGAGGGCCTAGATCGGATGGCTGAGATTGTGCCCGATGGAAAGAAGCAGAATCGACGGGGAATTAAGCTGCGTTCTAAAGGGATTTGGAGTCCATTTGACCACCACGGTGGAGAAAGAATGCATCCATGGCGGAACTGAAGAAATGAACCCACGAAGCATGCTGGCGCCATTTAGAGGAGGATAAGTGGCCACTCCTTGAGCGTTCATGATGACGTCAAACACAAGGAACTCCAAGAGTAGCTGCAGAAGGTGAGTTGACAGGCGGAAGAGGAACCGAACAGGCATAGGGATCGAATGGCTAAAGCCATGAACATAGACAGTCGAATCAGTTAGATTGGGAATCCGAATTGAGGAGAATCCAAGCGACCAAGAGAGACAGTGAACAATGAACCCTGAGAGGAGGACTGAACACAGAGAACAGTAAAGCCAAGCAGAAGAGACAGAGGTCTGAGCTTACCACAGGCAGCGTCGAGCGCCAGAGAGCTTGAAGATTCAAGCCTTCCCATAGAGGAATCTGTCCGGACTGAGCATCACATTTGGCTCTTTCCACTGTAGACCAAGGGTCACAGAGCTGGTAGGAAGAAGAAGAGTCTGTGTACTCCGAGTGGCTTGGGGAATCCAAGAACCACCCTGCCAAGCAAAATCTGCTTCAGGAGAACTCATATTGAGTCCCTGTATTGTAATTTCTCTGTTGAAAGACACAATAAAACAAGGCCACCACTGAAGTTGGACCGGAGACGTAGCCCTAGAGAATAGGGTGAACTCCTTATTAAAACTGTTTGTGTCTTTGTGTTGCTTACTGTATTTCTCTGCTGTCTTTCCATTTCATTTTCTGTGTATTGGCAATCTGATCGATCCGTTGTTTCAATAACACAGAACACACATACACACCAGCACATGAGTCTATAATACCTTTAGTTTAATAAATCTTTAACTGATGGCACTCATAGGGTGAATATCAGATCAAGTGGTATCAGAGCAGTAAGGTTGTAAGGTTAGACAAGCTTGTGTTGGTATAGCTGTGAATGCTCACAAGATCAAAGCTCAAATTAGGAGAAGGAGAGTTGGTGGAAACTAATCTTGAAATTGGGAGAGTCTATCCTCGAAAGACCATGTCAGAAGAAAGTTCTATGGGGCTAGACCCTCAATTCATAGAGATTTTCCTAGATATTAAGTCCATGGTTGAAGAAATGTACCGAGACTTTAGAAAGCAAAAGGTGGAAGATGCATCAAGCTCTAAGCAAGAGAAAGAAGAAAATGAGTCTCACTTCCATGACAACTCCAAAGGAAAAGGGAAAGAGGAAAACTTTCTCACACCTCCTAATAGCCCTGTACATAATAAGAAATCATCTTAGATTAAGTTAGATGTTAAATTTGATTTGCCTATATATGATGGAGAGCTAAATGCTGAAAAATTGGACAGTTGGGTTAGGCAAATTGATGTGTATTGCAGGGTACAAAACATAAACTCATACAAGAGTAAGATTCACCTGGCAAGCCTACGCCTAGGAGGCACTGCCTTGGTTTGGTGGGAAGGTAGAACCTAAGCTGATATGCAAAGCCATGGTAAGACCATCTCTGTCTGGAGTGACTTCGTTTTTGCAATCAGGAAACACTTCTATCCAATGGCCTACATGCAGCAGGCCATGATGAGTTGGCAAACTCTTCGGCAGTTGAAGGGGAAAAGTGTACAAGGGTATACTCAAGAGTTCAGAAAGAGAGCATTGACGTTGGGTATCTCACTAGACTCACCAGAGACTCTTTTGAAGTACATTGGTGGTCTACACAACTACATGAGGCATACCATCCTCATGTTTAATCCCACTAGTATAGATGAGGTGTCTGTACAAGCTACTCATCTAGAGGCTAGAGGAAAGAATGGCAATCTAGAAGTTGGTGGACCATCCCAACCCACTGTAAGCAAAAGCAAGGAGAAAAGAAAACAGAAGTGGAAAGCAAGGAAGGCTAACACTGCACAGAAAGCCAAGCTTCATGCACTCACTTTAAAAAGGAGGGGCATGATGATGAACATTGTTGGATTCTGCATCCAGAGCTGAGACCTAAGAAGTCCGAGGGCAAGAAGAAGAAGACAGCTACAGCTATTCAAAGAGATTTGGGGTCAGACTCGAGAGATGAAACAACCATAGCAGCCACAGGTATAAAAGGTAAGAATTTTGAAGCATCTACTAGTAATTCTGCTCAATCTGTTATTGATGAAGAAAATGAGAGAAAAAGGCATGAGCTTTTCCATATTCGAGTTATTTCCAAAAATCAAAAGATTGATACTTTGTTTGATAGTGGCTCTCAAGTAAATTTGATTTCTGAAGCAATTGTAAAGAAATTGGGATTAGCAACTACACCTCACAAGAAACCATACCCATTAGGATGGTTGAATGATAAAGCACAACTACAAGTGACTAGACAGTGCAAACTCAAGTTTTATTTTGGGTCAGCATTTGTAGATGAGGTTGAGTTAGACATAATTCCTTTGGATATATGTGGAATTGTTTTAGGAAGTCCTTACTTGTACAATAGAAAGGCTATTTTCTATAGACCTGAGAACAAGTATCTACTGGTTAAAGATGGAATCGAATACTTTGTAAGAGCTCATAAGCTTAAGAATAACTATACTCTCATAAAGTCAGGACAGATGAAAAGAATGATTAATTCATGCAAACAATTCTTACTGATGGTTGTAAAGGAAAAGAAACCTGATAAAACCAATGTATTTGAGGGCTGTAACACTAAACAACAAGCTGATATAGAAAAGGTTGTTTCAGAGTATGATGTCTTGTTTCAAGAACCTAAAGGTTTGCCACCCAAAAAGGGAATAGTACATGATATTATTTTGCAGCAAGATGTTCCATTGCCTAACATTGGGATGTACAGGTTGTCTGCTTTAGAGAATGTTGAAATCAAGAAGCAGGTGCAGGAGTTGCTCGAGAAGGGCTTCATCAGGCCTAGCACATCACCATGTGGGTCACCAATCGTTTTGGTGAGAAAGAAAGATGGCTCATGGAGAATGTGCATTGATTACCGAGCACTGAATAAGATAACAATCAAGAATCGTTATCCCCTTCCTCGCATAGATGATCTCTTAGATCAATTAAAAGAAGCTATTTATTTCACCAAGCTGGATTTGCACAGTGGATACCATCAGGTTAGAGTTGCAGAGCAAGATGCATGGAAGACTGCTTTCAAAACAAAGCAGGGATTGTATGAATGGCTAGTTATGCCTTTTGGCTTAACTAATGCTCCTGCTACTTTCATGAGATTAATGAATGATGTACTCAGACCTTTTCTTGATGATTTTGTTATTGTGTATCTGGATGACATTCTGATTTTTAGTAAAACGTGGGAAGAACATTTAAAGCATGTTAAGCAGATATTATATGTTTTGAAAAGAGAAAAACTTTATGTTAAACTCTCAAAATGTGAATTTGGCAAAACATCTCTAAACTACTTGGGTCACATAGTAGGGGGAGGTGAATTGAAAATAGATCCCTCTAAAGTGGCAGTCATTGTAAACTGGCCTAAACCCAGGTCTACTACAGAAGTGAGAAGCTTCTTAGGAGCAACAAAATATTGGAGGAAGTTCAACTCTAACTTTTCCACGATTGCAGCTCCCTTACATGCTTTAACAGAATTGAATAAGGTGTTTCAGTGGGGAGGCAAACATCAGAAAGCCTTCGACACCTTGAAAGAGAAAATAAGTACAACACCTGTACTAGCACTGCCAGATTTGCAAAGACCATTTGAGATCCAAACTGATGCCAGTGACTATGCCATGGGAGTAGTGTTGACACAACACGACAAACCCATATGCTATCATTCTGAGACTTTTAATCCTGCAGTAGTTAACTATCCTACATATGATAAAGAATTGTATGCATTAGTTCAGAGTGTGAAAAGTGGAAACATTATTTAATGGGCAAAGAGACAGTAATACATACTGATCATCAGCCACTTCAATATCTACACTCTCAAACTAAGTTGCAACAATCAAGACATTACAGGTGGATGGGTTTTCTACAACAGTTTCACTTAGTCATCAGATATAAAAAGGGCATACATAACAAGGTTGCAGACATGTTATCTAGACCCATTATAAATGCATCTACCATACTTAAGCATAATTATGTACTACATGAAAGCTATATAGAACAATATGCTCAGGATATGGATTTTAAGGATGTATATGCAACTTTGAGTCAAGGCAAAAGAGTAGAAGAATTGGACTATCATATAAAGGACCGACTCTTATACCCTTGTGGGAAACTTTGCATTCCACAAACTGAGAGGATAAAGATAATTAGGGAAGCACACACTTCTCTGATATCAGGTCACTTTGGGGTAAGCAAAACAGTTGCACAACTGCAAAGATTCTGCTATTGGCCGAAAACGAATGAGACAGTTTCTAGGTATGTAAGAGGGTGTGCCATGTGTGCTAAAAGTAAGCCCAACAATGGAAAACTAGGCTTGTACACTCCATTGCCAGTTCCTTCTCACCCTTGGGAAAGCATTTCCATGGATTTTGTAGGAGGACTGCCTAAATCTAGGAAAGGTCATGATTATCTATATGTTGTTGTGGATAGGTTCAACAAAATGTGCATTTTGATACCTTGTAGTAAATAGGTTACAGCTGAACAGGCTGCAAAATTGTTCTTTGAACATGGGTTCATTTGGTCTAGTCTATGGGAACTGATGGACACCAAGTTAAAGAAAATCACAACTTTTCATCCACAAACAGATGGCCAGACAGAAGTAGTAAACAGGACTGTGATCCAGTTATTGAGAGGTTATTGCAGCAAACATCCTAAGCTTTGGGATGAACACTTGTGTTATGTGCAGCATGCTTACAACAGAGCCAAACACTCTTCTACACAGAGATCTCCTTTTGAGACCTGCTTTGGTTTCACACCAAGGTCTCCTTTGGATTTTGTCTTTGGTAAAGATACCATGGTTGATGGGCACAATGATGTGGATAAGGCAACCAGGTTCATTGAACAGATCTAGGAGTTCCATCAGGCAGTACAGGAACAACTGGAAAAGAGTCAGGCCAAGTATAAGGCTAGGCATGATAAGCATCGAATGGAGCATAGTTTTCAAGTTGGAGACCAAGTCTGGCTGTATATCAGTAAGGACAAGATGCAATGTGAAGGTAAAAAGCTAAAGCCTATCAGAAATGGACCTTTCAGGATACTTGAGAAAATTGGTGAGAATGCATTTTGCCTTGATCTACCAGCTTACATGCACATCTACTCAGTTGTAAATGCAGATTGTTTGAGATTGTTTGAACCTTCAATGATTGAGGACCTTGAAGAGCAAAGTCAATTGCCTTCTATTGATGACCTGCTACCTGAATACCTCAATGAGTTGCAGGAAGACACAGTGCTGGACAGGAAGGTGAGGACAACGCGCAGGGGAGAAGTTGAGTACCTCAAGATTGGGCTCAAAGGTTCAAAGCCAAGCAGTGCAAAGTGGATTGAGATTGGACAAGTGAAGAAACAATATCCTCACTTAGTCGATGCTTAAAAACCAACTTTTGGTGGTCCAAAAGCTTTTTCAGTAGGGAGGCCATGATCCGAATTGGATCCATAGAAAGACTGTCAAGAACCATGACTGAATCAGGTCGAACAAATCTCTAATGAAATCCAAAACAGTATCAAAAACACCCTAGAACCAGTGGCCATGGCAGCCGACGTGGAACGACGAGGACCTCGGTCAAAGCGTGCTGACCGAGGCCCATGGAGACCGTGCAGGAGGCCAAAGTAGCCCCTGGGAGCCTCGGAATGGAAAAAGGGCGAAGTTTTTGATGCACGATTAATCGAACAGGGCCAAAATGGGAAAGCCTGAGCACTCGGTCACGTGGGGGAACCGGAGGACCGCGGGCGGGAAAAGGTAAAAGCGCTAAAGTACAAAGGCGAGACCCGTGCTCTGGAAACCAGCGGTTTTGATCGAGGTGCCCTTGAACGATAAGAGGTTATGGACAGGAGCAGAGCGATTCCATACACTGATCGATGCGTGGCAGGCGGAGGTGAGAGAAAACCGCTGTTGATCGCGCGCTATTGGTCGAGTAAGTCAATCGCGTGAAACGTGCGTATGGTGTCGACTCTGGACGGCCCAGATCGGGTAGTTGAGATTGCGCCCAATGGAAAGAAGCAGAATTGACAGGGAATTAAGCTGCGTTCTAGAGGGATTTGGAGTCCGTTTGATCGCCACGGTGGAGGAAGAACGCATCCACGGCGTAATTGAAGAAACGAACTGACGAAGCATGCTGGCACCATTTAGAGGAGGACAAGTGGCCACTCCCTGAGTGTTCATGATGACACCGAACATAGGGAACTCCAAGTGCAACTGCAGAAGGTGAGCCGACAGGCGGAAGAGGAATCGAACAGGCATAGGGATCAAATGGATAAAGCCATGAACAAAGACAGTCGAATCAGTTAGATTGGGAATCTGAATTAAGGAGAATCCAAGCGACCAAGAGAGACAGTGAACAGTGAACCCTGAGAGGAGGACTGAACACAGAGAATAGTAAAGCCAAGCAGAAGAGACAGAGGGCCGAGCTGACCACAGGTAGCGTCGAGCACTAGAGAGCTTGAAGATTCAAGCCTTCCCATAGAGGAATCTGTCCGGACTGAGCATCACATTTGGCTCTTTCCACTGTAGACCAAGGGTCACAGAGCTGGTAGGAAGAAGAAGAGTCTGTGTACTCCGAGTGGCTTGGGGAATCCAAGAACCACCCTGCCAAGCAAAATCTGCTTCAGGAGAACTCACATTGAGTCCCTGTATTGTAATTTCTCTGCTGAAAGACACAATAAAACAAGGCCACCACTGAAGTTGGACCGGAGACGTAGCCCTAGAGAATAGGGTGAACTTCTTATTAAAACTGTTTGTGTTTTTGTGTTGCTTACTATATTTCTCTGTTGTCTTTCCATTTCATTTTGTGTATTGGAAATCTGATCGATCCGTTGTTTCAGTAACACAGAACACACATACACACCAGCACATGAGTCTGTAATACCTTTAGTTTAATAAATCTTTAATTGATGGCACTCATACGGTGAATATCAGATCAAAGAGTTTGTGGGCCTTGTTGGGGTTAGTTGGCCAACCAACTTCCCAAGGTCGTAACTTGGTCATATGATCTTCATTTGGCACGTACGATACCTCATTGGAAAGATCTCTCTAAGTACTATAAGATTTTCAGTTTGCCCCTACCTATGGTATGGGTCTACTGCAAACCTCAAAAATATGTCGTTAAGGGGGTCAAAACAGCTCTGGAAGTTTGGGACCCGAAAAACTGCTAAAAATAGTAAATTTTGCTATAATCAATGAAATTGATAAAACCGAGTCGAGGTCTAGGTGGATTAGGCACATGGCCACCAATATCCACTTGGATCAATCCTCCCCCCTTAGGAAGCAATAGTCCCCATTACATGTAGAGCCTCCATGAGTTGAGGAAATTTTTGTTGAACCTAGTCCCTGGTGAACCACTTACCCTGGTGAAGGAGTTGGCCTACTTTGATAACTCGATATAGCTGGATCCTCTGTTGGCGAGTGTTCTTGATCCGTGTGTCCATGATCCTGTCATTTGTGACCTATTCGATGCAGCTTAGGTTGAGCTTTGTTAGTGCTAACTCCTCAACAATGTCGAATGTGTCCAATAATGGGAGAAAGTATGGTCGCAACTAGTCGACATTGAATACTGGGTGCAAGCCAAGGAACGATGGAATCCTGAGCTCGAAGGAATTTCCCCCTACAACCTGGGTGATGGTGTACGACCCTGTTGATGGTCCTAAATTACTGCATCAACATTGGGGAAACCACCCAGTCGGGACCTTAAATCAAATCCTTTCCCATTTGGAATGATGGCTTCCACTAGAATTTTGGGACCAGTTTCCCTCTAAATAAAACTATATGAGATGTGTTGGATGTGCGTATGTATTCTAATATAATTAAGAACTGTAATAGAAACTATTATTAATCACGGGTAAGTTGATAGTATATGTGTTATAAAGATGTCACAATTAACATAACAATATAGATCATTATGCAATTACGATATTAACTCAATTACATAAAATTATTTTTATTAAATAGTTAATTTGTTAAAACATCACATATACTGAGATCTCGTTGTTCACAAATGCAACTCAAATTTCAATCAAGCACATCAATAGTGATAATGAAAGATTGAATAAACATACATGTGAACAATAACATTAAATCATTCCATTCAAAGCAAAAATATAGAAATAGGATAGTAGTACTTAATACACCATAGATTTGCTTATCACTGAAAAGCAAGTGGTTCAACTTAATATTAAGAAAAACTTAATTACAGTAGTGCAACTTAAGTCTCTTCTTACAAAAATTCAAAGCCCCTTCTTTATCTTGGAGAGGGAATTTATAGTTTTTCAACAAAAGATAAAAATAGATTGATTTAACAACTCTCAAACAACTCTTCAATAAAAGGCAAACAAGGGATTGGTTGCAACAACTTTCCAAGCATAGGAAGAAAATTATCTAATAGTTAGTTGTCACAAATTGTAGATATTTATCAAATTATTGAGCTCTGATGGGAATTTGGGCTTGATCCTCATTTGACCTGTAAAAATAACATTTTTCAAATATGGCAGCATCTGTATGGTGATATTTGAAAGGCAATGGAGAACTAACCATTGATTGTGCGACTTCACTAGAAACTGCAAGTGATGCTCGAGATTGACCTTGGTCAATTGATCGATTATTTCGGTGATATTTTTGCAGTGTTCTTGCCGCGTCTTTGAGAACACTTTAGCATCAGGCAAGGTACCTTTGGGACAACTTGAAATGAGGTTAGATTGCAGTAAATTATCGTTAAATGATTCAATAATAGAACTAGCAAGATTTTGGGCTTCATTTATAGCTGCTTCGGCCTATTTCATTCAAATCTCCCATTCCCTAAAAACAATGATTTTATGAGCCTCATCAATCTTTGGTAGATTAGAAGATCTACCTTCTTCACTTTCTTGCTAGTTGAGGAAACCTGTGAGCTTCTCATTCATTTCTTCAAAGTAGTTTGTCATATTTGACAATTGATCAACAAGAGAATCGATTGCCTTACACTGATCTTGAATTATTATCAATTTATTGCAAAAGACCCTATTTTGAAGTCCAAGAAGAGCATTCATCTCCTTGGTTTCCTTGTTAAATTCTGTGAGTTCATGATTAACATGCATTTGTTTAATTTTCTTCTGCATTTCCTAGATTTGGTCATTTTTTATCTGCAAATCATTATCATATTGCAACTTTAGAGAGTCAAATATCTGTTATAACTCTGTCAACTGTAACTGCCATTGGTCATTGATCCTCTGCTTCTCATTCTATGGATTTTGTTCCAACAAGAGGATTTTTTCTTCTTTCTCCTTTAGAAGTCTTTGAACTTCTGTGACCTTATCAATAGTTGTTGAGGCATAAGCACCTGTGAACTGAGTTAGTCTCCCTAACTCCTCTATTGGTTTTGCAGTAGAGCCCTTCCATAAAAATTCAAAAGGGTATATATTTCTAGGTACTGATGTCTGTGATTGATCTAGCTTTCTTTTCTTTCTTCCTCTTTTCACAACAGTCGTGTGTTTAGGACTGTAGAAAATATCCAAAGGAGGAATCTCCTAAATATTCAAAATGATTTCGGAGGTAGCAAAGGCAAGAATAATTTCAAAGTATTTCTCATCTTGAGCCTAATATTATCAGTTGCCTTCTTTGCTTTAGAATTCTTAGGAGTATCCTGAGGATTACTTTGTTGTGAGGCTTTTACAGTCTGAGGATCATCATTTTTTGAATTTAGAGTTTGACTAAACTCTTCCCATATTTCATCCAATCTAGGATCAGATATAATTCCTTCTGCCTGGAATGTTGAGGAAACCACAACACCTTTTGTTTGAGGAGGTATTGCTGACTATGAAGAACTGACAATATGAACATTAGCAGCTGAAGCCTTTTCCTGAGTTAGCTGCAATAAACCCAAAGGAAGGTTGCCTATTCTAGAATTTCGGTATTGCGGAAATTGAGCCTTCTCTTTCGAGGACAATTTTTCTTCTACTCTCTTTAATACCTACACATAAGAAGAGGACTTCTCAAAGAAGTCATCCAACCTATCAGGTCCCTGAACAAATTTCTTGAGGTTTTGGGAAGTAGCAAATTTTTTAACTATAGAAACAAGATCGTATTACCAGTTGGGAATAGTAGGTAGGTCGAGGGCCTGAATCACCTGAATTTCCTTCTCTGCATGCTTATAATTTGCTAAGGAAAATATGGCCACATCCTTTTATTTTAATCTTTCAATGTTTTAGAAATGCCATAACCTACCCTTTGACACATTATTTCTCTGCTTAGAAGTTTATCTGGCATGTATAAAGGCGGGACATAAGGATTACCTAAACTTCCATAAACTCTAATATAAGTAAATAACTCCTCTCGAAACCAATTCCCAACCTTCCAAAGATCATCTTCGGCTTCCTGAGACATTCGAGGTGGCCTTGACCCAAAAATAGCTTCATAAACTGGAATTATCACTCCATGGAAAATGCGATAGAAATGCTTTAAGTACTTAGACTCCCATAGGACATCATGGTAGATATGAATGGGTTTGGGGTCCTAGATAGTCCATTTCCATCCCATAGCTGGGAAATCCATTGAAAAGCAAAGAGCATCCATAATATATGCAGACATATAGAAAGGAGGAATCTTATTTTCAGAGATACTTATTCCTTTCCTAAATTCCAAGATATGAGTAGCTATACTATTAGAGAGCATGGTGGCCCAATAAAAAATGAAACCCTCAGTCACACCATCAATTAAAGGAACCCAATCATCAGGAAATTTTGACACATTAGGTTGCGCATACAACCGACACATCATCGTCACTACTTGGAAAAATGGAGGAGCAAGGGAATCAATCAAGTATTTACCTAACTCCTCGACTTTATGCTTGTTAGGGTCTTTGCGCCACTGTCTAATCTGTTCTAACGAGTGTCCATTTTCCTTCACAAATGCTTCAGCATATTGCTTATTGTATACATATTGTGGTTTCGACATATTATACATTTTTTGCAAATCTTTGCTATGAAAAGATCCTATGATTGTTCCCCTTGATGTCTTTATGTACTTTCCTAAAATATCCAAGTTCTCTAAAACCCAGCAAACCATATTTGTGCAGGGCATCATTTTTGGTCTTGCGGCAATTCTATGAAGGAATGAATTGGCAATATCCTTTGTTGTATGATCAGAGACAGGAACATAGCCATCTATTGTAATTGTTGTTTCTATTACTTTAGGTCCTTCATCCTCAAAATATTGGTAAATTGACTCCCAGGAGGAAAGTCCAGAATCCCTGGTAGAGACTGTGTCGGAGAATAATCATGCTCCTGGACTCTTCTCATCAATATCTTCAACAAATGGACTAGAAGGGTATTGTGGCAGATCCTTTTTCTTGGATTTCCCTCCTTTCTTCATTTCTTCGTGATGATGAGAATTAGAGCTTGCCTGTAATGGAGATACACAAGAAATCAACAGAGACACTTACTTAGCCAGATATTAGCGTTGATAGAAAAATAAACTTTTACAGTAAAATTCCCTTTTGGAACGAATTTTATGAGAACAAAGTGAATTCAATGTAAAGTTTTGTGTTTTCGAGACTTATTAAAATCCATTTAAATCCTATAAGCACACTAACAGGAAGCCATGTGACAGATGCCACGTCAGTTTTAGGAACGGTATATCGGAAAGTTGTTTAAAATAGAGTTACGATATTTTAGATCTCCGAAATGAGAAGGTCTCGATAATACGAAGGTTATAAAGAGATATCTTGAAAAGAGTTTCGAAGTGAGTAGCCCAATGAAAAATATGAAAATTTTATCGAGAAAATTGTTTTCGTAAGATTTATAAAATAATGTCTCCGTAATATGGAATCTCGATATAGAATTACCCATAGTCAAATATTACAAATGTAAAAGGATATCAGTTGTTATAATTTCGAAGGAACCACTTTTCGTAACATTCTTTTTAGAGAGGTTTCGGTGAGAGAAGTCCTGATAAGATTATCACCAAAACTTGATGGAATTTTGGAAGAGTGTGTTTTCGGAGGCGTAATAAAAATGTTGTTATGAAATGAGCAGTTCCAGAATGAGAATATTTAAATCAAAAAAATTTCGGGGGTTGTAATTTCGGGAAAGTAACTAAATTACACTTTACGATATTAAGAGCTCTGAAATGGAAAGTCTTCAAACATTAAGAAAGGCATCGGGAGGTCGGACTTCGGTTTTTTTCGTAACATTTATTAGGCCGATAGGCCTTCCTTTGAAAGGGACCTTTCGTCGTCCTACTCATTCTGACGCTGACACTTGGCGAACTGACAATTAGCTTCGTCTTCGTTCAGGTTTGATGCACATCTGACACCTGGCGGAGTGGGCAGGAAACGACTTAGGGTTTTTACGACACCATTACCCGCATATCGGCCTCAGGGGCGGAGGTATTCACGACACCATTACCTGCATATCGGCCTCAGGGGCGGAGGTATTCATGGATGCCGCCTCACTGACTGAGCGTTGGCATAGCTGGACGTTGCGCCCGCGCCCGGCGGAACAAAAAACACCGCGTTCAACGACAAGTTTCAATTCCACTCACTGCTGCAATAATGTCTGCAGTTTTTAATGTGTTATCTGTCCAGGTTTTGCTGTCTTATCTGTTCTGTTATTCACTGCGCTGTTTTCAGGTTCAGAAATTGTTCGCCCAGGTTCCCAGTTTCTCAGAGATCTGTTATTCGACTGTTTTCTTAGTGTTCTCTGGCAGGGACAGAGCTGTTTCCAGATTCACAACAATTGTTCGCCCAGGTTCTCAGAATTCTTCCGTTCACGTTGCAGGTTAGTGCTCTCAAGCGCAAATGTTGTGCCTGTGTTTTCTTAGTGTTTTTCCGTTTTTACTCCCAGCTGAAATATTTTAAAGTTCTGGTTGCCTAAAATTAGACGCCCACTCTCAGCTTCATTGGACAGAGTACATACTACTGCTCTTTAATGGCTTAAGATCGTATTTACAGAAATCAATTAACAGTTAGTGACTTCTATTATCCCATACAACCTTCAACCCCTTCTCTGTATCGTCACGTCTTTCAACTAAAATTACTCTCACTCAGAGAAGTCACGTGTGCTCTACAGGGAGATGTTCATGTCTCTGTGTCTGCATTTGTTTGGCTACTAAAATAAAAATGTGAAAATTATTATTTATCTTGCTTACCATATTTAAACCAGCGTTACGGGAATTGCCTTGTTTGACATAGACTCGGGGCTCGGACCTGGCAAACAGCTAAAACAGTTCAATGACGATTTTCCGGGAACGAGGTTGCCCTGCAGGTCTTCATGGGTCGAACTCAGACCCGCTGAGGGAATAAGCTAATCGCATAGCAAATGGAAGCCTTTCTGCTGATTTTTTTATATAAAACGGGCAAGAATTTTGCCTGAATTTTGGAATTGCAGAAATTGCAATATTGAGACGCGAAAATGGAAATGGAGAGCAACAAAGCGATCTGTAATTTCAAAAATTGCACCAAAAAAAACAGTTTTTCATTACTAAAATTCAAGTTTTTTCGTTATCGGATTTCGTCAAGTTACCGGATGGAGAGGTTGGGTTGCTATGCAATTAGACGACACCCCTTTAAATATTTGACACTTTGACCCATAGGGCTCACTGGTCTGTCTATAAATCTTCAGAATAGGCCATTCTTGCTTACTTTCTCCATTGTTTCTTCCAGATTTTTCTCCACTGTGTTTTTATGCCAGGTTATTCCTAAGTTGGCAATAAAATTGTTCACACCGATTGTGCTCGTAGTCTGCCTAAATTGTTTGAACTTTGAAGTGTTTGCTATAAGGCTATGTCCATCATCTACGGCTGATGAGTTGACCTTTATGAACTTTAAGGATTGCTTTTGAAACAGGGACATAGGAGAAAAAGATACAACAATAATGTAGTTTCTCCGAGCATGTGTGTGTAGCAAAACAAAAAGGACCAGGGTAACGAAACCTTGGTTTGAAGGTCAGAATGAGGGAAATGGTTGAGTCAAAAAAGAGAAACATGAGTTCAGCTAAAGGCTGCTGCCTTTACTGTGTCAAACCCTGTCCATTTTCTGCTGGAAGTTGCTTTGAGAAACACACCACAGGGTTGAGGGCTGCATCACATAACGTGGTTTTCCTTGGATTACGTGTTTGATCTAAGTGGTATGTCTTCCACCAAATATCCCCAGTGCTTACACTTGATCTTGTTGTTTTATTTAACTTGCCATTTAAGTGGGCTACACCACAATGAGAATGGAACAGTCCTATTGACAAACCATGTCATTTTTGAAACTTGATAAGGGTTTGGTTTGTGAAAATTCTATAGATAGTCAAGCATATTGTGGCACCAATTTTGTGAACCTGCATATATTAACCAACCAGAGGCTGACAGTTATTATTTTGAACCTTGTTGACTTTTTACCATGCATGCAGTGGTCCTTAGCCATCATTGCCATTTAAAGATGTATGCAGTTTTGGAATTGGTTTTTGATTGTTTTGATCATTTGTGAAAACTGCGTTTTATATTACAGAATGACCAAAAATACACCAATATTTTGCTCACCTGCCAATATTACTGATAAATAAACCAAAACCCCTCAAACATGAATCCCCTCAAACTTGTAGATTCATCATCATATTTGCAAGTAAAGTTCCAGAAACAACTGCCATTGAGGCAGTGTCACATGTGCTTATACTTCTCATACAAGCCTTCTTACAGAAATGCTCTTTGGCTTCACCAACCAGTCCACATACGGTGGATGCACCTTGGCAACAACAGTTTTTAACTATATCAGAGAAATTAGCTTCAGCAGAAAAAGTGTAGCAGGAGGTGGCAGATGAGGCCCACTTATTAACAACCTTGTACATTTCTCTTGCCCTTATTTGTTGCAATATTTCTAGCATAATCGGATCACTACATGAGTATTTGACCCAACTTTTAGCACATCCTCTGACGCAGTGACTGCCATCACTCTAAAATTGCAGGAGGAATGTTAACTATGATATGTGACTTGTGCCTATCATCTGCACAACTCACTTCTGAAATAGTGGTCATACTGTAGCAAATTTGTTGTTGAACTTCTCCTCAGAGAAAATTTACATTATCATAGGCTCAGTAAACCTCTGATCTTATTTACAATCAAATATCCCCACTTAGAAGTTGTCAGTACTCATCAATTGTCTTACAGTTGAGGAAGTTTCTTCTTGATTTGATTTTCATTTGATCCAAGTTGTACCACTTGCCAACCAAGGGCAATGCCGCAATTGTCCTCTGAGCCCATTCTTATAAAGTTGCACAGTTTCCTATTTGGTTACCTATTCTTTGCACTACAGAACTATGTCTTCTTCCACTGCTGTGCCAAAATTAAGACATTCTACAGAAAATGATGTGATGGACTCCTCTTCATCTTCATCAAGGATGGATGTCTTGTAGAGCTTCAAGCAAAGCTATAGACTGTGTTGAACGCTAGATCAATCCCAATGCACGATGGCAAATCCAACTTAAATGCCTTCTCTCAAATCTGGTGGATGATTCTCTGTGGAGTATGGACCCTATCACAGAGTTTTATGCTTTCCCTCTTTCTTTTTTAAGCACTATTTCTGAAGATACACTAATGCTTTGTCTCCTACATGTGATGAAATGAATCCCAATGCACGATGGCAAATCCAGCTTAAATGCCTTCTCTCAAATCTGTTGGATGATACTCTATGGAGTATGGACCATATCACAGAGTTTTATGCTTTCTCTCTTCATTCTTTAAGCACTATTTCTAAAGATACACTAATGCTTTGTCTCCTACATGTGATGAATGGTCTCATGCCACCACAGTGCTTGAGTGTATTAATGAAGTTTCCACACAGCTCCAAATGGTCTATTTCTAAAGAATTATAATTGGAAATGAAAGTTGATAAACGACATATTCAGCCCAAAGACTATTAAGCTTATTCAAGATAATAAGCTGCTGTGCAAAGGTGTTTACAGAGTTGTTGCACTTGGTACATAAAATGACAAATCGAGCCAGAGCTTTTACACCAGGTAAGGCTCACCATGTGTTAGTGCTCAAAGAAGAGCATGATAATATAAGAGGGGACTGTTACCCACAATAGTGCCTTGCGCAAAATTGGGGTAACCAAGAGGGCTATCCCAGTAAATAAAAAATAGTGATAACAGTCAGAAGTTTGCAAGCAATGTGTACCTGTGACAGTGTTTGCAGAACTGATCAGTAAAAAAAATATAACGCTTTTGCACTCCATAACTATGGTGATGAAGGTATGAAGAAGTCCTTGAGGAGGTTTGATACGCATTTCCTTGTTGCAGTGTATCTGTAATCATGAGCACCATTAAGGGATGAGTATTCAGGTCAGAAATTTTGCATTAATATGCTGTGTTAAATCCAACGGAATTGGTTTGGATGAGATCTGTATCTACTGCCCAGAACACTACCATCAAACTTGACTATCTCATCAATAAATTGTTTTCCTCCATTTGAATGTTGCCAAAGTGTCTTGATTGCTTGATCCCTATCAGGTGGAGCATTGTCTCTGCCAGGCAATCGAATGAACTTACATAGCCTTCTTCAAGAGCAGTTCCACCATCCAAACTTAAGTTCCAGTCAACGTCTCATCATCAAATGCCAAGCTTACTGTCCACATACACCTTTGACATCAATGCTGAAATCACCAACACGTCTCTTTCTCTTCAAGTTTTCTTTCATGCAGTCAATGTCAGATCTGGCAGGTTTGCTTAAGTGCTCGAGACAATTTATTTATCTCTCTTTTTCCAGTTAGTTCTACTTATTACAGGAGAGATCGGACTAGACTATGTTGAACAAGTGCACAAGAATATTACATGTTAAAGGCAGATCCCTGGCATATCTCTTTGGAGCAGAAGAAGCCCCGTCTCCTAGCTTTTAACTTCCTTGAGGAAATTATCCAATTCACTTCTTCAAGGGACATCAACAAACAGCTATCAAGGATCATATAAAAGGGTCCCACTGCAGTGAATTGTTCTTCAAAGGACTCCCTTCTGCAGGTTATGGGCAATGAATCAGTTGTTGGTGACAACGAACAGGTACTGCCTCACAGTATAAATTTTACTTATTTTTTGTACATTGTCTTCAGATTCAGATCATAGATACTGTATGTACTTGTGTACCAGATGTAAGTCCCATCCTCTAGATCAATTATAATCATACATGGGTGTTCACGTAATATCCTTCATTCTCTTTAATCATTTATGAATGGTTTGTGGTGCATTTGATTGCCCTTCATCCTCTTTTTGATGCAGGCATTGTCCAAGAGTTCCCTAAATTTTGGTGTGCATTCACTCACCATGAAACTTGGGACTTTTTTCACATCCTCCGGGGCACTGTGCAGCACTATGCTTGTTTCCATATTTACTTTAGTTCCTTTGAAAGTCAGAAATTATAATCATATTGCCTTCGTCACTACTTACCTTTATATATGCTTGACTATCTATAGAACTTTCTTCCTTTCACTAATCCTATCGGCCTCTCTTTGTACCTTTTGGGACAATTGCTAGTTAATAAAACTTACGAAATGAATAAGAGTCGATAATGAAGGACTTTAAATACAAAGGGAACTTCAGGGAGTGGGCGCATCGAAACTCCATTATTTCGTAATGTTTATGAAATATAACTCCAATAATATTTGTTCCGAAAAGGGAAAAGACCTTGAGTTTTATAAAAGTTTTATTCTTTTAACAACGCTCATAACAAATTTCCCTATTGTCCTTTTTTAAACAAAAAAAAGTATTTTATTTGAAAGAAACTAAGTATATTAGAAAAAGGGTCCCCATTATTTATTAGGAGCTAACTAAGAATGGGGGTTGTTGTTTTGCTACAACAATTGGCGATACACTCGGAGAAACGGTTATCTTTGTTAAATAAATGAAATTTAAAGAAATAAAAGGATCAAATTGGAAAAAACTAGAATGTCGAAATTCATATCTCTGATAAAAAAAATCTCTGAATAAAATAAAATTCATTACTTGCAAACTTCATAACCTATTATTTATATAAGACTCTATTTATGTCTGACAATCATTTTATAATATTAGTTGTAATGATGAAATAAATAACTATTGAAAGTTTTGCATTAAAATAGACTCTTTTGTCACTGGTAGTGCCATTGTTGCCAACAGGCGTCCATAGCCTCGACAGGGTTACCATTTAACCAATAAATACCAGTATCCCATCCACTAGAATAGATTTTAGAGCCATTTAATTTAGAATTTAAAACTTTTGCTTTTTCTTGAAAGCCATTGTCCTGGTTTGGTAGCCAGATGTTGACAATGCCATTCACAAGTTGTAATGATATCGAACAAGTCGGCTCATGATGAGACTTTTTATCTTACATCTTTTTACTATAAGCCATTATCCTAGCTTGGTGACTAGGTGTGATAATGTCAATAGCATTAGTTCCCCATCATCATGGTAAGCTGACTCTTAAAGAGACCCCTTATCTTTCAAGTTAAATATTTTTGAATTATTGTTGGGTGATTTAATTGTGAGTTAAATCCCTGTCATTAATTGTCAACCTAGGGTTCGTAGAACTGACAAGGTATACCTATACTATATGTACTAGGTGGTTATTTATTAGAATAGATTAATCCAATGCAACTAAAACTAATTAAAAAGAAAATTAAGCTAATCTAATCCAAACCAAACCAAACATAAAGAAATTGAAATCACATTTGCAGAATTGAAATAACACTTGCTTGGAAAAGAAAATCACACTTGCATAAATAAAATCACACCACACTTGCATAATTGAAATCACACTTGCTGGAAAGTAAATCACACTTGCTGAAATGAAATCACATTTGTTGAAAGTAAAAGCACACTTGCATGAAAAGAAATGAAATAAAACAACTACACTATGTTACCAATATGTACAAAGGTATGCAAAATGTGGTTGATGGGGGCCCTCCATTCCTCAACAAGCACACCGAACAAACTATCATATCTTGGAGATCAAAGTGGCAATATGTATTTCTTAAAAATGAAGTTACAAAACATCACAAGAATTCTTTATCCTCACTTTACAAATTACATCTAGAATTTGGAACCTCCAACTAGCAACTAACAACAACACTAACTAGTTACAACTAACAACTAACAACCCTTTGTATGAAGGGTGCACTCCTATTTATACAAAAAATGACGATAACTATACAATAAATATAGATCCCTAGATCTCTCCCTAAATCCACATTTATCTCTTACGGTTACAACCAATCTCCTAAAAATGTAAGATACAAATCCTCTCAAAATCCTCTCATCCATGATTCTTCTCCTTTAGATGTGCATGGTTAATGATCCACATCTTCTACAATTATTCCACAAATCCTCATGAGTTGGAATTTGAAATTCGAATTTGTGGTTGAATGACCAAGTAGGACCCTTCTAGAATCTCCAAGTAGGCCTGCAATATCACAAAACTCATAACACTTTTAGATATATATGAAAATATGCTATTTTCCTAACATTTAATCACAAATTCTCTTAAAATATTTAAAATCAATGAATTGGAAAATAATAATAATAAACCCATATGATTATGAAAATGGTTACCAAATGTAGGGTTATGGAGTTATAGAGTTAGGAAATGATGGAAATGAAGGTGAAAGTGGATGACATTTTGGAGACCCAACATACCCCCCAATTGAAGATGTTGCATGTCGTCATGCAACTATTGCACCGATTCCCTTAATCATAAGTTAATCTTCTTGAAGTGTTTTGCTTCAATATGAGCTTTGGCTTTGTATTGATTCTCTTGTAACTTTGCATAATCATATCATTTGACAATTTTATTCTTTTTGCAAAGTATATTTTGAAATACATTTGATTGCAACATATTATTTTTATGGTTGGTTCTTGTGTGACAACCAAAATATTGAGTATTGGCTCTTGTGTAACAATACTTTTGTTATTTTTGCTGCATCAAAATTCTTGAAAACATTGAGAATTCTTTTTTAAGTCACATGGTGGCTGTTAGCCATTTAATGTGCTCATCAATTAATCATTGCAAAACATATAAACTTTTTGAATCAAAATGCAATAATAGTTGATTGGGAAAAATATGTTAGTTAGGATGAAATGAAATGTGACATATGGCATGAAATATGAATATCCCTTCCCCCCAACTTAAGGTGTTTTCAGTTTTCTTGCAAATTAGAAAGGGAATATGAATGTGGTGAGGGATTTCCAAAGTCATCATTTTAGCATTTAAGGAATTACATGATTAAAAATTAGAAATTTACATACCTTCACCTACCTAAAAAGTGGACAAGCTATGTATATCGAAGAATGTGGTTGCTGTTGTTGGATCATGGAATGTGAAGTAAAATAATATGATATGCTTCTTATTTCCCTTGGTTGTATGAATTGAGGATGAGATTGGAATCTTTATTTCTATGGTTGTTGAATTGAGTCTTGCTGCAAACTGCTGAAATCATGTAGTCTTCATTCGTTCCCACTCGATGGCATAATTCTTATCTATGTGAATAGATGTGTCGATGTCAAACATAGAAAATAAATTGTTGGATTACTGGCCATTAATGAATGTCATTAACCAACATGAGACTACTCACCATTGATGTCAATGAGAGTCAAGATGCCTAAGTACATCTTACTAGGTACGAATAGATGTGTCGAAGTCGAGTCACCTAGAAGATCCAACAAACAGGGGACATTGATGTATTCCCACTGTTTATTGGTGAGAGAACTTGCCATTAAGGCATGCAAGCCTCAAGGTACTTGAAAGATCTCTAGTTTTGATCCCAGATGATGTGTCGGAGTCGATGGGTCAAAACTTGTTAGAAGGGAGGCCTTAATGAATCCTCCATCATCTAACGTGAGTATGAAATAATAATTTGAAGAACTATAGATGGAAAATTTGCATTGAAGCAAGGTTTATTTGACATAAAGGAAAAGGAAAATGGGGTGATTCAACTTTGTAAGGGAGTTGAATGACTTTATTTGTGAGTGAAGGGTGAGTGAAAATGAGGCAAGAAAGTATGAAGATTGCAAGGGAAATGAGTTTTTGGTAGTAGGGAGATGGAAAGTTACGGATCAACTGCAAGCTTAACATGTGTAGCAATGGTAAAATTGGTATGTGTTTAGTAGCAATGGTGTAGTGGATCTGGTTTTACATTGAATTATCACGCTCTTTTGAAAGAAACTTGGTCTTTGAAAAGGTACTCATGCATATAGTTTCATCTTCCTTCATCGTCCTGGAACCGACAAAAACTTAGGAATTTTTTTGTAACAAAATGTAAGACTATCAAAAGAGAGAGATGATTAGTCCCTCTTCATTTGATACATACACAAAAAAAAAAATCAGAAATAATACTAATAAAAAAATTGAAGAATGAAAAATTAAATGCACTTTTACCTGATCATTACCATGGATCACCTGTTATTGTTTTGTTGGTGATTTCTTCATTGTGTTTCTAACCAATTTTGAGCTTGAGACCTCTTCTCCACACACTTAATGCTTCATCAATAGACCATAAACCAAATTTGCGTAAGCTACTGAATTGTGTCGATTCTGGAGCTACCAAAAATATGGATCATTGCATTGGTTTTTTAATATTTTTAGGTTTTTATGAAATTTGAAGCTTGTGACTGCATTTTTCCTTTTTCTCTAGTGCTCCACCTTTGTCCATGATCCCATGGATCAAGAAAATGCTCAAAATTCAACATTACTGTATTAGCTTGGAAATAGTGCCAAAGCGTAGATCTCGTCGTCTGAATCCAATGCAATTCATTTCACTGAAATCCGACTTCGGATACTCCCAGAATCGTGTTCTGATTGTTTTGTAAAACAACTAAAAGAAATGAATTTTGAGTTGCAGGAATGCCCAGTCAGCAATCTGTACGCTGACTAGGTCATGACACTTGGAAAATTTTTACTAGTTCTCATCGACCTATGCATGATTGACACTTGTCACTGATTTATTGGTTGACACGTGGTTGTTTCTGATTGGTTCGCGAGCTGCTGTGGTGGCCCAATGAGGGAGTTCCACGTGGACCAACCAATGGTTGCGACGTGGCCTCCTCATAGCAGCCAAAATTTATGTGAGGGTCAAAATTCCCTCCGCAAGAATCGAACTCAAGGTCTCATGCCATCAAACAAATTCCTTAACCAATCCACCTAACACATGTTTATTGGTAACAAAGATACCCAACGACTATTTAAATTTGATGTGTGCGCCATTTGGGGAAGGGGGCTGAGGCTAAGCCCTAGCCCTTGGCCCTCCAGCGCCATAGGATCACGGGCAGGGGCCGAGGACTAGGCCTTATCCCGACCCATGGTCTCATGCAACCGCATATTACCAGGTGCTTAAGTTAAAGGTTTCATCGGAGGAATGGGGATTAGCCCTAGATTTTTGGCACCCAACATGGTCGCATGACGCCACGTGACCAAGATTTTTGGACCTAGGGGCTAACTTCAACTATCCTACAATTTCGACCGCTAGTTGGGAAGGCCAGATTCGCGCGTCGTTCCTGTTTTCTGGACCCACAAGTCGGGTTTGGGTCGAATTGTAGGCTTATTAACAATAGAATTGGGCAAAAACTTTAAAAAAAGTGATATCTTTCTAATTTTTTGGCCAAATGAGGTGCAAAAAGAGTCAAAACAGGGGTTTTCGATAGTCCTGGATCCATTGGAGACATCATTTTTTTTGCTTGATCTTTCTAAAATCATGTAATTATACTTTTGATAATGAATTTAGATTTCTCATCCAAATTTTATTGCAAAATTTTAAAACTAACTTTGTCCAATTTTCTTTTCTGATCTTCCAGATCACACAAAGCACAAGAAGAGAGCATACTCAACAATATTGAAACTCTTTATTCATTTGGAATGTGAAATTAAAAAGACAAAGTGAAAGGATTTTATCTCTAACTTCAAATTGTGGCCCTCGAAACTCTTATTTGTTCTCCTTCTTCTCAAATATTCCTTCTCTTTCTACATCTTCGTGAAAATGATTAGTGATATGGGTAGCTCTTATTGCACCACCGAAAATAAAATTGCAAATAAAATGAAATCTAACTTAAAAACAAACAAACAAACAAAAAACATAGCCAAACTTGGTTTTATTGATTAATTCTATCCTACTCTACTCCACTGGAAATAGAAATATCGTTTCAAGTGTATGCATATTTCCAGTGTAACCATGTGCGTAACAAGAGTAAAAAGATATTCATTGTTATGAAACCAGCTCAAGAAAAGATAGAAAAGAAAGATCAACGCCTTAGAATTCAGCCTCTTCGAGGGGGCAACCTCCTTTACATTACATAAATGAACAATTCTTGGATGATACAAATGACAAAACCTCCTTTCTATATATAGGAGTCTAAGGAGTCACAATATAATCCAGCCGACCTAACAATAATAATATAAAGCCACAAAAATAACAATAGAGGGATTCTATGGGGCACAGAAATAACAATATGGGGGTAATAGGGGCACAACAATATAAATAAGGGGTATAACTACAATAGTAATGGGGTAATCACTAGTATTATAGGGACCCAACATGCCCCTCTCCTTCAAAAAAGTGTTGTCCTCAACGCTTGAGTAGTTCTGGATACTTCTGCATAAAATTTCATCCTCCCATGTGGAATCTTCAGCAGATAAGTTCTTCCACTTGATAAGATACTCTGAAATTGATCGATTTCGTAGCTGTCGAGTTCTTGTTTCTGTGACTGCTTCCGGTTCCAATATAATTTTTCCTTCCTCGTCAAGTTCTGGCAATATTGTTTGAACTGGGAGCTTGTCGCCTATAACCTTTTTTAAACATGAAACATGGAAAACTGGGTGCAATCGAGAAGCTGCAGGAAGCTCCAATTTGTATGCCATAGTACCAATCTTTTGCAACACCTTGTACGGACCATAATACTTTGGTGATAATTTATTATCCTTCTTAGCTTGCTTTAGGGACATTTGCTTATATGGTTGTAGCCGTAGGAATACCCAATCACCTACATCAAAACTTCTTTCACTGCGATGTTGATCTGCCTGTTGTTTCATTCTATTTTGTGCCAACACGAGGTTATCCTTTAAGAGTTGGAGGACTTGTTGTTGATGTTCGATGTGATGTTCCACTGCCTGAACCTTAGAATTTTCTCTTAAATATGATGTGATGGATGGTGGTTGATACCCATAAAGTGCCATAAATGGGGTCATTTTTGTTGCTGTATGGAAGGAAGTGTTATACCACCATTCAGCCAGAGGCAACCATTTGACCCATTGTGTCTGTTTATCAGATACAAAGCAACGAAGATATCCTTCCAAACATTTTTTTACTATCTCAGTTTGCCCATCAGATTGAGGATGATAAGATGAGCTATGAGCTAACTGAGTACCAAGACAAGAAAATAATTTTGTCCAAAAATTTCCAGTGAAAATGGGATCTCTGTCACTTACAATAATCTTTGGGTTTCCATGTAGCTTTTGAACTGTTTCCATAAATGCAGTAGAAACTGTACTGGCTTTAAATGGATGTGATAATGCACAAAAGTGTGCATACTTGGTAAGTCTGTCAACTACCACCATGATGACACTCTTTCCCTCAGACTTGGGTAAACCTGTGATAAAATCCATTGAAACCTCCTCCCAACGTTGGCTTGGAATGGATAAAGGTTGTAATAGACCCGGTGTCTTAATTGTTTCAACTTTATTTTGTTGGCAAACCAAACATTCCGCCACAAACTTTTGAATATCTGATTTAAGGCCATCCCAAAAAAATTCCTTCTTAACCCTGTGGTAAGTTTTTAAAAATCCTGAGTGCCCTCCTAAGGGAGAAGTGTGCAATTCCATAAGAATCTTTTGTTTTAGCTGGGAATTCTTACAGAGGTATAAGCGATCTTTGTACCATAACGAATCATTTTGCCAGCTAAATGTATCAGAAGTACTGGAATCTTGTTGTAGCTTTCGAATAAGTGCCCACACTTCTTCGTCATTCTTCCATTCCTCCTTTGCTTCATTTATCCAATCTGGTTGGATAATAGAAATGGCACACAACAATGCTTCCACATCCTCATCCTTTCTTGAGAGTGCATCTGCCACCACATTTTGCTTCCCTTTTTTGTAGATGATTTCAAAGTCATAACCCAACATCTTTGTGACCCACTTTTGTTGCTCTTCAGAGGATAATCTTTGTTCTAAAAAGTATTTAAGGCTATCATGATATGTTTTTACCTTGAAGTGTCTTCCCATTAGGTAGGGTCGCCATTTCTTAAGTGCATGGAGTATTGCCAACATTTCCTTCTCATAAATAGCTTTGCTTAAAAACTTTCCCTTGATTGGACGACTTTCAAAAGCAATGGGTCTTTCATCTTGCATTAGAACAGCACCAATTCCATTTCCTGAAGCATCACATTCCACAATAAAGGTTTTTGTGAAGTCCGGTGTAGCTAAGACCGGTGCTTGGCACATTGCCTCTTTAAGATGTTCAAAGGCCTTTGTTGCTTCCGAAGTCCATGAAAATGAATCTTTCTTCAATAATGTTGTTAGAGGTGCTGCTATTCTCCCATAATTCTTAACAAACTTGCGATAATACCCTGTCAACCCAAGAAATCCTCGCAGATGCTTTATGGATGTGGGGATTTTCCATTCCTTAATGGCTTTAATTTTGCTAGGGTCTACCTTAACTCCTTCATGAGATACAATATGACCCAAATATTCCACCTCCTGGACTCCAAAGAAACATTTGGATCTTTTTGCATATAATTGTTTCTCCTCCAATAGTTGTAGCACCCTGTCAACATGTTCAACATGATCCTTCCAAGACTTGCTGTAGATTAGTATATCATCAAAAAATACTAACACAAATTTTCTAAGGAATGGTTTGAAAATTGAATTCATCAAACCTTGAAATGTTGAAGGTGCATTGGTAAGGCCAAAAGGCATGACCAAAAATTCATAATGACCCTCATGAGTTCTAAATGTTGTTTTCGGAATGTCTTCAATCTTCATTCTGATTTGATGATATCCCGAACGAAGATCCAACTTGGTGAAGTAAATTGATCCATGCAATTCATCCAGTAATTCATCAATGACAGGAATGGGGAACTTATCTTTAATAGTGAGCTTGTTGAGCTCCCTATAATCTGGACACATGCGCCATGATCCATCCTTCTTGTGCACCAATACTACTGGAGCTGAGAAAGAACTTTGACTCGGTTGAATTATACCAGCCTCTAGCATTTCTGCAACCATACGTTCAATTTCACTTTTTTGGACATAGGGATATCTGTACGGCCTGATGTTTGGAGGAACACTTCCTGGAATCAGATGAATAGCATGATCATGATCACGCATAGGTGGGAGACCTTTGGGAGTCTCAAATACCTTGGAATGATTGTCCAGGACTTTTTGGAGATCTGGAGAAATAGATGATTCCAATGTGGAAACATCTAGCGAACATAATTGTGCAATTACACCTCTTTGCTCCTTTTTTAGAAGCTTTGTCATGCCATTAGAGCTGATTATCTTTCCTGGTTTCCCTGCAATACCCCTTAATTCAACTTCCTTTCCTTCCACAGAAAATTTCATGAAAAGTTCTTGAAAATTAAAAGCTATTGTACCCAAGGATTGTAGCCATTGGACTCCTAGTACAACATCAGCACCTCCCATTGGAATGGAAAGCATTGGGCTAGTCAATACATATTCTCCCATGGATAGCTTGATATTATGGCACTTTCCAGAACAATTTATTGTTCCTCCATTTGCAATCATCACTTGACACTCTGGTGCTGGATATAGGAAGCAATTCAATTCTTTTGCTACCCTACAATGAATAAAATTGTGGGTGCTTCCTGAATCAATCAACACTATTACCTTTTTCTTCTTGATTTGTCCTTCTATCTTGATGGTTTGAGGAGTGGTAATTCCCGCCAATGCATTACAAGATATGGTCGGATTTATTTGTTCTTCATCTAGGCTTTGTTCCTGGAATATATCCTCTTCTTTTGACCTTTCTTGCTCCTTTTCTTCTTCCTCTTCACAATCTATGTAGAATAATTTCTTCTCAGCACACTTATGACCTTTTGTGTATTTGCTATCACAATTGTAACAAAGCCCTTTTGCTCTTTTTTCTTCCAATTGTTGTGGTGTCAACCTTGTAGGTTGTGGAAGACTATGGGCAACAACACTTCCGTCTTTATAGTTGTGAATGGTATGCTTCCTAGTTGCCATAATTTTGCTTTCCATTTTTCTTGCTAACCTGAATGCCTTCTCTAATGAATCAGGTTCCCAAAGGCGAACATCATGTTGGATATTATCCTTTAAAGACCCTATGAACACATCAATCCTATGCTCCTCTGGAATATCTTTTACCCTTATGTTCAATTTTTGGAACTCCTCAATGTGCTCCATTATTGAACCCTTTTGTTTGAGACTTATCAATTGGCTAAAAAAAGTGTTGCTTTTTGTATCCTCATAATGTGCTATCAATTCTTCCGTAAAAATTGCCCAAGTGATAAATTGTTTACGAGAGCAAAGCCATTGATACCATACAAACTGATTTGGTTCCAAATATAAAGTTGCCATACGTACCTTTTGTGTGTTTTGCACATTATTGAGATCGAAGAACTGCTCCATCTGTAATATCCATGTGGCGGGATCCTTGCCATCAAACTTCCTCATATCGATTTTTGGAATATGGTGGGTCTTCGATCCAACATTAGAGTCTATGGAATCATGATTAACATTTCTTTTGTTCACATCATGAGTTTCCTTTACAACCTTTTCACCATTAGTAAGTATTTCTTGTAGAAAATTTGTCAAATCTGTCTTCAAATCTGCCATGTCTGTCTTCAAATCTGTCCTCAAATCTGTCTTCATATCATCCATCTTAGCTTCCATGCCCTTTATCTTAGATTCCACGCCATTTATCTTAGCATCTGTTAGCTTTTGTGAGCGTGACATTTGTTGCACTTGTTCTTGTAATTTTGATATATCATGTAGCATTTCTTCCTCTTCTTCATGAGTCATGCTAGAGCTTTCAGGTTCCTTACTAGGTGTTTGCATTTTCTTTCCTCGGGGCATCAGTTACCGATAATAATGCTTTACTATGCCCTTTGAATTCCTTCAAACCAAGCTTATGCAAAAATTAAAAAAAAAAAACACACATTTTTTAACTTTGTAGAAGCCTGATATTGAATCTGATGTATCTTTGTAATTTCGAATCATCCAGTTCTGAAATTGTGACCTCTAGTAGCCTTCTATGTCTTCTTTCCAATGCCACTAGTCTGATCCAAATTGGATTCTCCAAGAAAGAGTTATGCACAATCTCCTGCAGTGACCTGATTATAGACTAGTTCAGTAGAGCGAACTTGTATGAAGTGCCACGTGTCCCTGTTTCAACCTTAGACTCTAAAAAATATATAAAAGAAAACTACAGTCCGTCCTCTTTCTACACCTTCTTACGAAATTTCAATCCGATGCTCAGAAAGAAAGTTATGACGATTTTCCCCAGGTCACCTGTTTTGAGTGTAATTCAGGAGTCTGCAAAAAGACCAACTTCCTCAGATCATATCTCCGAAAATATCACGCGAAAAGCTCTGAAATTTGCACCCAAGGTTCAGCGTGATTTCTTCTCAAATGGGTTTTTTTTGCGACTTCTGAAACGTCACAGAAAAAAAGTTATAGCGAAAATTCCACGATGACCTATTTGGAGCAGCGAAACCCTAGAATCCAAAGCTCTGATACCAAATGTTATGAAACCAGCTCAAGAAAAGATAGAAAAGAAAGATCAACGCCTTAGAATTCAGCCTCTTCGAGAGGGCAACCTCCTTTACATTACATAAATGAACAATTCTTGGATGATACAAATGACAAAACCTCCTTTCTATATATAGGAGTCTAAGGAGTCACAATATAATCCAGCCGACCTAACAATAATAATATAAAGCCACAAAATTAACAATAGAGGGATTCTATGGGGCACAGAAATAACAATATGGGGGTAATAGGGGCACAACAATATAAATAAGGGGTATAACTACAATAGTAATGGGGTAATCACTAGTATTATAGGGACCCAACATTCATGCTTAGTTTTGAAAAATATACATTAAAACACATCAAAGCATGAAAGACCAGTTGTTTTGATAATACAATTAAGAAGTAAGGAAGAATTGAAGATTGATGTGGCTTGATCCTTGATTGGAACCATCTTTCAATAAGGCCATCATATTCCTAATTCCTTTCTTGGTTTAGATCACATTGAATATCCTTCTTTATTATGCATTCCTCGATCCTAGATTCTACTAGTTGCTCCTCATCAAACGTATTGCATGATTCTTTAGTCTCTTCAACCAATTGACAAGAGGAATCAAAAGAAACTTGAAAATCTTCTTGTGTAGGTGGAGAGATAGATAAGTTTCTTCATGCAGTTAAAATAAACTCTTCCTGAGAGGCAGATATCCCAACGATTGCTAAGATTCGAGAAAGTTCTTGGAAGAACATTCTTTAAACTCTTAAGTGTCTGTGAATTACTCCAACTGGTTGATAATTCTTGTCATGCACACAAATTAGTACAAAGTATTGAAAAATGATTGAAATTTAAAAATGCAAAATGGTTTTAATATGATTTTAACCATGCATCTAAAATGAATGCAACTATAATGAGTTGTCTAAACTTTAAAATAAACAGCTATGTATAAATCCCCGACAACGACGCTAAAATGTTGGGTGATTTAATAGTGAGTTAAATCCCTGTCATTAATTTTCAACCCGGGGTTCGTAGAACCAACGAGGTATACATGTGCTATATGTACTAGGTGTTTATTTATTAGAATAGATTAATCTAATGCAACTAAAACTAATTACAAAGCAAATTAAGTTATTCTAATCCAAACCAAACCAAACATAAAGAAATTGAAATCACACTTGCTTGAAAAAGAAAATCACACTTGCATAAATGAAATCACACCACACTTACATAAATGAAATCACACCACATTTTCATAATTGAAATCACACTTGTTGTAAAGTAAATCACACCTGCTGAAATGAAATCACACTTGCTGAAAGTAAAAGCACACTTGCATGAAAAGAAATGAAATAAAACAACTACACTATGTTACCAATATGTACAAAGGTATGCAAACTGTGGTTGATGGGGGGCCTCCATTCCTCAGCAAGCACACTAAACAAACTATCACATCTTGGAGATCAAAGTGGCAATATGTATTTCTTAAAAATGATGTTACAAGATATCACAATAATTCTTTATCCTCACTTTACAAATTACATCTAGAACTTGGAACCTCCAACTAGCAACTAGCAACTAACTACCTCTAACCTCTAACTTGCATCTAACAACTAACAACAACACTAACTAGTTACAACTAACAACTAACAAACCTTTGTATGAAGGGTGCACTCCTATTTATACAAAAAATGAGGATAATTATACAATAAATATAGATCCTTAGATCTCTCCCTAAATGCACATTTATCTCTTGTGGTTACAACCAATCTCCAAAAAATGTAAGATACAAATCCTCTCAAAATCCTCTCATCCATGATTCTTCTCCTTTGGATGTGCATAGTTAACGATCCACATCTTCTACAATTATTCCACAAATCCTCATGAGTTGGAATTTGAAATTCAAATTTGTGATTGGATGACCAAGTAGGACCCTTCTAGAATCTCCAAGTAGACCTACAATATCACAAACTCATAACACTTTTAGATATATATGAAAAATATGTTAATTTCCTAACATTTAATCACAAATTCACTGAAAATATTAAAATCAATGACTTGGAAAATAATAATAATAAACCCATATGATTATGAAAATGGTTACGAAATGTAGGGTTATGGAGTTATAGAGTTACAGAATGAGGGTGAAATGATTGAAATGAAGGTGAAAGTGAATGACATTTTGGAGACCCACAATTACACTATAAAAATATTTGATTAGTGGATGGGAAGGTAAGACTTATCCTTAAGAGTTGTGGATGACAATTAGAGTCACAAGGTGCTAAAAAAAATTATAGTCTTTATTGATTTCGATAACTGTTCTAGAATATGACTAGTCATAAGACAAAATTGTCTTTTAGTGATTCAGGCTATAAATAATTCACAAAATAATGGAAAAAAAATCAGAGATTACAATATTTATGAAATTTTGATCATCAACATAATAATCATTTTCTTAAGGATTTTCCTTTTTACATATGAATTTCATGAAAATGATCAGAGAATCTATAACAACCCAAGTACATAGCCAAGAGAGTAACAAACAACAAAACCATCCTAAAGACACATCAATAATTACATATGATTATTTACATATTTACAACAAAGCATGAGTTTCTAAGAAAAATAATTTTTTAGAATTGACTCATTTACGTGAAGGGATTCTTTCCTACCCTGTAGATCTTGAAGAATAAAAGTAGATGGGCCAAGTTTTTCAACTATCTGAAATGGTCCAAGCCAAAGTTTTTGAAACTTTGTATGTTTACCTTTCTCCTCATGGGCTTTATCCCATTTCAAAACCAAATCTCCAACTTAAAAAATTTTGTTCCCAATTGAACTTGCATCAAACCATGATTTAATAGTGTTTTTGTGTTTGGCATGAATATGTTTTGCCTTATCCCTCCCTTCTTCTAATTTCAATACTTGAGACAATCTTAATTGGAGAGAAGAGTAGGGTTGTTCTTCAATCAATTGCACCAGGGCTAATGAAGGTAAAGCTACATTAGGAGGCAACACAACTTCTTTTCCATAAACTAGATAATAAGGTGAAGTCCCTAAGGAAGCTTTGTGAGTAATTTTGTCTGCCCATAGAGCAAAAATTAAAGCTTTATGCCAATTCTTTTGATTTTCATATATGGTTCATTTTATAATTCTCAAGAGGTTTTTGTTAGTGGATTATGCTAATCCATTCCCTTGGGGATAATAGTTTGCAGAATATTTAACTTTGAAACCCCTTTTTAGTGCAAATTCAGTAATTACATTACCAGAAAAATACGAAGCATTATCAAACATTAGATGTTAGGAAGGCCAAACCTCATAATAATGTGTTGATCAATGAAATCAATAACAATTTCAGAATTGACCACCTTTAAAGGCACTACCTCCACCCATTTAGTGATATAATCAGTAGTAGTGAGGATATACTTATGTTGTTTAGAAGAATGTGGGGCAATATCACCTATGATATCCAACCCCCATTGTTCAAAGGGTTATTCAATATTGACCAGTTGTAAAGGCGGGGTTGCTTTCTTCTCTCTTATTGAAGCGGTCTAACAAATTTTACATTTTCTCACATAAGCGTGTGTATCTTTGAACAAAGTCAGTGAACAATATCCAATGTGAAGGATTTTGTGGACAATAGTATCCCCGCTATAATGTCCACTTGTTGGTCCATCATGTAGTTCCAACAACACTTTTTCAAGTTCAGGCTTCTCTAAACACCTAAGCGGGACAAAATCATCATTTTTCCTCAACAAAACATCATTAACAAGTTGATATTGGTTGGTTTTCAATCTCGGTGCTCTTTCCTTTTTGAAATCTAGTTTAACTGGTGCATAGCCATTTTTTAAATAGAAAATCAAATCAACATATTGAGACTCAATATCAACAGGACATACCTCTAAAACTTGAATGCTTTTACCTGAATCAACTTCTGATGTATTTCAAATGCATCCGTCACCAACCTGCAAAAATATTGACCTCTAACAATCTTAGCTGGCTTGATTTCAAGGTCATATTCCTGTAAATTTGTAACCCGTTTAGCTCTCTTTTCTCCTAATTCCTTTTGTATAAGTAATTGCCTAACTGCTAGGAAAGGCGCAATCGCTTTTGTGCTTGATTTTAGGAGAAAAGGTCTAAAATGTTTTATTGATTTAAAGACTACGAAAGCATGTTTTTCCACTTCTGAATAATTTAATTATGCTCCTTGTAATGTGGAACTATAGAAAGCAATAGGAGATTCAACTTGTTCTTGGTTCTGTTGAGTTAAAACTGCTGCATAAGAATGATCAGAGGAAAAAGTGTATAGGACAAATTCCCTGGAATAATCAGGAGATGGAAATGAAGGAGAATCTATAATGGTTTGCTTAATGGATTCAAAAGATATTCTCTCAGTTGTCCCCACTTATGGTTTTCTTTATTTTTTATCATGTTCTGAAGTGGCATGGAAATCTATGAAAAATCAAGAACAAAACGTTTAACGAAATTGATTTGCCCAAGGAAAGATTACATCGATTTCTTGTTATGGGGCATGGGAATTTATGAGATGGCTTTGACTCTTTCTAGGTCTATGGTGATTCCATTTTTTGAAATAATGAACCCTAAATTTTTCCTTCGCTAAGAGCAAAGAATGATTTCTTAAGATTTAAAGATATTCCAAATTTCTTGCACCTTTCAAAGATCTACCTTAAATCATTAAGATGAGGTGTCTAGATGATGCAACAAGATGATGTGTGCCCTACGGTTGTGCCATTGGTTGGAGGGTGACACAATATCCATATAATCCCGGAAGGAAGGAAAGGGGCGCACGAGGAAGCGTTAGGCAAGGCCTTGTGGGATGACGTAAGGCAAGAGAGTGGCAGGGCCCACACTGTTATGGCGATGTTATTAGTCAAGGACTGGCCCACTTGACAAGTAAGTCCAATGGGTAGACCATGTAAGTTTCAAGGGAGTAGTCAATTGTAAGCATTAGGACACCAAGGAGCAAGGTGACGTGTCCCTAAGGGACCCACCCGGTAGATTAAGAGGGACGCTAGGAGACAAGGATGTGATCGTCGGGTAGGAGCATATGCATGATGTAGTGTTGTAGCCACGTGGGTCAATTAGAAGAGATGGTAGGTGAGAAGGGGGAGGCCCATAGATTCCACGTAGACCCAAATGTTTCACCTTAGAGGTGCAAAGGTCTCTTAAAAAATATGCGACGAGAAAAGGTTACGGGCTGACATGAGCCAGCTATGTCACTGAGCATGCACCCGATTGTTGGAAAGGAGGCCCCACCTGCCAGGTCATCTTGATGGATTAACCTTGGATGCATCGAAATGTACAATAGGCAAAGGTGTAGGGAGAACATGGTCGGGATGACATGAGCAGGTAGCGGTGACAATCGGTAGGCAGGCTTCAGGCCAATAAGGAGGCAGTAGAGGGGCCCACTATTGGTCCCGAAAGGGGAAAGAATTATTTTATGCCTATTCAAAGGTTTTTGGGTTCCGATAGGAATAAGGGAAATTAAAAGCAAAAGGGGTGTTCCGTGAGGTGATTGGTTGGGTTGTAAAAATCCATTGCGGGCTTTTATTAAACCATTGTTTCCGCTGCATCAATTTTTGGTATCAAAGCAGAAGAAAGAGGTGTTTGCAACAAAGATGCCACCAAGGAGAGGAATTGGTTGAGGAAGACCAGAACCAAATGCAATTCTATTGGAAGAGGTGCGGAGTTTGCATGCACAAATGGAGATAATGGAGACAACCCAAAGAAGAGCACCTGATGATGGAGCTAAGAGCTCTTCAGAAGAATCTGCTGCAGATGTGGGAGAAGTAGAAGAAGATAATGAAACTGCCAAGCTCATCAAGATGCTGGCAAAAGTAGGAAGCAAAGCCAAGATGGAGATTCTTATGTATGAAGGGAGTCTAAATGTGGAGGAGCTTATAGATTGGATCAGATCCATAGATCAGTACTTTGACTATGAAGAGGTTGAGGAGAATAAGATGGTGAAGTTTGCAGTCACCAGATTGAAGGGTCATGCAGCCATCTGGTGGGACAAGGTACAGACATCAAGAACGAGGAAAGGAAAATCCAAGATCAAGCAGTGGGACAAAATGGTAAGCAAACTGAAAGCCAAGTTTTTGCCTAAAGACTATCATTTGAATCTTTTTAAACAAGTGCAAAATTTGAAACAGAAAGGAATGTCTATTAAGGAGTATACAGAAGAATTCTATAGATTAAGTATTAGAGTAGGGCATGTAGAAGATGATGTGGAAAAGATAGCTAGATATATAAATGGGTTAAGGTATGAGATACAAGATGAGATTAGCTTGTTAAGTCTGAAAACTGTTGAGGATGCCTATCAAGCAAGTCTGAAGGTAGAGGAGAAAATATTGAGGAAACAGAGTCAAAGGAACAAAGGAAAGAGTTCAGTGAGAAGTAGAGGAGCTGCCAGATCCAGAGGAACACAGCATCAGCATGAAGCAGGAAGCTCAAGTGGCAGATCACCACAAAGGGGTGAATCTAGTAGAGGAAGATTCGTGCCCAGAGGAAGAGGGTGAGGAAGAGATGTTAGGTGTTATACCTATGGAGAATGGGGACACATGTCGTGGGACTGTCCTCATAACAAATCAACAAGCCAGAGGGGTGCAAATGTGGTGGAGGCAAAGCCAGAACCACCTCGACTTGAGGTAAAAGAAGAACCCCCTGAAGAAGGTGAATCACTGTTATTTAGGAGAACTTTGCTTAGAGCAGAGAAGGAAACTGGAGAACCTGCACAAAGGAAGAACTTGTTCAGAACCACCTGTAAATCAAAAGGTAAGTGTTGTAAGGTAATCATAGATAGTGGAAGCACTGATAACCTTGTGTCCACAGAGATGGTGGATAAGCTTGGGTTAGCAAGGACGGTACATCCTGCACCCTACAGAGTGTCTTGGTTACAGAAGGGCCATCAAGTCATTGTGACAGAGCAATGTAATGTGGAAATGCAGATCGGTACATACAAAGACGTGATCCTATGTGACATAATGCCCATGGATGTATGTCATATACTATTGGGAAGACCATGGCAATTTGACCGGAAGGCGATTCATGACGGGAGAAGGAACACCTATACCATAGAGAAGGATGGAAACAAGCACACGTTATTGCCAGTGAAGAATGATGTTGATAAAGGATTTCCTAAAAACAATATCATGTTGATAAGTGGTAAATAATTGCTACAGGAGGTCGACAAAAGTGAGGAGTTGCACTTCGCTATTATAGGGAGGCCCAAGGTAATCTTAACGTCCACGAATTTAAATGATTTTCCTGAAGAAATTAAAGTTGTGTTAGATAATTTTATGGATATCATTGTGGATGAATTACCGAATGTATTACCACCGGTTAGAAGTGTTAGCCACCATATTGACTTAATACCAGGGGCAAGTCTACCCAATAAAGCTGCATATAGACTAACTCCTCAGGAAAACGCAGAGGTTGCAAGGAAAGTACAAGAACTGATGGACAAGGGGCTGATTAGAGAGAGTCTGAGCCCGTGTGCTGTGCCAACAGTACTTAGTTCGAAGAAGGGAGGAGAATGGCGCATGTGCACATATTCTAGAGCTACCAACAAGAATGGAAAACTGCCTTCAAAACAAATAGTGGACTGTATGAGAGGTTAGTGATGCCTTTTTGGCTCACTAATGCACCTAGCACGTTCATGAGACTAATGAACGAGGTCTTGAAGAAGTATGCAGGTAAATTTGTCATTATTTACCTTGACGATATTCTGATTTTTAGCAAAAGTAAAGAGGAGCATTTAGAACATCTTAAGTTGGTCCTAAGAGCTCTACAGAAGGAGAAACTACTAATCAATTTGAAGAAGTGTAGTTTCATGAAGGAGGAGCTGGTGTACTTGGGATTTGTAGTTTCCAAAGAGGGCTTGAAGATGGATCCAAAGAAGGTACAAGCAATCCGGAACTAGCCTACTCCCATAAGCATATTTGAGGTAAGAAGCTTCCATGGACTTGCTAGTTTTTACAGAAAGTTTATAAGAGGTTTTAGTCAAGTTTGTGCACCAATCCTTGAGACAATCAAGGAGGTCAATCAGCCATTTCGATGGACAGAAGCCGCGGATAGAAACTTTAATTTGCTGAAGAAGAAGATAACAGAAGAGCCAATTCTAGCATTGCCTAATTTTGAGAAAGTCTTTCAAGTAGAAACATATGCAAGTGGAGTAGCAGTTGGTGCGGTACTGAGTCAAGAGCAAAGGCCAATAGCATATTTTAGCGAGAAAATGAATGATGCGAAGAAAAAATATTCTTCTTATGACAAGGAGTTCTATGCTATTGTGCAGGCATTGAAAAAGTGGAGGCATTACTTGCTGCCTAAAGAATTCATCTTATATTCAGACAATCACGCTTTACAGTTTATTAATAACCAGCCAAAGCTGAATCAGAAGCATGCCAAATGGGTAGAATTTATGCAAAGTTTCACTTTTGTAATAAAGCATAAGAGTGGTAAGTCTAATAAAGTAGCAGATGCATTGAGCAGGGTAAGTTTTATTTTGCAAGAGTTTAAAGTGGGTGTTGTAGGTTTTGAGGAAATGATAGAAATGTACAAGGATGATGAGGATTTTAGAGACATCTACACAACAGTTTAGAATCTAGTGAGCCATAATAGAAGTCAGTGGATGGACTACCTCATTCAAGGAGGCCTATTATTTAAAAGCAACAAGTTATGTATTCCCAAATGTTCCATGAGGGAGAACATCATCAAGGAAAAGCACAGTGGAGGGTTATCTGGTCATTTTGGACAAGATAAAACCTTCGCTTAGGTGAATGCTTTTTATTATTGGCCGAAAATGCAAACTGATATTAAAAAGTTTGTTGAGAAATGCAGGGTATGTCAGTATGCCAAAGGAAGGAGTCAGAATACAGGACTATATCAGCCATTGCCCATACCAGATCGACCGTGGGATGTAGTTAGCATGGACTTTGTTATGGGATTGCCTAAAACTCAGAGAGGAAATGGTTTCATTTATGTTGTAGTAGATAGGTTTTCTAAAATGGCACATTTTATTGCTTGTAGGAAAACTAGTGATGCAACACACTTAGCTAATTTCTTCTTTTCAGAGATTGTAAGATTGCATGGTTTACCTGTAAGTATTGTATTAGATCGAGATACCAAATTTGTGGGGCATTTCTGGAGGACACTTTGGAAGAAACTAGGGACTAACCTCAGTTTTAGTTCAGCATACCATCCTCAGACAAATGGACAAACTGAAGTAGTGAACAGGAGCTTGGGGAATATGCTGAGTTTAGTATATCAGAATCCCAAACAGTGGGATTTGGCATTAGCTAAAGCTGAATTTGCTTACAATGATACACCAAACCGAAGCACTGGAATGAGTCCATTTCAGATTGTCTTTGGAATGCATCCGAGAGGAGTGTATGAGCTTAGAGATTTGGGAAAACAGGAAGCCAGGAGTGCAAGTGCTAAAGATTTTGCCGAACAGATGCAGAGATTATAAGAAGAAGTCAAAGGCAAATTGCAGGAGAACAACAACAAATACAAGCAGAGAGCAGATCTGAAAAGAAGAGAAAAGGAGTTCCAAGTAGGAGATTTAGTAATGGCATATTTGAGGAAAGAGAGATTTCCTACTAAAACTTATAACAAGCTGAAAATGAAGAAAATAAGACCTTGTAAAATTAAAAGGAAATTTTCAGCCAATGCGTATGAGATTGAGTTACCAGAAGGGATTGGCATATCCCCCATTTTTAATGTTGCAGACTTATATCCATTCAGAGAGGCAGAAACAGAGTTGCAGAAAGAAGAGACAGGTGATGAAGTTCAAACCGTGAACTGGGAGGAACAGGTACCAAAAGCAGTCAAGAAAGAAGTTGAAGCTATCTTGGATCAAAGAATATCCAAGAAAACCAAAGGGCAGACATATTTCCAGTATCTAGTCAAGTGGAAGGAGCAGCCAGTGGAAAATTCTAGTTGGTTGACAACAGCTAAACTACAGAAATATGGAGTAAGTCCTGACAGCTTGAAGAACAAGTCTTTTCTTCCCCGGGAGTCTGATGTAGGAGCATCGGGATTAGCCAGCAATGTGAAAACTTGTTCACATGTTGTGGCTAAACAGGTTGAAATTCATTGACTGTTGGGTCAAAACCAGTTTTTACTGAGAGGGTTGGATCTCTCAAATGATTTGTTATAATTCATTATTGTAATAAGTTGAGACTATCTTATTTTAGATTTAGAGATAGAGTTGTTTGCCTAGGTGTGAGGGAGAGCTAAGAAATAGAAGATTGCTATTAGATCTATCAAGAATAGAGATTTGTTGTTAGATATTGTTAGAGAGATATTCAAGTGATAAAAGATAGGAAAATGTAATGAGTGAGAGAGAGGATTGTTGAGTGGAGTGAGAGCAAGACAGCGTGGACTGTATTCTTTATGACAGAGGTCTTTAATCTGTGTAATCTGGCCTAAGGCCGAGACTCTTTTCTTCTGTATATTATGAATGAAATCAATGTTGTGTGCATAATCGTATGACGAGCCCGTGGAGGCTTGAGTGTTTGCTTTTCCATGTATTCGATTGAAGTGGTTGTGGCCCTGTGTTTTTTATTCTTAACAGTAGGAATTCCCGTGATTAAGGCAAATTTGGCGTAGTTGGTTCCGCAGGCAGAAATATCCAAAATACACTAAGTATCAGCTAAAACGCAGTTAAACGGTGAATCCGGACCTCAGGCAGTTATAGGGTGGAGTTTTATTGCCATCGGGTCCATAGAACCCAATCGCATCGGTGCTTTGCATTTTCCTTATCGAATTGTCGAGAGTCATTTCCAAAGGAAATCGCGCTAAAACACTTAGTGGATTCAAAGAAGGTGGACTTGAAGATTTATGAATTGGAGTGTTGAGCGCTATCGTGTCCAACAGTGTTATCGCTACACTTAAGTGGAGCGACATCAACCCTTGCAACTTGCGATCGTCGATTATGTTGCATCGGCGTATCGGGGCGAGGTTATATATATATTAAAGCGGTCATTGTAAAACGCTGATAGCGATAGCGATATCGCATTGGACCAAAGGTTAGCGCCTATATAAGAAGCATTGTGATTGACCGATCGCCGATATCGCGAATTGATCTGAGCCGTTCGATAGGCCAGATCTGGAAGTGCGGCAATACACCTATAATTGTTGGAAAAGGTGTTCAAGCATTGTTTTCAACGGTTTAAAGGGCATATTGGTCCCGAAAGGGAAAAGCATTATTTTACACCTATTCAAAGGCTTTTGCATTCCGATAGGAACAAGGGAAATTAAAAGCAAAAGGGGTGTTCGGCAGGATGATTGGTTGGGTTGTAAAAATCCATTGCGGGCTTTTATTAAACCATTGTTTCTGCTGCATCAATAAATAATGTGTGTAATTTTGGAAATGCCAGGAGAAGATAAGCAGGGTGACGTGACCAGTGGCACCCACCAGGGAGGCATAAGGGAGCTATGTTTGTAGGCGTTGGGTTGATGTGGGAAGAGGAGGCCATTGCAATCGATAGGGCCGATAAATGTGTGTGTGTGTGTGTGTCCCTATACTTATATGTGTGAAAGTCCGCAGAGTGAAAGACCTAGTTATGAGGCTCTGATGATGAGTCGAAAATTCTAAGTAAGATTCAATGGGGGGGGAGGATATTACCCCATTCCTCTAATAATACGTGAGGGGTTATTATGCTACAACAAGGGAGAAAAAAAACTTATTTTGAGATTTATAATATTTCGATATTACATAATATGCAATTCATGCATTAAAATTATGTATAAAAGTAGAGCTACCTGCTAAAAGAAGAGGAACCTTTATTAATTGGAGTTTGACCATTCAAAGTGTTAAAGGCAAAATTTTCTTCTTTAGGACATAAGAGCATAAAGTCGAAATTCAGAGAGGAAGGTACATGAATCTAGGTCTTGCATTAATCTTCATTAATGAAGTTGAGAACTTCTTTCTCCATGGTGTCGATATGTCACCTCTGAAACAGGAGGGCTCTCAACAGAACATGTCCACTAGAAGAAAAATTAAACTCCATGATTGTTAATTGCTACTCCATTAAGGCCAATTGATCACTCAACCACTTGATGTCTGCATCGTTCTATTGTATAGAAGTATGAGTGGCTCGTAGTTCCCATAAATCCATGACAAACAGGGCGCTGCCCAACCCGACTAGATTAAACGGAGTCCTTCGATGGAGAGAAATCCCCTCAATTGAAAACATAGCTTTTTTTCTTCCTTAAATGAGTGATTGAGAGAAACAACATCAAATTCTTCTTTACCATATTCATCATGCCCCTTCGATATATCCCACTATTTCAATATGTGATAGGATTGAGGGCATTATATCCCTAGATGGAAAAGTAAATGACCATGAGGAGGAGTGTATATGAGCCAGCAAATTTGTCAACCTCGTATGAGATTATATTCGACATCGTACTTGCCTTGATCCATGTCAATGGGACACCTATTGGAGTTTGAGACTCAGGGAATTCAATGAGTGATAAATTTTCCATTGATTAATAACAATTTTTTTGTCCTACGCGAGTAGCCAAGTTGGCTCGAGAATCCCCCAATTGGTTGTTTAGCCGCCAAACATGAAATCACTCAATCACAATATTCTTTCTTCCCACTAAATTTATGATTCTAATAAGGATAGCTTCCAATATGAAATCTTTAACCCGGATCCTATTTTCATGTGTCTCAAGAAGATATATGAGTCACCTAAAATGAGGAGACCCCTAGGATGATATGAGAATACTACGATCACACCTTGCAAAAGTGCATATGCCTTGACTAAATTGTTAATAAAAAATCATGATTATCATGCATATCCTCTGGGACTTAATGTTACGACTTACACTTACCTCCCTAATAACCAAATTCATATTATTAAATCAAAAGGTGAATTGCTTTCTTGTAATCAATACATACAAATTGCATTAAAAGTTGGGAAATACACATTTTGGTTTATATCATCTACTATGAATTGAAAAACTCAGTTCATGACTCACAAATGTTATTTGCCCAAAAAATCTCATCTATAATCACAAATTACATTGTTCTTCACTTTTCATCCAAACAATGAAATTGACACCAATACTAAAAAATTATAAATAATGCATTTATAAATCATTTACCTTTATTTTAAGGTCTTTAAAAACCATGTCAAACACATTATGACATAAATTTTATTTTAACATCTTTAAAATCAAAGTCAAATTTTTGACATAATTAATTTGCATTTTAATTTGCGTTTGCCCTTTATCTGTTAATAACATCTTTACACCAAAGGTGTTTTCTTTATCGATTTTGGATTAACAAACATTGTTCATCCAACCAATCACATTTCTCCATTTTCGTTGTCCTAACAAATCTCCTTTGCCATGTCGCGTTGCATGATCTGTCTCTGTTATGGTACCTGGATTTTTACGCCTTAGTCCGCCAAGTCAAGTACCTTGACACCTTGTCTCACTTGAGTTTAGCCCTCTCCTTCGTTGGAAGCTTGTTCCACACACTTTTCCAAGCGCAAGTAACCTCCAGTCTCCCGTCTCTATGAGCCCGTAACCATTTCGAGTAGTGCAACCGCTCGTGGAGGAAATCCAACAGTTAAGCTTTCCATTGGACTGGGTAAAGGTTTTTTTCACTAAATTTTTTGGCATCTTCTTTGTGCTCCAAATCCTTCTTAAGGTCTGGTTTCCATCTGCTTTGTGCTCCAAATCCTTCTTAAGGTCCAACTTTAACACTTCCTCTATATTGTTTTTAGAAGTGGGAGCATCGACAGAGGGAAGCGTAGGCAGAGATAGTGACAAGCGTTTAAAAATGATGGGAACCCCATTCTTGGGCTTGAGTCTGAGCACACAGATAGGAGCATGCCGATAGTTAGGAGAGAGGGTAAATTTGAAGCAGGAGAGGATCATTTCCAACACCACTTTTGCTTCCATTATGGTGAAGCTATATCCTAAGTAGACTCGGGGCCCCAAGGAGAAGGGTATGAATCCCATATGATGCTTGCACGCCCTCAGCAAACCATTGTTGGTTAAATTCGTTGACATATTCTCCACATAATTCCTTGTTGTAATGGATGGCCAACTCCGGAATACGAATAGACATGCCCTTTGGTAACTCCACATCGCCCACCTTCATGTTCTCGATTGCCTGTCTTGGTTGCAACCATGTCGGTGTGTACAGTCTAAGTGACTTGTTCAGTACCATACCTAACTACATGCAATAATTCAAAATGTTTAGATATTATTACATTTTTCCTCAAAAAAATAAAAATTAGCACAGTAAATATAATGTTAAAATGTTGTGCTAATCTAATAATTTTGATCCTAAATTGGAATCTACACTTTAAGGGTTTTAAAACCTCTTATATCATATTAGATTCAGAAAGAGTGAATATGAATCTGTATTGGATTTGATTATAAGTTGGCTTGAAAGAATTTGAGATGGATTTCTAATCTTACGATTTTGAGTTTGGGGAGATCAGCACCCAAAACTAGGAATACTCCACTTTCCAGTCGCCCTTTTTGCCTCTCTTGAAGGAAACTTATGGAGCGGAGGTGTTACAGAAACTCTGGCGAAATTGGAAAGAAATCCAGAATGGTTGTTCCAGCTAGCCTCAGAAGACTTGGGGCTGTTCCTCCTGGAAAGGATGTTGATATGAAACCGTGACTAACATCTATGGAAGAAAAACCAGGAGTTCTAGGACAAGGCACATAAGAATTATTTAACATATCGTGAACCAAAAATCCCCTCCTTTTTTCCTCTAATTTTCCTTTTGGATTGTCTATTATCTTGTGGAAATTTTCATGGATTTTTGATTCATCTGTTTCTTTCTTTTCTTCTTGACCACCGAAATATCTCTCGCCTTCAAAAATACTCATCTCAGAGTTTGATATTTGCCTCTTACATATTGTTTTGTTTTTTTGTTTTTTGTTTTTTGTTTTTGTTTAGTTTTGTTTTGTTTTGTTTTTGTTTTTGTTTTGTTTTTTTGTTTTTTTTTTTGTTTTTCCTTCTATAAACCCCTTACAAATGAACTAGACTTGTTTGATACACCATTTGGTTCTCCCCATAATTATATTGATATGGAGACTTTGATTCTACCATGGTATTTCCTATTACATATTTTGCAGGACTGATGAAGGAACTTTCGATAAGCTTTGGTCTGTATTGTAAAAAAAAAGTCATTATCCTGCCCAAGCTCAAATGATGCATCTAATTTCCAGCAACTGGCGATGGGGAATGATGCCACATCCTTTGCTTGTTCTTTAGATTGAATGTGATCTACCAGACATTCCTTCAATGTGTTGTTGGGTGCTTCTTGTGAACCAACCATGAGATGAGAAGAAATATAAGCGTCTCCATTGACAACATTTTTTATACAAGGCTTGTAATTTTCAATGTTTATGGAACTCTCATGATTCTCCTCTGTAGTTTCTCCCCAAAATTTCAAATCTTTTTGCTTCTATTCTTTACTATAAGAGTTCCTTCGGAAGGACATACCATTTGGTCCTCGAACAATCTGCACACTCTTCTCTGGTTCTATGAATTCATTCCTTAATTCCATCTTATGAATCTAACTATATCAAAGAGAAGCAAAAGGTGCAATTCCTTGATGATTTTCACTAAACAACGATTTCTCTACAAACTTCAAGTGTTTTAACAAATCTTTCTTATAACAAAACAATCGGCTATACTACCAAGATGCCTTAATATCTTTGCACACCTGGCCCTTTCTTTATGTTGAGTTGGTGTTTCGATGGGGAAGTGTTTTCAAACAAACAAAAACACCAACTTAAATTAGTGGAAAAGGAAACATTATATTTATTTTTAATTCTTTTATAAATAATTTATTATATGAACGATTAAAGCATATAAGGTTAACATATATGTGATTAAAAGTAACAATTTCAACAAATATTTAAACTGAATAAAACATGGTTAATTATTGAATATTGTATTTATCATAATAAATGTTTAGAAAAGTTAATTAATTGTTTTTTTTTGCTCCATTGCTTGGGTTTCCTTGTACTGATTGCATTTTAGGAAAAAGGTTAATACGAGTTGTACAATCTAAATATATCTTTCATTGTAAATGGCATACATGTCTAATTACTTGGCAGATATATGATGGTGACCTACATTAGTTTCAACCATGTTAACCAAGTAATGGTTTTGATATTTATATCTTTCATTGTAATTGACATACATGTCTAATTACTTGGCAGGTATATGATGGTGACCTACAATTAGTTTCAACCATGTTAACCAAGGAATGGTTTTAATATTCACATAGACCATTAATACCATTTTTTTTTTGTTATACTGATATGTGGCTGGATAATATATAATAAATGATAATGTATGATATTTTCCTTGTTGCATTTAGAAATAGGAGAATTCCTCTTCATGATGGAAATACAATTGTTTGTTTTGCTATTAATTGTAGACCACATCATCTTTTCATGGTATATTTTTCTACTCCTTGGATGCTAGTGTAATTAGCAAGGTTCCCAGTAGGCCTAATGTTGTCATGAATGCATCCTTTTTCAAAGAATAGATTTTGAATGTAACACCCTCCTCCCACATCTACCCAAGCAACTATCTAGTCGAGGTAAACATGCGACAAGAGGCCACTATGATATGATTCGACCTCCTAAGTCATGTTAAGGAAGTGGAACCAATGGAAACACATCATACAAAGATTAATTATCAGCTACAGGACCCTTAGGAGACATGTCAGCCACTCAAACAGTTTGTCCCTGGGTCCCACTGATGTTCTGGATCTCTTGGGCCATAGTCGCTCTCATGCTATGGGCAAGGGAGCGACCAGAAACCCAAAGTCGCTCTCACGGCTTGCTTTCCAATGACCAGAGACCAAAGATGCCAATGCTATGTTAGCAACTTCGAGATTTGAGCCACTTTTTCAGGCCCAGAGCCCAGGTCACTACCCATAATTGAACCATCTCTTCAAATCAGTAAAATAACATGGAAATGACAGTATTAAAGAAAATACTTGTTTAAGACCTTGATTGGAACCCTACTAGCCATGACAGGCATTTCGTCAAACATATTGCAAATGTGTAATCTACAGGTGTAATTAACATTTCTAAGCATAGGGGTCTCATACTTAGCTAAGAATAGCTAAGAACCATTGATGCCTCAACATCAACTGCCATTCCATACATTAGGTCATAGATACATTGATCATTCAATTACAAGTAAAAACATGATGAGAGCCACACATGGCTATTGTCATAAAACACATACATAACTAGCATAATAGCAACATAAATACTCATGAAAGTATAGTCATATATACCACATATAATCCATCAAAATGCTCATATAAATACAAGGAGAAATAAACTTTCATTAATGATGCAAAATCCAAACCTAGGATGGGACTTCTGCGTTCCACCTGACCGTAAAATGGCTGAGCCAAATCTCTCTTCAGCCATTCATCCCCATGCCATATTCCAATCATGAATGTGGGATCTCATAGAACTCATCAATCAAAACTCATCCAAGGCTTCCAGAGGCCATCCACCTCAACCCATCAAATAGTGATTCCACCTCACTGTCGAACATCACAAAACCATCATCATATTGGTCTCCATCCAAGCCTTCTAGGGCTTCCAGAGCATTTATCCAACCAAGGATTCTGGGACTAGTAACTCAACCCACAACTTATTCAGGGCTTCCAGAGCGTTTGTTCAACCAGGGCTTCCAAGACTAGTAACTCAACCCACCAAGGGCTTCCAGAGCATTTGTTCAACTAGGGCTTCCAGGACTAGTAACTCAACCCACCAAGGCTTCCAGGACTAGTAACTCAACCCAAGCTGTTATAGGGCTTCTAGAGCGTCTGTCCAACTAGGGCTTCAAGGACTAATAACTCAACCCAAGCTAAGGAAACATGAGAACCAACCAACACAAACAATGAAAGTAAACCCATAATCACCATGGCTATCCAGGAAATAACAAGGTTAGGCAATCCACTGTCAATCCCTACCATCCTCCATGCCAATGACAACTCACAACCAAAAATCCACATGCATATGCAATGCATGCCAAAACTAGTGAAGGAAACATACATGCAACTCGGCACCTGCAAGCAAATCTGATGTAGTTGTTGATCCCGATGCTCTCTTGCGCTTTCCTACTCTTCCTTTTCCTTCTTGCTCCAAAATTCCAAGTATGCCACACCCTCCACGAGTGCTTCAAGAAAACTCTAAGTCTCTAAGAGTATAAGAGAGAGAGAGAATAATGAGAGAGCTCCAAAACTGAACTGACAAAAGGTTACCAACTAATCCTCTAAAGCCTTTTTATGAATGAGGCCTCTATTTCTTCATTTTCCATTATTTTCCTTCAATTTTGTCCTTACATGCAACTTGTGACCTTTCACCTCCCTTTTCTCCTAATTTCCATTATTTTCATAAATAAATGTGCCAAAATGCCATTTTGCCTTTCCAATGTCATAGCCATTGCATTTGCCAATTTCCTTAGCCATAAACAATCATAAGTGATCCCCATCACTAGGATTTCGCCCAACATTCAACTTGGAATAATTGTCCCATCATCCGTGGTTATTACTTTTCCTTTATTTAATTTTATTACATGGAATTTTCACCAAGGCTGTTACATTGAAATCATCTACTGGGATTAAGACTTTCTTTTGAACTAATGGATAATAGTTCTTGATCTTAGCCAATTCTTTCACTCCCAAGCCCATGAAAACATTATGCCCTTACACCTTGAACCTTCTTCTACTCCTCTTTTCCTTGAACTGACTTCAATTACTCAACATCAACTTAGGAGCTTTGCTATGGACACAAGATCTTGATCAAGCTCTTTCGCGAGTGAGCTCGTGCCAATCCTATTGGAGAAATTGGTAGATCTTATACCCATGCATTCAACAATGGGCTTTGTTCGTGGCGAGATAATCTTCCCAAATCTTTTATTCCTTCGGTGTACCTTTGCACCTTTAGGGGCAATTGCTAGTTTACTAGTTTTGAAAACACTAGATTTAAAAGAAAAACTAGGTCATACATTAAGTGGAATATCTTGGGTAGATCTAACGTTAACTTAGACTAGTGTTGGCACAATTTATTTTTCTTATTAATTTATGGGGATGTTTTGAATAACCATTTTAAAAATATTAGGTTTATTATTTTATGGTTAATTTATAATTAATGATATTTTTTTAAGTATGAGTTGAGAAATGTACATGGTATGAAAAGAAAGAGATGTAGTTTGATTATAGTAAAGGCATTGGTTTAGAACATATACAAAAGATAGTTGGGTAGGTTATGATTCTCTTGATTTTTTTATGGTGAGGTATTTGAAACTTGGGTATTAGAAATTTATCGTGGTTATTACTTATTAATAATATATTTTTTATAGTAATTGTATTTAGTTATTTAGGATAAAATTAAAATATAGGTAAAATTGTTAGCTTATGTTTGGTCAAGTGTTTAATTGGAGAGGATGTACGAGATTGTGTATGCATATTATGAAGGAAGTGAATGTTACATATATTATAATACTAATAACATGTATTTTTGTATCATCAAGTTTCTTTGTGGTGTCATGGTTTTCTACTCAAATACTTTGAGTTAAGTCAAGCTCATAACATGAATCATGACTTCTTCATTATTATTACCATCACTTGTGGAATGTTATTGCCACTTTGTGATGATGCAGGCATTGCTAATGAATCAAAGCATAAAATATCCTTTGATGTTTATTATAAGGGAGCTAGACATTTCTTGGAAGGATTTATTGAGATTATAACAAACCCCACATAAATTTGTAGATATTTTGGGAGACCATTAGATTTCTATGCACCACTTGTTATAAAAATAGGTTAAAGTAGTTTACACTGATCAACGGTTTACAAAGATAGGTAATATGAGGATGACATTGTCATGGAAAGGAAAAGTGTCTTATCCTATAATGTTCATTGACAAAATGACCTAAGCAAGGGTTTATGTTCATATCGATTGCCTTGGGAATTAATAAAGTATTTAGAGTATTGTTATAGTTTCTACAACTCTACCCAAAATTTTAGCTTACCGCTAAATTTTGGGTCCCCCTTTGCTTGTCCAGTTCTTAAGGTTATGTTTATGTGTTGGAACTAGTCAAATACACCAATGTCTAATGTGCCACCATAGCTTACACTTACTCATGTTTTCATGATGCATATTGTGCATGTTCATGTGAAATTGTTGCTTTCATCATGCACATTCAAACCCCATGTCCCTATGGAATGCATTGTGATTGATAATCAAAGAGGTTTTTTTGTTGGTTGTTCTTTACCTCGATTGACATCCTTCGGTTTGCTTAAGTTTTGTGAACATTCTATGGCATTTTCAGTCACATTTTTGTATCATCATGTTAATAATTGCATTTCATTCCATTCCATCAAGGAGGCCCTTTGAAATATCCCTAGCATTTGTTTGAAGTTTACAAGTTTATTCTGGTGGAATTAGTGTGATCTATCACTTAATGCATGAGACTACGAAATCTTATTATATGTTGCACTTTTGGTTAATTCATACCACCTTTGGCATGCAGGGTAATCTTTCAATATTTTTACCTATGCATGAAGATTGCCATCGGATAAAACCCTAGGAGGAGGGTCCATGTGACATAATACTCTTGCCTTGAAGAAATCCACTTATTGTCAAAGACTATTGGAATAACCTCTTCATGTATTGAAAGAAGGTGCACTTAATGAAGTTATGCAGTAGCCCAAGTACCCTAATACTAACACATACCAAAGGGACGTGTCGATGATTACATAAAGGTAGAAATGAGGAATATATCAGTGGTATCATGAGAATCTATATATCAACATTGGACAAGCTAAAGGATATATATTAGTGATGACAAGGATTTAGCACACAACACGAAGGTCATATTTTGTTGCATGAGATGAGGAAGATTACTCAAGTTACAAGTGGAGGTTATGGGACTTGCATAGGGTCATCATATGCAATAAAGATAGTGTTGGATGTTATAGGGTTGCAATTACATATTAAACTAAACGATGCCATAAAATAAAGTATTCAAAGGGACATATGATGTGGTAAAAAAAGTATATAAACACCTTGAAAAGAAATGATTGCAAGTCTTCAAAGGGCAATGAAGGATATCTTAAAGTGCTACGTACCATGTATTGAAAGGTGCGATTAATACATATGGTGTTAGAAGAATGCGATGAGTGCCACGTTGAAGGGATCGATGAGAAACATTTGAACAATGCGTTGAAGAACCGTTAATGTGTGTGTTAGAAGAAATGATAAAGTAGCGTTGGGAAGATAGAGTGATAACACATGCAAAGAGAACAAAAGCAATGCATTCCGCTGCAAAGAAATAATCACATGAAGAATCAATACCAATAAAAATAAGTGCTAACCATACTATGGAGGTATTTGATGCATGAACCATGATAGGGTTATGTTAAGGATGTGGATCCATAAATAATGTGATATATTGATTCAAGAAATGCTACGTGATCATGCATGCAAAAGGCCATTTCTTTAAAGGGCATATTGAGACCTATTGAACAGTTTGACCAAATCCATGGCAAAGGCGTTGAAGAGTGTGGCATATTATAATGCCATAAGCAACATATAACATTGGAAAGTTAATTCAAATAAGATTGGTTGCATGGCAGCTAGTCCCTGCCTTAAGCGGGGAGTGGGTGGTTGAGTGAGTTGGTCAGTTACAGTTCTATTACATAAGCACCATTGTGCCTGACAATCATTAGTCTCATTGGCAGAACTCAGAACCTCATGGAAACTACAAAATTTCAAGCAAATTCTAATTATTGGATCCCTCTGAGACACAAATCCAAGTTGCAAAGGTGTAATTCTAGTCCGAAATTAGCTATCCTTGTGATATGTAAAAGACCGAGACCTTCTGTTGTGAAGTCTGAGTTATACCTGTGGCAAGAAAAAATTACTTCTGTAGTGATGTCTGAGGGGTAAAGTCTGAGATAGTTCTATGGTACAGACCTAGGTTCATCTGAGGTATAGACCAAGAGTCTGAGGTATAACCGAGCTGCTAAGGTATGATCATTAATAAGCATTACGAAATATAGTTATCATAATTTTTTGAAGTCAAAAAATTGCATAAAGAGCGTGTATAGGTTTTATGGAGGAAGTCTGTATTAAAGACTTGTGTTTAGATCTATTGATCTCTAATATCTTGAAGGGTGAAATGAAATATATCTTTTGCAGCCATTCCACTTGTTCAAGGATTATTATCTCAGAGCTATAGACATTGAAGCAGTACAATTAGATGAGGGGGAAAGGATTGAAACAGTTGGAATGAAGACAACACTGCAGAGGAATGGCAGCTCTGAAGCAGGAGGTGTTGAATGCTTGGAAAGAAATGACTAGTTATGCATGACCTGGGTAATATCTTCCAAGGCTCTACACAAAATCCAAAATAGATATTCTTGTATTATTAACTGAATTCATGATACTCCTGTACTATTAATCATTCTCTAATGGATGAACCTACCTGAGAAAGAAACCAAATTTTAAGAGCATGGAAACTGCAAATATGAAAACATATTTCCATATGTCTGTGACTTAAAAAAAAAACATTATTATAAGAAAGGAAATCCTCTAGTAATGAAGTGGTGGCAAACATGGACATAAGTGCACTTCACAATCGTCCACATGTCTGAGTAGATCAGAAGTACCTCTAACCCATAGAGATAGGGCATTTGAGCCTGAATTATCATCTGATGGTGAAACCCCAAGGTCCAACAGGAAGCAAGTCTTTAGTGCCTCTATTACATTTTCCCAAGATTAAAACTCAGTATTACATGTTTCTCACCATCATTTTAGGGTCTCTGTCGGAATGAGGTCCAACACTGCCACCTGCTGCTCTAGACCAATCTATTCTATGATGTGTTCTACAAACTGAGTTGGATTAGATGTATTGTCGAACATTGATGGATCTTTCAATTTTGTGCCAATCCACCCACAAGTCTATAGTACTACACACTGCCATGTGGACTTATTGTACTATCCCATTTTGCCCATCAATTTATAGCGGATTTAGAGTCAGTGATGAATGAACATGCACCGCACTAGCTTAATTATCCATCAATCATTGGATTTATGTATTATTTTCGTTGTCCTACTATGAAGTTATACGGCTAATCTAGGCACCTTCATCCATGACTTATGATACTAGGAACTACTCACCCAAGGATGAATATAGAGGTTGGATGACTACTGCACACCGAATGATTAAGAAGACCTGCGACAGGTACCAAGCATGTTTTGAACTTGCCATATGGAAAAGCAACCTTAATGCTATTTGAGTACCAAAGCTAACAAGCCAAGAGAAACTGGTTCCATATATCAAACTCTGGAGCAAATATTTTTGGATTACTTGCAAATGATGTGGAGCATAGGGTTTCATATTGTGTATGTAGATGTTGTAACTTAGAGAAAAATGAGGTAAAAATTGAGAAATTGGTAGGCAATCAAATTGAAAGGTCTTCAAAATATGAGATTTCTTCAAAAGATCCTATTTCTTATCCTTGAACTAGCAAGGAAAAAATATGTCACTTTCATAACTAGAATACTTTGGGATAACCTCTTTTTACTGTATAATTTCTTCCAGCATAAGTGTACCTTCCAAAGCAGTCAGTGCATCAATGCCGAAACTCAGTCCTATCAAACAACAAGCAAAGACTTAGAGCTAAGACTTTCTAAATTGGACCCCTCCCTACCAAACTAAAATATGGAAAATTAGATTTTGACAGTATTTTACAGCCATTCATAGTAGTACTTGTGTGAAATTATTTTGGGAGTGCAACAAAAAATGGCATAAATTCTGAATGCACATTGTGATGCTCCCTCATGCTCCATAGAAGTGTAATGGTTCCTGAAGCAAGTCTATCAATCTTCTCCAACGCTTTTCTTTGATACAACATGTTATAAAAGTGAAATATCTAGCCACGAGGAACACAGAATCTGAAAATAGTTGGGTTTCAAATCAATTTGGAATTCTATGAAAATGTCCTCAACAACACCACTCATTCTCATCAAACTTCATACTGTCTAAATGAGTAGGGATATGAAAAATATTAAGGTAGCAACATGTTGGCACTAATGAAAAAACCTTCACAAAAATGAAATAATTACTTAGTTTCAAAGAAATTGTCCCTCTTCTATGGAGTTTGATTGGAAGCCCTATCCTGTGATCACATCTATAATAGGACTACCAAGTCTCATTTGATCTGGTATATAAAATTCCTAACAGAGCCAACAGAGCCAACAGAGCCTTAATTCATTGGTTAGATTGACGAAATGTTTAACTGTCTACTAGCATTCCATTCGAGAAGTTTATTTGGTGAAGGCTAAGTAAATAAAGGTATGTTTGGCTGTCTAATAGGTAGCATAAGTTTAAGTGTCTACTAGCATTCCATTCGAGAAGGTTATTTGGTGAAGGCTAAGTAAATAAAGGTATGTTTGGTTGTCTAACATGTAGCATAAGGGGTTAGATGTTGCACCCTACTGATCATATTCCTGGGTTCAGCAACAAGTTGGGCCTCTAAACTGCTCTGTTGAAATAGAAATAACAAGGATCTTTCCAAGCTATCCTCTTCGATCCTTATATAAGTCAAACTCTAACGAGGGATTGGTCTAGAGAGTTAGTTGTTGTGATATTTATAAATAGCTTTACCATGAACTATGAAGTGAGATATATATGCATTTTCCCATAATACACTGAGCTCATAGCATGTAATAAGAGTGATCATTCATTAGGGATAATACGTTGAGCTCATAGCAACATTCAACAACATGCAACATAGCAACGAGTAAGTGCCTTTTGATATCATGGTATGATACAGGCGTGTCATTATTCTCGAGACAACCAAAGAAAATTTCCTCTATATCGTAGAGCTTTGGGAGCTAGCATGCTTCTCCAACTTCCCAAGATATATGCAGCAGTGCGCAATGTTGTTGATCTTCAAATTACATGTTTCCAGAGCAACATTTAGAAAACTGCTGAGCATAAATTATGGAAGTAATATTTAAAATAAATAAATACTGCATATGAATGAATGGTAGAGAACCCTAGACAGGATACATATTCATGCTATAAACAATGCTACAATTAAAATCAACAAGAAATTCTTTAGTATATTTACTTGCTTTAATGGTATTTGGATATTTTACTTGTTAATTAAAATCAACAAAAAAATCTTTTGTATATTTGATTGTTGTAATGGTATCTAGATATTTTACTCGATAAAAGCTCTTAAGAAAGGCACTGGGTAGAAACCTCTGGATCTCTCCATCTCTGTAGCAACTAGCATCAGCCAGCCTTCACTTCATTTTTGAGGTTTTAAGAAAGGCACTAAGTAGAAACCTTTGGATTTCTCCATCTTTGTAGCAACCAACATCAACCAACCTTCACTTCATTTTTGTTATCAAAATTCAATTTTGGGGTTGTATGTTTGAAACGGGGTTAGTTTAGTTAGTACATCAGCTTATCGCATTTGGAGTTTGAGCACGTAGTTTACTATTATAGTTTGTCCAGTAATGTTGTTCTGTGGGAGTTTGGGTACATAGGTTACTATTATAGTGTGTCCAGTCCCATTCATTAGAGATAATACATGATATAGAAATGATTAGCACCAACATTTTGAACCCTGTACTTGCAAAACTTCCCCTCATTATGCCAATGGCACTAATTATGTCACCAGACTCAAAATTAGCAAAACCTTAGTTGGATTGAGAAAACTCTGCAAGTGCTACAATATTCTATTAAAAAGTATACAGAGCAAAGTGCAAAAGGAACATGAGCACTATCATAGCTTAATCAACAAGCTTATTGAATTAACATAATCCAATAGTGCATAGGGCTATACCACCATGCTTTACAGGTGAGTAGGAATATGAGCACTATCATAGCTTAATCAACAAGCTTATTGAATTGACATTATCCAATAGTCCACAGGGCTATACCACCATGCTTTACAGTTAAGTTACATTTTCATAATTCACAACACACTCTTGACCCTAGACTTATTTGTAAGCAGAATATGAGCATTATCATAGCTTAATCAACAAGCTTATTTAATTGACATAATCCAATAGTCCACAAGGCTATACCACCATGCTTTACAATTGATTTACATTTTCATAACTCACAACACACTCTTGAACCTGGACTTATCTATAAGCCTTGTTTGTTCCCTGAATTTACATCTTTCGAATTAGTGGACCTTTTCAACACAGAAACACAGACCCATGTTGCAATTATTGAACATCAACTTCATTTTTTTGGAGTATAGTGCCAAAGGGTCTAAAATTAGGGAAAACAACTGGAGGCAACTATAATACAAACTAAGCTCTATTGGCATTTCTCTAGTTCTTATCTTTATTTGCACTATTTTATGTTATGTTTTGAAATTCGTTCTTATTAACTCAATTTAGCTATACCATCAAGCTTAACAATTGACTTATGACACCATAATTCACACCCTGGAATTATCTCTAATTCTTGTTTATATGATTAACACACATGTAGGTGTAATTATAGTTCTTATGTTTCCTCAGCCATTACTGTCATCCCTCAGTGACTGAGATTACAAATCAATACTTATGGAAATATTGTAAGAAAACCTCTATTTTCTTAGCACAATCTCTATTTGCTCAACAACAATATCAATACATTGTAAGTTGTTATGGAAAAAAGGAAACTGCATTCCAATTTGGAAGAGTGTCTTATCAAAAGACATGGTTTTATGCAAAGCTACAAAGCCTAATGGGTTACTGAAAAATCAGATGGAACATGGGATCGTGATAGTTAAATTGAACAAATCTGCTCTCCTTTCAGAAACATTGCAACAACTCCAAATGACAACAGTGGTCTAGGTTAAAATCTAGCATTATTGGAAGCTTAATGCTCGATTGGGTTTTATTGAACCGAGACATGTTTCTAGGCCCTTCACTAAAAGCTTAAATATGGATTCTCTAAGTTCTGCAAGATTTTACTTTGCTCTTGAAGTGGGGGCACATGCAACCTCTCCAAGTGAATAGTCTTAAGCTAAGTAAGTGAAGATAAGGCCAGTAGACTATTCATTGTGGCTCTCTTGGACCCATAATTGAATACTATTAAGATTTCAGTTTTTTCATGGAACTCAAAAATGTTGCAAGAAAGTATTTACGCCTGAACTTTTTAAGCTCATTTTGTGTAATTATCCTAAAACTATTTGAAGACCTGCTGAGGCACAGGATTTATCTATTATGCTTTTCTAAAAGCTGTAAACAATTTGGATAGCTAAGCAGAGTCTCTAAAATGGCAATGACCTCTCATCCACACCTACGTTTTGGCTAATGTGATGTTTTGCTTTTATGAAAATGTCATGGTTAAGCATTCAACAACCATAGCATGTTCTTGCTTCTTATACCATGGTTAAGCTTCTTATAGTGGATGTGCTGAGAGACTCATTGGGGAAGTTCAGGAGAAGTTTTATTCAATTTCAATAGCAGATGGTGCACAATTAATCAATCTACCAAAGGACACGGCATGGGTTGCAAAGGTGACAACCATTGATGGTTCTTCTTGCCCTCAAACACCAAAAATAGTTGATTGGGATCAAAGTCACACCTTCATTCTTTGATTGATTGATCAACATTGTAGCTTGTTTCATTACTCTAGCTACATGGAAAATCAGAGCAAATAGATTAAGGTCATGATTTCATTAGAAGAGCAATATAACAGATACAGTATGAAAGTGTGTTAGCTGACTTCAAGATCATCTTTGTTGAGTTGCTCAACCAAGAGAAAACGCTTTAGTTGAGCCTTCCATATGAACTATCTTTCCTCTGATCACCGTGGAGGAAGTGGGAGGTTGCTCTTGCTAGAGTTGCCACACCATCATTGTATTTGTTCGAGGGAAAGAGAGTAGTCGTGATGGGAGCTTTGATCCGGGAAATTGCATTAAATGCAAGAGTGCAAGAGGAAGAATTCACAAAAAATGATTCTTGTTAAAACAAAAAATGGGTATTTTTCTAACTCAATAGTCATTATTTATTGTCAAGCTGGCCCTTATAATCAGTCCATTTTCAATATTCAAAGAAAAACATTGAACAATGACAAAAGAAGATTGAATCAATAATTGATTTCTCTTACCATGTCAGACCTTAAAGCAGTGTCCTCACATATAATCAGTGACTGAAGAATTTCCACTGCAACATCCCTAACATTCGAGTTCATGGTTGTCATTGTTCCTCTCCCCAATCCTTCAAAAAACTTTGTTCCAAGGCATTCATTATAATTTGTTAGAACGTGAAATAGGACAATCCCTGCAAATTATATAATAAGTTCAAATTTAAAATAAGGATAAGAAATTCAAACCATTTCAATAACAATAAAAATGAAAATCAGAACATTGATCCACCTTATGGGCCCTACATGAGGGTCATGTGTCGTACACCTCTTTCTCCATAACATAGCATGCAATCTCTAAAGTAGGCCACCTAACATTGCATCAGGCTAACGTTTGTGAGCAGACAAATTGAAACCTAAGAAGGGTTAAAGTGGCGATACAACGAGTAAAATAGTCATTTCAGCAGGTTTTTGCTAACCCGTGAACCCCAAAAACCCCAAAATAGTAACGCTTAAAGGTTAGGAGGTGTTATGCAAAGTTCGAGCCCGAGTAAGGTAGTCAACTGAAGCGACGATCATACCCACCTGATCAGACCGTCAATCATAGCTGAACTCGGTGATAGAACCTCATGCCAGATCAAGGAATGAAGGGAGAGTTATGCTTGTATTATTGCTATAAGTTGTCTTCTTAGCATGAACACAAGTTCTCTTATTCCTATTTTGGCATTCCCCTTTGCAAATATGCTCCCCTCATTTGAACGGGTGAATGAAGAAAGACTACTAATGCTTAAGATCGTGACCCCCTCATCTCGGAAGAAGAGAACCCCACCCAGTCCTGCCTTGCTCTTGCTTTGTTCGGATGGCTAGAAGAACTAATTTAAGACAACCCCTTCTCATTATTATGTCCTTCCTATTCCTATTTAATATGCCTTGTGAACAAAACAAATTGATAATAACTGGTGGGCTCCAGTATTGCAGCAATAATGCTGCAACTCCTGGGACTCCCTTCTTTACTCTTATCAACCCGGTAGTTCGTAAAAACTTGGAAGCAACGGTGCTGCATGCATAAGTACTAGCTCTTGTCGCAGCTGTCACTTGGTCAGCTGGCACAAGTCTGCTAGGGGCTTAAGCCAACTTCTATGAGCTCTGAGAAGAAGCTTTCTAACTGATGGATGGGATCTAACTCAAAAGAGGCTAATCTACTTGTAGAAAGAAACTGAAAAGCTGAAAGGAAATGCAAACCCTAGCAAACCCTAATTTTACCAGCTAATCCTACTGATGAAAGAAAGAGGATGAAAGCTACTGAAAGAGATGCCATTGACTTCTAAGAAGGTGAAATACATGTGTCTAAGCTACTTCTACAGTAAAGTCTGAAAAAACCATCTTTTTGTATTTAAGTAAAGTGTCAGAATTGTCACGCATGTGCTTTAACTGGTTTTTGACTATGCAGAGGTGGATTGGTGAGAGGAAATGCTTGCAGGAGGTTGGAAAGGTTAGAAGAGGGCCTAAGGGGTCCCTAGCACCCTTCCAGAGAGTTTCACAAAGTTTGGCTGTCAAGAAACCGCTTTCGTGAGCTTCAACAGGAAGTCTGCAGGGGTTCTACAAGATGTTTTGTATTTTCTACAGGATGTTCAGAAATGGGATTTTGGAGAGTGGATGGAGAGGGAAAGGTGTAGAAGGGAGTGTGTGGGTAGGATAAGGGTGTGAGGAGGTCCAGGACTTGGTGGATGGAGCTGAGGAGTGATGAGGATGGCTGGATTTGTTCAAGGAGGAGTGGCGCAATGTTGCACAAAAATATGAAAACTAGGTCAAAGTGAGGGAACGTAGCAAATGTGAGGCAAGAATCAGAGGTAGGGGATGGAGTACAGGTAGATGGAGAGGTATTACAGGTGCTCTGCTAGTTATTTCTCAAACTGAACAAACAATGACTTGGAAAACCAATGACCTAGCTACTTTACTCTAATCTGGCCTAAGTAACAACAAGGGAAATGAACAGAAGTCTATTGCAATGAGATCACGTGAAATAGCTATGCAAACTAAGCAATCATGAATCTGAATGCTTAACCACAACTGGTATCAACTTCTGCAAATGAGAATCTAACACTAATGATTACATGGTGAGGCAAAGACAGTGTTTTTGTTGGCAACAAGGTCACCTTTGTCCCAGCTCACAATCCCACTGAGGGAGAGGTGAGATCAGAGGTGCTTGATGGCCTTTTTCTGGAGATCTTCCCTGTTATTGACCTATCAACTCAATCTGAACATAAAAAGCCTTTCTAATCATCAATAATGATCTAGGTAACCAGCAAGATTTTAATCTACTTAACAGAAATTATTTTGCAAAGACATAAAAAACAAATAACAGTACACAAAGGAAGCCTTGGAACTTGGTTTGGGCCCAACTCCAAGAGCTATAGGCTCCTAAGAGAAAATCAAAATTGATGCCAAATAAAGCTGCTCTTCATTACTAAAAAATAATCATGTCACAAGAAAGTTATACAGCAGCAGCTACGAAAATGAGCTGAGAAAAATGACAGCACTATGGTGCAAAACCCAACAGTTCAAAAAGTAACCTACGAAGGCTGAAGCCTTCCTATTTATGCACTACGAGGGTCCCAGCAGCCCTCCTTAACTCAAGGGGCTCGGCTGTTCAAACTGCCAGTAAACAGTCACTTTCCATAAAGCTGCTCGGCTGCCTTTAGGATTCGTTTTGGTGGCCTGCTGAGCTCCGAGTTGAGGGTGGAGATTTCGAGGAAGGGCCATTTAATGCAAGAGACACCCTTCCTACGAATCCTCACCGTTGTTCCTTCATGTTTGGCTGTCATCTGGCTCATAATTGCTTGGTCTTGTTCCAAAATTTGTCTAAAAAACCTGAAATAACCACATATTAGCCTTCTTGGTAAAGTGACCACCCTCATTCGTTCAAATAACATAAACATACTCAAAAAACATGCATAAACTATGAAAAATGGTGGATTGATGAAGAACAGTAGGCAAAATGAGCCCAATAAGTTACCCATTTTTTGGGCTCATCATCACCCCCCTGCTAAATGGGTTGCTCATCCTCTGAGCAACTAATCTAGCTCATCATCCTTGATAGCTTTGACTTCCTCCCTAACGTCCCAGGCTTCCGCGGTGATATCTTCTTCCCGGTCGTAAAATCCTTCTTTCCTTTCCACTTCCTCCCGCTATCTGTTTTCCTCCTCTTCCTTAACTCCTTCTAGCAATCCCAAAAGCAAGGGAGGACTGAATTTCAGGCCGATCCAATTGGCCTGCAGATTTTGCATCGACTGTTTGTAGAGGGGTACCCTTGCCAAGGCCTCCCTCATCCTGGTGGGAGAGTGGTATTCTCTTATCTTCAAGCTGTGAGGCAGTGTGTTCCACCACCTTGTGCAGGCATGAAGGCAGTTATCCCCCAACAGTCTCTCCATGTCCTCAAAGTGGGCAATAGCTTGAGCCTGTTGCTCAATGTACTCTGGTAAATCCTGAGGGCTGTTGGCCAAGTGCTGGTGGGCACTTATCACTGCTGAGGGATCCTCCGGCTCTGCTCTGATCATTAGTGGCTCACTGAGTTCCCTGCTCATAATATTTCGGACCTCTGCTGCTCTTTTTTCCTCATGATTCATCCAAGAGGCCATGGCCATAAGTTGGACATCTCCTACCACAGTGTTGGGATCCCATGAATTCATATTTGGAAGGGCTAAGTTGTGCAAATAAAACTCTGATAATTTAGCCTTGTCCTCTGATGAGCTACTGTCACATAAAGCCACAAATTGATGATAATTTTGAAATGGAGTGATGCCCCTTTGGGCCAAGGTGTTAATCTGAAACTGCAACCACTGATCCTTAAGGTATAGGGCGTATGATTTGGCAGGTTGCCTACACTGCAGAGCTTCCATCGCCCAGCTGGCCATGCAGGCCAGTTGGGCCTCCTTTTCTTGCACTTGCTGTTTCAGAGACTGTATCTCCTGGGCTGCTTGCAAGTCCTTCTCCTGTAGCTGTCTAGATAGTGTCTCAATTTCAGCCTGCAACCCATCTCTTCTCTGTTGTTCATCAGGGGTTTCTTTGTCTGTTGTGGGCTCCTCCTGTTGCTGTTGTTCTCCCAAGATGTGAGGCCTGTCTTCCTTATGTTGTCCCTATAGTTGTAGCTGTTGTTTAAGCAACTCGTTTTCTTCCTGTAGCTTGGCCCGCTGGCTGCTTTCCACATGCCGTACCATAGCCAATTCCTTTCTCGCCTCTTTGAGTTGTTCCTCCAGGGGACCTATATCTGCCACACCCTTGGACTTAGCAATCTTCATCCAAGTGTGGTCCTCACTCTCTCTTCTTCTAGTGCAAGGAAAAGTGGCACTGCGAATTTTTGGGGAATGATCTTTCCGGCCTCTAACAAGTTATAGTAGGAGCCCAAGCTGGGTTGGGGGCTAGGTTCCACAATGTTCTCCGCCTTTTCTTCCTCCTGTGGTGATTTAGCTGCCTCTCCTTCCATTTCTTCGGTCTCCTTTAGCCTAGCCAGCGTTTCCTGTAGAATAGTCTCAGCATCCTGTAGAGAGGTCTTTGTGTCCAGCATTTTCATCCTTTCTCTCCAGGTGGATGTTTTCGGGCTTCCCCGTTCATAGGTGATGGATGCCTTTGAAGGTGACCTTTCCTTTTGTTTAGCTGGGGTGTCCACAATCGTAATTGGCTCCTTTGACTGTGGCTGGGGTCTGCCAGTCTTTATCCACATGCTCCTTCTTGCCTTAAAATACATGGAAGGCTCCCTTTTTCACTTCCCTTTTTGCTTTGGAGATGTGCTTAAGGCAGCCAGCACTGCTGCCGCCTCCCTGGCCAAAATCTCAGGTGATTTCTCCTTTTGCTACTCCGTTTCCATGCTTCCTATAGAAAGTCCTGTGTCGATTGTTTTCATGCTTCATGTAGAAATTGTTGCAACTGTTTCGGTCTGCTTGGCTGGATGTGTCTTTCCTTTTAATTTTTGTGTGGTTGCCTTGGTTGTGCCCTCCTTTGTTTGGACTTTTTAAGTCCTCTCTTCTCTACTCTGCAATCGTTTCTCCCTTGGCGTTTGTGCCTTTGTTCCTCCCACAGTTTTAGGCTCAACAACTTGGCCTTTCCCTCGTTTCTCTTCTTGTTCTTTCTGTGGTGGTCTGTCCTGTGTTTCTTTACCACTAGCTTTCTCTTCTGCCTCAGTGTGTTCCCTTTCTTCACTACTGGATGAAGTTAGTTCCTGATAAACCCCCCTGGCATGGTGAGAGTGCTCTGTTTTGTGCTTTAAGCAGAGAGGACTTGTTGTTTTATGGTTTCCTCCTTTGAACTTCAAGACAGTATCTCTTAGGTGTTTATATTTTAACCTTGCACCAATTCCTTGGTTTTAAAAACTCGATTGTCCATGTATAAAAGGAAGACTTAGGTTTCCCCAAACAGAGTGCAGAGCTCAATTTTCATCCCCAGCATACATACAACCATGTAAAATTCACATTTTTCCTACACAGGTTAGCCCTGACAATGCTTTATCTTTTCTACAGGAGGAATTTTCTTAACAGGAACTGTGGAGGAGAATTTGGACGCAAAACCAACGAAGAAATTCCGTGCAACCATAAGTAAACTGCTATTTTCGACTCACAGGCAGACTTGTCTCTAACCCTCCAATTCAAGACAGCTCAATTCACCATGTTTTCGAAATATACCATGCATGGAGGAGTGTTTTCGAGCCTACCTCTCTCGGAACTCCAAATTTGACGAAGAAAAGTCCAGGTTTCTTTGCTCCGAAAGGCTATGCTGTTTTTCCTGTAGAGCTTCTTCCTATAGAATGCTTGCCGGCTTCTGTAGGATGTCATGGCGCTTCTGAACGAGCCTGGTATGTGGGAGAATTTTGAAACAGGCCAAAAAGCTCAGGTTAACTGATTATGGAGGCAGAGGACGCGTACTTCGGCTGAGGACGGTTGCAAGTGAAAATGAACAGCGGTGAACGCGAGTCTTCAGCCGAGCATTTTTCACTATGGCGCAATTCGTGGCGAGGGGGTGAGGTGGCCAGGCCGAACCGTTAGCCAACGTCACGGTCATCATTCCTCTGCGTGTCCCTGACCGCCATTACCTCTCCTCTGCCATTAATCGCCGCCACCACTACCAGTCCCTCCGATTTTCCCCGACTGGACACTCCACACGTGTCGGCTGCACGTCTCGTTGGCAAATTCGAATGTAACCGAGCTTGTTCGGATCCCACGAAGCTATGCGACTGGCTGTGGGTGGCCAGTTTACTGGCCACCGAATTCGTTCAATCCGAACCATTTTCACAGACATGCAGTTTTCGAAATATCATTTATGCAATTTGATGAATAAGGTTAGACACATACCTGTGTGGCTGTGGACATGTTCTGTAGACTTCGGGACTTGGAACGACTGCTTCGCTTGCTGTTGCCTCGTGCACAGGTGCTAGAACCCATTCTTTCATTTGTTGATGATGTATGCACGGCTTTGGAACCCGATCCTTCGGTTGGCAACGCTACATGCACAGGTGGTGTTTGGTTTTAGCTGTCGAGGATGTTTTCACGTCCAGGAGGAGCCTTTTTACATGTTTCCTTTTGCTGATTTTGACTGCCCCTGCCTCTAGAGTATGTCTTCCAGAGGAATCAACCGCTACAGGATTCCTGTAGGATGTCCTGTAGCTGCTTCTCCTCCTGGGATGCAGGCTAAACGAGCAGGGCTATATTCGCTGTTGAAGAGTCTAGATGGAGCTTGAATAGGTAGAGTGTGTGGGCCTTTGCTGCTTTATTTGTCACTGAAAATTTTTCTGTCCATCTGAAAAACAAGGTTTCTTGTATGACTGTGCAGGAACACATAACCAGGTGGTTGCAACAGGGGTGACATACGGTGATGGATGGAATAGAGGGGTGGCTGTAGGCCTAACCAACAAACTCCAAGCTTCAAATCCCCTTCCAAAATCGAATTTGGCCCACCTGAAGGCTCTACAGGATGTTTCCTGTAGAAATACAGAACTTCCTGTAGAAAGCCCAAAACTTCCTGTAGAAAGCCCAAAACTTCCTGTAGGAGGTGGAATCTCGGCCCGAATGTGATCAAATTCGAGGAAAGGCAAGTGGCTATGGAGGGAGTGTCTGTAAGGATGTCATGTAGCCTAGTACGGCCCCTGCCCTCGTTTTGCATGACCTCTTTTACCTACAATGTATTCCCTACAACCTGCAATTATTTTATAGAGATTAGGCCTGTTTCTTTTTTCTTTTTTTTCCTTTCTTTTTTTTTTCCCATTTTTTCTTCTTTTTTTTTTGAGAGAGAGAGAGAGATAGCTGGGGCGCCTCCATGAGGTTTTCACCCCCACTATCTGCCTTGGAAGCCTCGAAGAGATTTTCACCCAAGGATCTTTTTCAGTCCATTTCTTTATTTTTGAGAGACAGCTGGGGCGCCTCCATGAGGTTTTCACCCTCACTGTCTGCCTTGGGCGCCTCAGAGAGGTTTTCACCCAAGGATCTTTTTATTCCTGCTTTTTTTTTTTTTTGATGATCAAGGTGTGGGTGGAAGAGAGGCTTAGCCCTGCTCTACTACCAGCACTGATTTTCCAAAGTTTCAATGAACTCCTGCCTCGAAAGGGGTTTCTTGTAGATTTTCAATCGATGCCCATTGACAAGCATGGGGATGGCTTCTTCATCAATGGTCCTGATAAGGACTGAACCATTGTCATTGCATTTTTCCACTGTATATGGTCCTAACCATCTTGTCCTCAGCTTCCCTTTGAAATCCTTGTATCTTGAGTCATACAACAACGCCCAATCTCCAGGCTAGAATTGCTTTTCATTAAGGTGTCGTTCATGCCATATCTTCCTTTGGAGTTGAACTACTTTTGAGTGGAGGAGGGCCTGCATTCTGTGTTCATCTAATCCATTCAGCTGCAGTAATCTTTCACGTTGAGCATGGCTGAGATCTAAGTCCAGCTGAGCTGCCACCCTAAATGTGTTGTACTCAAACTCTATGGACAGCAAAGCTTTCTTCCCGTAGACCAGCTCATAAGGTGTGAAACCTGTTGTAGTCTTCCAAGTGGTGTTGTAGGCCCAGGTGGCCTCAACCAGGTGATCTGCCCAATCCTTTCTGCTGCTGCTCACCACCTTAGTCAAAATCCCTTCCAATGCTCTATTAGTGACTTCCACCTGCCCATTTGCTTGTGGATGATATGGGGTGGAAGTCCTGTGCTTGATCTTGTGATGAGCGAGCAAGTCTTCAATCAGGTTAGAGGTGAACTGGCTTCCTTGATCGGTGACTAACTCTCTTGGGTAGCCAAACTTGTAGAAGATATTTTCCCTTAAAAACTCAGCCACCTTTTCTTCTGTCGCTGCTTTGATTGTCATTGTTTTTGCCCACTTTGTCAGGTAGTCGGTGCACATAATGATGTAAGACCTTTGCTTTGAAGGAGGGTTGATAGAACCCACAAAATCCATGCCCCACTTCTCAAATGGCTCGAAGGCCACTTGAGGTTGGAGAGGCATTTCATCCCTTGGAGTCTGTTTCCACATCCTCTGACATCGGTCACACTGGCTGATGTATCTTCTGACATCTTGATGAAGAGTAGGCCAATAGTAGCCTGCCTGTAGAATTTTGAAGGCAGTCCTTTTTGCTGCAAAGTGGCCTCCACAGGGCCCATCGTGGTCAGTTAGGAGGATGTCAAAGACTTCCTCCTTCCTAACACAACGCCTCAAGATCTAATCTGGGCCAAGTTTGAACAGGTTGCCCCCGATCCAAGTGAACGGGGCACTCTTCCTCACAATTCTACTCTTCTCCTTTGAGGATACATGCGGAGGGAACTGTGCTGAGACCAAGTAATTTGCTATATCAGCAAACCATGGAGAGAGTACTGAGACAACAAACAGGTGTTCATCTGGCATTTGGTCATCCACTATCCCTTCTTCACCTGCAGGCAAATCCAATCTAGACAAGAAGTCAGCTACAACATTTTCCTTACTTGGCTTGTCGACAATAGTCAAATCAAATTACTGCAACAAAACTAACCATCTAATAATACGAGCATTGACATCAGGCTTATTCATTAAATATCTAATCGCAGCATGATCAGTGTGTACGAATGTTTGATAACCAGTGATGTAGTGTCTGAACTTGTTTAGGGAATGGACTACGGCCAGGAACTCTTTCTCGGTTACAGTATAGTTCATTTCTGCCTTGGACAGGTTTTTGCTGACGAAGTATATGGCATATGGTAGTTTCTCCTCAACTTGTCCTAAGGTTGCCCCTATGGCTTTGTTCGAGGCATCAGTGTGGATGTGGAAAGGTAGGGCCCAGTTTGGACCTCTCAAGATCGGGGCGGACACCAGCTTATCTTTCAACTCATCCAGAGCCCCTTGACAGTCGTCGGTCCATTTAAACTCAACATCTTTCCCTAAGAGGCCAAACAATGGCGAGGCTAGCTTACTAAAATCTTTAATGAATCTTCTATAATATCCTGCTAAGCCTAGGAAACTCCGAACATCTCTTACCTTTTGAGGAGGTGGAACCTTCTGGATGATAGCAATCTTGTTAGGATCCACCTGTAATCCTTGCTGAGAAATTGTATGACCTAGCACGGTCCCTTCAGTCATCAGGAATTCACATTTTTCAGAACTGAGGGATAGGTTCATCTCAATACACTTGGTTAAAATTTTTCCCAGGTTAGTCAATGCTTCTTGGAAGTTGGACCCATAGGGAGTAAAGTCATCCATATAGATTTCTACCGAATCATGGACCAACTCAGAAAATATGCTCAATACTGCTCTCTGGAAAGTAGCAGGAGCGTTGCATAGCCCAAAGGGAAGGACTCGGTAGGCAAAGGTACCCCATGGACAAGTGAAGGTGGTCTTATCTTGGTCCTTCGGGCTGATTTGGATCTAACTATACCTGCTGAACCCATCTAGGAAAGAGAAGAACTTCTTCCCTGCCAGTCCATCCAACACTTGATCTATGAAAGGCAAAGGGAAATGGTCTTTCTTGGTGGCTTTGTTAAGTTCTCGGTAATCTACACAGATTCTCCACTTCCCGTTTTTCTTGGGCACAAGCACTAGAGGTGAGACCCACTCACTGTCGGAGATGGGGTAGATGAATCCTACATCCAACAATTTTTGCAATTCTTCTTTGACGATGTCTTTAAGGGCTGGATTCATTCTCCTCTGAGGCTGCCTGACTGGTTTACAATCTTCTTTAATGTAAATGTGATGGGTACAGACCGAAGGGTGGACTCCTTTCATCTCCTTATAGCTCCAAGCGAAAGCATCCAGTTGATTGTTCAGTAAACTACACAGCTCCTTCTCCTGGGAGGGAGATAGGGATGAGCTTATCTTTAAGGTTCTTTCGGGGCCAAATTCCACATTCTTAACTCTAGGAGAGGTCGGATCAGTCACACAGAGGTCCACTAAATCATTGGCTTGGGTGCCTTCCACCAACTCCTCTAAGGACAGTGCACTGGGAGGTGGATTTTGAATCAAATTCTCAATCAAGTCATCCTCAATTTGAGGACCTCCCCTGGTGGTTTCTACTGTGCACAATGGTGCAGAGTAGACCTCATCCTCATATCCCTCTTCCAACCAGAGTGGTAAGTCATGTTCTAGCAGAGGTTGGGCAGGAGGGTATAGGACTAGCTATTTGGACATAGGCCCATTCTTGATGGTCATGCTTCCAGCTCGACAACTGATGTAAGCATCCGCAGTAGCTAACCAAGGCCTTCCCAAAATGAGGGGGTATCCAGTGAGCTTTGCCTTTGGCTAAAGGACCAAGAAGTCCGCAGGGTACTCCCAAGAGTCAACGGAGACCAGGACATCTTCCACAATCCCTTCGGGAGTCACGGTGGAGCGGTTTGCTAACTGCAGGATTGTCGAGGTCTTCCTTAAGGAACTCTGAAGGTTGAGTTTAAGCATAGTGTCCCTGGTCATCACATTAATGGCAGCCCCTAGATCAATCAAGGTATGGGGGATTATGGTGCCATTGATGTGGACATCAACTACTGGACTCCCAGGATCCAAATACTTTGGACAGATTACTTGCCCCAACATCAGGTCGGACAGTTGTCCTATTGCATTGATAGTCGAGGCATCTCTCTTTCGCCTGCCTGGGTGCCTGAAACACTTCTCCTTGATCAATTTGTTGAATATTGGGACATCTTTTATGGCCTGGAGAAGTGGTATTTTCACACACAACTGCTTAAGTTCTCCTAGAAGTTCAGTCTCCTCTGGGCTTGGTTGTGTGGTTACTGTTAGTCGCTCAGGAAAGGGTGGAATGGCTTTGGGTTCACTTTCCTATTTCTCTTCCTCGTCCTCTGGGGGAGGAGGTTGGCGATCTGGAAGGACCTTCCCAGATTGCAAGTTGATCTCCTGGATTTCCACAGCATAGGTAGGGCATGTTGTCTCCCCAGTGTATACCTGTTGGGCCTGTCTGTTGTTGGGGTTCGGGTTCAGTTGAGCAGGCATCTGGGGTTGTCTTGGAGGAGCAAGAGGTAATGGTTGTGGTTGAGCCGGTGGTGGAGGAAAAATGGCAGGAGGAGAGTTGTATTGGGGCCTCCACCCCGGTTGAGGTGCATTCCACTGAGGTTGTGGCTAGACATGTGAGTGAAACGAATGAGTAGTGGGTTGAGTATGGTATTGAGATGGATAAGACCACGGAGGAGGTGCGGACCAGGAAGGATGAGCAGGAGGGCACCAAGAAGGTATGTGAGTAGATTAGTTCTGGCTATAATAAGCTTGGGATGTCCCTTGCATCCCCTGCTAGTAAGGCCTGGGCCCATGCGGCCTCCTTTGGTTGAGGAAGTAGAGAGGTTCAGTGGTTGCCTCAGTCCCTTGGTACATGGCTTTAAATCCGGGTAAGGTTGGGCATTGGTTTGTGGGGTGGTCTTCATCACAAACGAAACATACCTCTACTGAGTGCAATGGACACTCGTTCTTAGGGTGCTTCCTCGTACATCTGGGACAAAAAATGGCCAAAGCCCTCTCAGCTTCCTCTTTCTTTTGTTGGATTCAGAAAGTATCAAGTTGCATGGCAATGGTCTGTCTCACCTCACTTTTGAGGTCTTCCATCTGATTAGCAAACTCATGCTTGGAGAAGGCAGCACTAGCTGAAAGTGGATTCCCCCTACCTCTTTTCTGGGCTGCCCTAGAATGGTTTCTAAACACAGTCTTTATGTCCTCATAAGGTAGTTGGTAGATGTCCCCTCCAGCTAGCAAATGGAGGGTATCTAGAAGGTCTTCAGGGACTCCTCGGAGCAGAACCAGCTTCAGAGATTCAGGGTCAAGTGTGCACCTGGCCCGTTTATAGCTAAGTTGGAACCTTTCCTCGTAGTCTTCTAAAGACTCATCATTTCCCATGGTCATCCAGAAGATTTCTCCCTTTGTTTCCTTGGACCTACAATAGTCCCGGTATTTGTTGTTAAAAGCTTGTTGCATCTGAGCCCAAGTGGTGACAATATTTCTAGGTAACCCCATGAACCAGCGGAGTGCTGCATCCTTGAGGGTAGAAGGAAAGAGTTTCAACTTTTGCTCGTCCTCAGCATAGTCATAAGTTCGACAAAGGACAGCAAACTCAAACAGGAAGGTATCAAGGTCTTCAGTAGTCAATCCATGGAAGTGAGGTAAGGCTGAGGGACTTATGTTTTTCATTTTCATGTCCCCGTTGGTCTCTCGGATGGGGAAGGTACCTTCTATTCTCTCATCATCTTCTCTACCGTTTCTGTTTTCAGCCATGGTCTCAAAAGGAATGTTTTCTTGCTCTTCTTCTGTTATAGGATCTTCGTATATCTCAGGAGGTTCACCTATAGGTTCTTTTGGGTCACTGCCACCAAAGAAGAGAGAAGGGTGACTCAGTGATGTGGTGGGGGTGTTGGGTAGGAATTTTCCGGTATTATCTCTGTTACTACGAGGCATGAAAATATTTTTGGTTGCTTTTGTATTTTTCTGCTTGTACCTGCAAAACTGAAACAGATGGAATTGCAACTAACTAAAATCTATCTTGCGGAAATGAAAATGCGGAATTGAAATGAAAGCAGGAAAGGACTAGTCTATTTTGCTTAAATGAAACTGCGGAATTGAAATGCTAATCTATGCTTGCAGAATTGAAATGTTAATCTACGCTTGCAGAATTGAAATGTTAATCTATGAAGGCAGGAAATGTCTAATCTACTTTTGCAGAAATGAAATTGCAAAATGGAAATGAAATAAACTACTTAGCAGAAGGTTGGAGTAGAAAAATAGAAGAAAAGCAGCAATCACAAATACTCTAACGCGTCCCCGGCAACGGCGCCAAAAAGATGGTGGGCTCTAGTATTGCAGCAATAATGCTGCAACTCCTGGGACTCCCTTCTTTACTCTTATCAACCCGGTAGTTCGTAACAAACTTGGAAGCGACGGTGCTGTATGCACAAGTACTAGCTCTTGCCGCAGCTGTCACTTGGTCAGCTAGCACAAGTCCGCTAGGGGCTTAAGCCAACTTCTATGAGCTCTGAGAAGAAGCTTTCTAACTGATGGATGGGATCTAACTCAAAGGAGGCTAATCTACTTGCAGAAAGAAACTAAAAAGATGAAAGGAAATGCAAACCCTAGCAAACCCTAATTTTACCAGCTAATCCCACTGATGCAAGAAAGAGGACGAAAGCTACTGAAAGAGATTCCATTGACTTCTAAGAAGGTGAAATACATGTGCCTAAGCTACTTCTACAATAAAGTCTGGAAAAAAAAAAAAAAAAAAACATATTTTTGTATTTAAGTAAAGTGTCAGAATTGTCACGCATGTGCTTTAACTGGTTTTTTACTGTGCAGAGGTGGATTGGCGAGAGGAAATGCTTGCAGGAGGTTGGAAAGGATAGAAGAGGGCCTAAGGGTCCCTAGCACCCTTCCAGAGAGTTTCACAGAGTTTGGCTGTCAAGAAACCACTTCCGTGAGCTTCAACAGGAAGTCTGCAGGGGTTCTACAGGATGTTCAGAAATGGGATTTTGGAGAGTGGATGGAGAGGGAAAGGTGTATAAGAGAGTGTGTGGGTAAGATAAGGGTGTGAGGAGGTCCAGGACTTGGTGGATGGAGTTGAGGAGTGATCAGGATGGCTGGATTTGTTCAAGGAGGAGTGGAGCAATGTTGCACAAAAATATGGAAACTAGGTCAAAGTGAGGGAACGTAGCAAATGTGAGGCAAGTATCAGAGGTAGGGGATGGAGTACAGGTAGATGGAGAGGTATTACAGGTGCTCTGCTATTTATTTCTCAAACTAAACAAACAATGACTTGGAAAACCAATGACCTAACTACTTTACTCTAATCTGGCCTAAGTAACAACAAGGGAAATGAACAGAAGTCTATTGCAATGAGATCACGTGAAATAACTATGCAAACTAAGCAATCATGAATCTGAATGCTTAACCACAACTGGTATCAACTTCTACAAATGAGAATATAACACTAATGATTGCATGGTGAGGCAAAGACAGTGTTTTTGTTGGCAACAAGGTCACCTTTGTCCCAGCTCACGATCCCACTGAGGGAGAGGTGAGATCAGAGGTGCTTGATGGCCTTTTTCTGGAGATCTTCCCTGTTATTGACCTATCAACTCAATCTGAACATAAAAAGCCTTTCTAATCATCAACAATGACCTAGGTAACCAGCAAGATTTTAATCTACTTAACAGAAATTATTTTGCAAAGACATAAAAGACAAATAACAATACACAAAGGAAGCCTTGGCACTTGGGTTGGGCCCAACCCAAGAGCTATAGGCTCCTAAGAGAAACTCAAAACTGATGCCAAATAAAGCTGCTCTTCATTACTCAAAAATAATCATGTCACAAGAAAGTTATACAGCAGCAGCTACGAAAATGAGCTGAGAAAATGACAGCACTATAGTGCAAAACCCAACAGTTCAAAAAGTAACCTACGAAGGCTGAAGCCTTCCTATTTATGCACTACGAGGGTCCCAGTAGCCCTCCTTAACTCAAGGGGCTCGGCTGTTCAAACTGCCAGTAAACAGTCACTTTTCACAAAGCTGCTCAGCTGCCTTTAGGATTCGTTTTGGTGGCCTGCTGAGCTCCGAGTTGAGGGTGGAGATTTCGAGGAAGGGCCATTTAATGCAAGAGACACCCTTCCTACGAATCCTCACCCTTGTTCCTTCATGCTTGGCTGTCATCTGGCTCATAATTGGTTGGTCTTGTTCCAAAATTTGTCCAAAAAACTTGAAATAACCACATATTAGCCTTCTTGGTAAAGTGACCACCCTCATTCGTTCAAATAACATAAACATACTCAAAAAACATGCATAAAATATGAAAAATGGTGGATTGATGAAGAACAGTAGGCAAAATGAGCCCAATAAGTTACCCATTTTTGGGGCTCATCAATAACCCTAGAACAGACAATATAGATTGTATATTACCCAATGTTCTTAGTTGCTTAGAGACAAGTTACCTTACATAAAACTCTATTACTCTTACTTTAATGCAGGCCTAATGCCCAAATTGTTAAAGTATGGTTCTAAGAACCTACCCATTCCTGACTTCACCGGACAAAGAGTTGAATCGACATGCTTACCATAGATCTTCCATTATATCTAGTTACTTAATGCACCCAGTCAATCAGGGAGTCAGTGAGTGATAACAACCCTAGAACATACAAGCTTAACAGTCTCTTACCCACTACTTAGTTACTTAAAGACCAATACCATTCCTCTACCTTTCTTTGTTTGGGCCATGCTACGACTTGTAGGCTACCGATAGAAAGTGCCCATGGAGAAACCAATGTTGATTCTTTGAGAGGAAACGTAGAATTGTCATTCAAAGGCAACCCTCTACAATTGCTATGTTGGATGGTTCGATCGTGGTTTCTAGATGTAACCAAATCGAATGTATTGCAAGTGCCTTAGTGTGTGCTTGTGCCGTTAGCCGCATGTGGATTGATAGGGCTAATGAAGTCAACTAGCCACTTATCAAATGGCTGAAATGCCTGTACTTGGTGTGAGGGTAGTTTGTCTCTCCTGGATGGCTTCCCTACGCACTGATATATATCACAACTCATAAAATACTCTTTATCATCCTTGCATATAGTAAAATGAAAGGTCGAAGAGCAACCCTCGAACTCGACAGAACAACCCAAAATTTCCATGTGACATTGTAGGCTTTATTACAGGACGGATGGACAATAAAATGAAAATTCGAAGAACAACCCAAACTTGACATGTGAAGGTAATAGTGGAGCAGTCGACAGAACAACTCAAAATTGCCATGGGACATCGTTGGCTTTATTATAGGCGGGCTGGACAATAAAATGAAAGTTCAAAGAACATCCCTCTAACATAAGAACTATATGTGGGATGGACAATAATAGAACAACTACAGGCGGGCTAGACAATAAAATGAAAGTTCAAAGAACAACCCTCCAATAGACCAACCTAAAATTGACATGTGAAAGTAATAGCGGAGCAGTAGAAGATATTACGCCACCGCAGCAGCATGCTGCATGCATCCACCACCTGTAATGCACCTAAAATGCACTTGTTCCACCACTTGTAATGCACCTGTAGTGGCAACATGTGACCATAGTAAAACTTTAGTTTGGCACAATAACAATCCATAGCATTTAATAATTTCAAACTAATGCTAACATTAGTTCAGGACTCCGAAATATTTCTAAATATGAAGCGTACATTTACAAAATAACATATAGTTCAGCCTCTTCCACCTCGGGAAGAGGCCAAATAAGATGTTGAAATCTAATCGAAAGGGATTAATCGCATGGCAATTAAATGCGAGGAAAAAACCTTGACATAAATCAATATGATCTAATGTAAAGCACATCATTCTAATTACTGTAGTCCCATGCCAGATGGCAGGGACTAAAAAGTGTGCAAGAATATATAATAAGGCTACCAAGGTGCATTGGGATCTTATAATTAATAAGATGATATTTAAAATGGTGCATTTAAAGAATCAACAGACACCTTGTTGCGTTGGAGGCTATGCAAGTATGTGATTGGTGGTTATCACAACATGCCACTATTTCAGGGTGTCAAGGTTGAAAATTCATATGTCAATGCATTACCATGAATGCACTAGGCAATGCATTAAGGATTACATGTTGTGTGCTGAGTGATAAGAGAAGGTAAGTTACACATCATAATGCTTTTGGAAGATGTATAGCGCAAGTCCCACCTAAGAGAAGTAGTTTGGACATCATTGCAGGCTCGAAGAGTGATATGCGCTAGCATTGTTGCACATTGTAGCAATACACCATTGTCTAATGTAACTATTGAAGATTGGAATAGCACCATAAAGCAATGATAAAATTCAATGTTAAAACAAAGCATGGGGAGGAGGAAGTATATGTCAAATGCATTACAGAGTTATACAAACTATGCATTGATGCACCGGAGACGAGGCAAAAGTGTTGCAAACCTTACCTGTGCGTAATTTTGAGGTAGTTGGGCTGCCCTTACACTATCGGAGTGTAATACGCCTTACAAGAATATTAAGGAATACACCCAGTGTGTTGAGATAATATGTTATACAACGTAGGAGATCATTCGTCAACATTTGTGTTATAATGACATTGTGACTATGTAGTGTATTGGAAGTAAAAACAAAATCAATGTGTCGCTACAACTGATAAATACATTGTAGCATAGTGAATGTGTACACACGTTGGAAACAATTCAAATAATTCATTGAAAACTATTTAAGAGTAGCTTAAGGCACTAGCACTAAGCAGCAAGAGGTCAGAGAGGTATAAAGGGCACGCTGCAATCAAAGAGGGAGGACACACATACCATACATTGTGACACCAACTGTGCATTGGAAAAACAAAGCATTTCTTGTCATGCTCAAAGAATGATATGGGTAAATGATTAACACACCAAAAAAAAAAAAAAAAAGCTCAATATATAATCATTATGGATATCTTGACAAGCAGATGCACATACAATTGTAAAAAGTAGAGCTCGAGTGGCAATACAATGGGTGCATCCAATAAGCACTCATATGAGGCATTGATAGTTGTGTTCATAGGTTGCGCTATATAACAATGTGCAAACAAAACACGCCAAGAGTCATCGCACTAGCGCACGACAGTGAGCAAGTTGGGTTGTTATTTCAATACTAAAGTGCGACAAGAGCAGTGGCGCAACTGAAGGCATAAATCTTGACGCCTATTGTTAAAATTCCCTCCCCCACTAGAGTGTTGTCGCTCAACTAGGTCATGACTTTGCAACGACGATTCACCTTCCACCAAGATAAAAGTGTGCATTCCAAGTAAAGGATAATGCATTTCATTCCAAGTAGGAGACAATGAGTACACATTACAAAGGAACATGTGTTAACTCATGAGAAAGGTAATGAGATCGTTGCGTCAATAAAAGGAAGGATAAAAAAAAGAATGGATGGTGATAATAAATTCATTAGCAAATTAAAAAATACCATCATAAAAAATATTAAGGAAGGTTTGAGCCAAGCAAAAAGTGACTAAGAAATAAATTGCAAGTAAAAGGTGTAAAAGTAGAAGTGAGGCACTTTAGGATTAAAGTGAGACCATGTGCTACAAAGGCAGAGCATTTGGAGACCATGTTAGGGTCGCAAAGGAACCATTAAAAAGAGCAGCATTGATAACCATACAAAGAACCAAGGAAACTCAGCCGAGTAATTTTAATATCATCATCACAACGCTAAGAAATCTTTCTCGTTTAACTCTCTTTTTTTGTAAACTTGGTAGTACTTTCGTTGTTTATATTAATTGGCCAAAATCAGGTTTTTCCATTTGTTCCAGGTGGCCTCAACCTTCCCGTAGGAAACCAGGTTGGCCACCTATCAGCATTAAAAGCTGTCCAAAATTTGTATAAGTCTTTCTCTATCAACTTAACAACATTGTCTATTTTATCTATACTGCAAATCAACTTTGAAAAATAAAAGCTAATCATCATGAAACATAAACAAAATTTATCTGGATCATTGTTTTACTCCTCGTCCAAGGAAATCATGGGGGCTGGGGCTTTAGCACTAGAACCCAGCATCTCGCTTCTCTTCATATCCTGCAGAGTTTGTTCAATCCTTCCCAGTGCTAGGTTGTTTCGATATGTTTGTATCTGAATTGCCGCTATCTCCTTGAGTAGCTCTGCTCTAATGGGATCTTTCTCTTTTGTGTCCTCCTGTGCCTCCGAACCTTTGTTTTCTGCCTATTCTTTGTTGAGAGTCATGGCCCGGGCCATAACATTCTTCATGACCCAGCGTTGCTGGACCATTTGTCTGAAGAGGGTGTGCTTTCTGCGGGTGTTGCCCAAGTCTTGAACCATGTCTTCCCATTCTTCCATGGGAATGTCTTGGTTGGTAATACTATTGTTTAATTTTCGCTCCCAACCCGCTATTTTGGCTCTAACCTCAGGTGGGTTCCTTGCCATGTACGCATCAATGAGGGTCTTCATATGCTCCCGTCCTGTCTTTCTCCCTCTCTTACGTTGTTCTCTGCTGGAGCTTCCCACCCTCACGACTGTTTTTTTACCTGTACCTCTATTGGACTTCTTAGTCACTTCTTTTCCATCTCTTCCCATTCTGTCGTTGTCGTAGTTGCTGCTGGCTTCTCCCTGTTCACTTGCCTTCACACTGTACTGGACGCAGATTATGATTAAACCTATAACATAATCATGAAGAGTATCAGTATTCTGTTGGTATAACACCCAATCAATTTTATAATTAATTGAGCCATGTTTGGTGTCCAGATGAAGACCAGACAGCTTGAATTTTCTTAGAATTCCTTTCATCTTTCCCCCTGTGATCTCTTGGTTTTGCTCTTTGTTGACCCTCAATTCTTCTTTTCTCAGGTTAGTCTCACTCTGTCGGCCATCACTTGAAAGGTTCGACATAGACAACCTCACAGGGAAGCCACTAGGGGGGACTATGTTTCTGTTCTAGACACCGTGGGGAAATTTAACCATAGAAAGCCTACCGGAGGAACTAAACGGAAGGACCATGTCCCTGTTGTGTACTACACTATGTAATTTCATTCCCTTCTTGCTCTTCTCTACATTCTTTGCTCTAATTGAAACTCTGGTTTTCCTCTTGTTTTTACTCAAGAAATTCTAGGTAGGTTTCTCAGGGGCTGCGTTATCTCGTGTCTCATCTCCTGAGGTCTCTAGGGTGGATTCCTCTCTATTCCAGTTACCTACAACATCTCCTCCGAGCCTCAGGAGCCACCTGGCGGAAGTGGGATTCCTCAAACCAACTCCCTTGTTAGGTTCACTCTTCTCTCCCCGGCTTCCTCCTTTCTCTCTGTGCGCCTTCTTCAGAGCCAGAGTTTTGATTCTTTCTTCTCTCATTCTTTTATCCACACTCTCGACCTAGGTGGTGTTCTAGGAGATCTTGGTTTCGACTCCTTCAGAGTCCATTCCTTTCCCAATCTCTTTCCCAAAGACTATAGAATTTGACATCACTATACTTCTGAGGTTTAGGAAATGGAGAAGAACATACCGTCTACAAAAGTTGGCACCACTGCTTTCCTCGGTCTGCGTTGTCATCCTACGTCTACCACCTTTCTTTTCTCCTACTCTCGTTCTCGCCTTCTACATGTAACTACCAACTAGCTCTCTACCCATTTGTTTTATTCCCCTTTCCCTTTTGCCCTTCAGTGTACCTACCACCTGTCTGTCACATTTACTCGTCGTCCTTTTCCCCATGCCTTCACCTTGGGATGATGGCCCTCCATCCCTTCCTGCTCTGGCTCTCATTAACTCACGCATGCCTCCGACTGCTTTCGCTGTGAGTCCTTATCCATTGTCCTACCACTTACTTGCATCATTCTGCCCGCTCTCCCGTTGGCTCCCCTGCCTTCCTCGTTGTCTTCCCTTCTTGGCTCCACCTGCCTCCTCTCAGGGCTTGCTCCCTCCCTGCCCTATCCTTCCACCTGCCCTTCCGATTGTCCTCTTCCTCCACATCCCGAAGAGATCCCTGTCCTTGCGCTCGTGTGGATGATGTCTAACATCTCCACTTCCCATCTCCGCTGGCCCACCTCCTCTTCTTTGCTACACCCCGATCGGGGGATTACTCATTTAACTCTTATTTGCGTTAATGGATTTTAGTTTTATTAAGGTGTGTTAATCTTGATTCCTAATTAATGGGTGTGTGTTTTCCGAATTGAAGTTTCAGAGTGATTGCTAGTCATCCATATACGAATGCTTCATAAATATATGGCAATTATTTAAGATTCAACTTGACATCAAGATAACACTCGAATGGGATGAAGGCATCTACAAAGCACCATATCTCGCGAGATATTATGTCAAGGCCCATTGAATTTCAATGGTTATTAATTTTCCATAAATGACAAATATTGAGGTCATGAAAAGATCATGAGGGAATATCAAAGATCATTTAGAAGCTCAAAAGTCACAGTGGGAGTATAAAAGTCCCAAGGGAAATAAAGAATCAATTGGAAGTTAAAAGGTCACAAGGGAGTCCAAAAGTCATAGGAGAAGGTGACGGGTCACCCTCCTCATTTCTATAAATGTAACCTCATGCCTCATTCAAGAGGACTTTAAGCACTTAACCTAGGCTAGTAATTTGATTTCTATCTTATGCTTGAGGAGTTGAAAGCATTCGCTCTTGGTAGCTTATAGGTGGAGGGATTGTGAGGCTAGTGTTATGTCATGAAGATGATATGAACTGCTCTCATCCCACTATTGGGTTTTGACGAGCTTATGTACATGTATTTGAATGAGCGACAATATTAATGAGAAGTTTCCAGTTCGTGCATTGATTTTCATGCATGATAATGGCACTTGTAATGACTATTCATGATTTTGTTATTTATGTATGTAGGTTTACACATTGGTTACATGTTTATGAACTATTTCGTTTCATGCAGCTAGTGTGTTGGTTTTGAATATTTGTCCCTTATTCAATGTTATATTATTGATTAATTGTTAACTAATTCACATTTGCATATGTCTTAGTTAGTCTTAACTATTTGATTCTTCCTCAAGGCATGTTGTCGCATATTATGTTGTTGTTATGTTCTTATATCATGATCGTCAAGCTATCAATGGAGAGTTGATTTTGTCCTCAATATTCTAACATATTACAATTGGTCTCACACTTTTCTGTGCATTTGATAACCAAGAGAAAAACACAAACACAATGGCAGTTGGGTCATTATCCCAGACGAGTCTCCTACTCCAAACAGTCGAGGGTCTAGTTGGGACCTTATAGTGAGGAGATCCCCTCGTGTTGCCATATTTTATAGCACCATTAACAAGTACATAGTGCATCTCACAAAACTTGAAAGTGATATTATTCTTAGTTAGGTTTGAATGCAAAACCTTTATTCGATTACTAGAAGCATGTTAGAAGAGAACTTTAGTATATTGGTTGATGTGTCTTGACATGTAATAAAATCCTCTCCATCATGCCCGTGAAATACTCATGGTAGTCACATTCTCTTACATAAACTTCAAAAAAATTTCTCCTCTCTCTGCAACCATTAGCCTCTACCTTTAGTTGCCATTGTATCAAAATTGATCATATTGGGGTTTGTGCCCAACCTTACCCTTTTTCCCTAGTGTTAGTTGCACAAGACACATGTCCATGACCAAACTGCACCTTTCTACCTATGCACCTTGTATATTCGACAATACTATAAATGCGAGAATTATAAATTATTTCAACATAACCTTTTTGTATAAGGATTGCTTAGCTCACATAGTTTTATAAAGCGTTTTTTAAGTGGTTTGTGTTGTAAAACTTATGCTCATCATAACACTTATGAAAATTTATTCACCATAAGTTTTGTGCATTTAAGATTCCAATATTACTAGCATTTCAATAAGGTAATAGACTTTGTTTATGACCATGATATGAAGTCATACATGTAAAGTATGTATTTCGAGGTTCAAATCCCCCTGATTTATCCTTTGGGTTGTGCGTGGGGGTGTGTATGGGTTCACCTAGAGGTTATAGTGGCAGTGATTGGAATCGATCTCATGCCATGCAAGACAAGCCCAACCCAGTTATTGATTCCTCTAGATACAAAAAATAAAAATACATAAAATAATAGGCTTTGTAAGGTTTCAACTTTTTCAAGTGAGTAGGACTATCCAATTCTCCACTGTAAACTAGTAGCACTTTACCTTTAATGTTTTGAAACTCTACGTCACATCTAGGGATGGAATATGAGCATGTTTATAACATAGTAATGGACAAATATCAACCTCTATCTACAATTACAACGAGAATTTTTATACCCTTTTAGTCTTGCTCCAATGCCAATCCTTATTGTAGATGGAGTGATGGGATGAGTTCCTTCTCCTCTTGCTTCTTCATTATATTGTACCAACATTTTAATGAACTTATCTCCACAATTAGGCTTTTCCATGTCAAGTAGTAATAGAATGAAACCATAAATGGATTAGTGTACTGTGATCTTCACAATTTATTCATGAAGGTATTATGTTTATGCTAAATTTTGTTTGGTGATAACAACCTAACATTACCTATTCACCATACCCAAGCCTTTCCTCTCCCTAAACCCAACAATTTTAGAATGCCACCCATAAGCAAATGTATACATAAGCTTAGGTTTTGATAAATTTTCTTTGTTGTGCATGGGTAGATATAGACTATGAATGCAATTGTTCCTTGGTTTTAGCAATGTAAGCACCATGTTCCATTGCCGAAATTAAAATAATCATATTCAAACTTTATTTTCATTTTGTTTCTTTGCTAACATGTACTTAATACACTTTTTTCATTGTCCAAACTTTATGAAAGCAATATTGGAACAATGGAAGAAGAGATAAATAGTAAAAATAATTGTCTTAATCCTAGTATAAAACTAACATCATACACAAGACATAATGATAAATCTTGGAAAAATGCATTGAATTAAAACTTGATGAATAAATGAGACATGGAAACATTGCAAAAAAAAAATAGAAATAATATCTCTCATGGATTTCCCAACACTTATTTTTTAACATCATGGTCACATAAATGCTAACGAGTTTTTTTACAAATGAATTTATAAATTGTCCAACATAAATACATACATCCTAATAGTGAATCATATCCTAACATTCATACTATTGTATTCTCTTATGGACATATTTGTAATTGAGGTCATAAAGAAACTTATGGACATCGATTCTCCAAATAGAATAATATGAAATCTAGTGGCAAACCCAAGTCTATGTATTTTGTCGTTTGTGCAAAGAAATTTTTATAACCTCGTACCCTCCTCCAAACGATCATTCCATGTTAAGATAGGGAGGAACCAACAATGTCTTCTTCTACATTTTGAACATTATTCTATACATGACAATATAAGACACAATCAATAGCATCTTAAAATTAAAACACAAATTTACATTCAATGGATTTATTGTAAGGTTTCAAGATGCACATGCTTGGGGCAACCTATAGCACAATTACAAATAACCAGAGGAAAAGAAGCACGCGAGTGATAAAACTCATTAAGATAAGTTGGGAAACCATAGATAAAAGACACATCCATAAAACACTTGGACTTGAAAACATTCATGAAATATAATTAGAACTCAAACCTCTAGTGGAACGCAGTAGATGACAATGCATTATCCAAAAAAAACACTCTACTTTCTTTTTACAACATATTAATCTTGTATTCTCTTTGGTATTCCCTTCCCCCACTTCAAGGGTATCCTAGTTTACAATTGATAGTGGGATGAGAAAGGGATAGTCCAATCACTTTTTAACTCTTTTGTAGGTATAACTTTTCACCCATCGTCTTTCTTAATGTGTTGAATTTTCCTTAGGCCCTAGATCTGGTCTAAATTAATCACACACACAAACACACTAGGAACCCTCAACTTCCAAGCACTTTGCACGACATAAACCTTCAATAGTGAAATCAATTAAGTACACAAAGATTTGAGGCCAAAGCTCGATTATTTTATTATTCCGTCGATAAAAGAATCACAGGGCTCCCATACCAGGGATCATGGTCCTCCATCACTAGTACAACTAGTATACACAATATACAAAACTAGGGCTTATGATATGCTACTTCAAATTTACAAACTCCCTAACAAGACTTACCTTACTTGTTGCAGCTAGCCTCCAACCCTTTCAGTTCACTTTGTCTTTACACCTAGCAGATCCTTTGCCTCCTTTGACCACATAGAAATACATCCTTATAATCCTCTGTCCACCAACTTCTCACAAAGTATTTGCTCCTTCAAATACTTTGCATATTCAACCCTAACCATCTCAGGTTGTCACAATGAATTAGGTTCGTCAAACTCATTGTACCAACTGCTCTAAAACACATCTACTCACAAGGATTTTTGTCCATCAAGATCTCTATATAATTATCCCTAAATCAACTTCAACACTCACAGTGAATTAACCTTTTAACTCATTGTATATTAGCCTTTAGTGCCAGATATCCAATGATCCTTTATTGAACCAAATTCTTGTATTAACCCTATACAAACATCTTCAATAGATCAATATCCCTAACACCTTTTCTAGCCTCTCCTTAGGCCTGAGGTTACTCGACAATATGCAACCAAACTTTTGAGGCCTCTCAACCCTGTAACAGATCCCTACAACCTCCTGACCTCAGTGTGACCATCCTATCTCAGCTTACGACCCCTTTTATACCTTTCTGTGTGATTTGAGGGAACTCGACCTCCTTCCAGCAACCTCATAGGCCTTACAACCTTGCTATCACACAAGAAATTAGGGCTTCAACCCTCTCCCAATGCACAAAACCAACTTGGCCCTCAAGCAAAGATGCTTAACCTCAGTTGGGACCCTCTTTACCGTGTACAAAACCACTTATTCAACATATAAGACTTCTAAGGACATTCAACCTCCTTCTCAAGATAGAAATTCATCCTCTCTCAGATTTGTGGCTTAGGGCTAATATTTATCATAAGATGATTTGCAATGTGGTTCTGTTCTAACTCATAGGTGTTGAATTTTGTAGCTATGGTCGGTCTTGATAATTGATATTTTAGCCCTCCAAATATATATAAGACATGTTCTTAATGTTAGCTTCCAAAAGAGGGAATTTTGAGTTTCTAAAATATTAAATTAGGTGGGCCTTCATAAATATTAAGTCAGCCTAGCCCAAGGAACGTGACCCTTGGGCACTCTTAAGCACTATAAATACCCTACTCACCTTCCTCCAAAGAGCAAGCAATTCATATCTCTTCTATTCACTCATGGGACTCCTCTAAAGCAACAAATTGAGACTGTATGAGGCAGATCAAATCTCTCCTATAACAGAGCAAATGCCCCTCTTTACAAAACAAGTTCTAGGCAAAATTAAGAAGACAAACACATTGAGCTTGTGGGAAAACCATCTTTTGAGCAAAATGAAAGCATATAATATTTGGCAGACGAATTTTGAGCAAGAGGTCGAATCCAGGAGAAGAACGAAATTCTGGGTAGACCTAATTCTCTATGGAAGGCTGAAATTTCTTAAATACAACAAAATGAGTTTATGAGGGTACTTATTGTTGACCTAGTTTGACCTAGGCCTTTTCATGGTCAATTTGATATTTGTTTTGACTTTAAATATTAGATGTATCTCTTCTTGATATGAACAATTTCTCTAAGGACAAGGTTTTTGGGTTTTTCCCCCATGTGGGTTTTCCCAGGGTAACATATATTGTGTTTTTTGTTTGGTTGTCTCTTTATGATCATGTTGTCTATTATTGAAGATCTTCTGTGTAATTTCTCAATGATCAATGTGAATATGAAAGGGTTTTTTTGTAAGCTTTGTAGGACTACATCTTCATCTTGAGGCCCTCAACTTGCTTCCTTTAGGGCTCAGCCTCTCCTTCAACCCTGGTTTCATGGTACAAACCTTGGCCAGCCTATCCTCGAGGCCCTTAGGTCCTTTCTCTATGCTTCGACCTTTAGATCTAGGGCTTGGTTCACTATAATAGAAAACCCTTGTTTGTAGCTTCCTCACTTAGTTGTGGCTTCATATGACCTACTTTGAGCAGAACTCGACCCTTCTAGGGCACCCTTAGCATAAGATAAGTCACATATCTCTTGCACACACCGAGCCTCTCCTTGGCTCTCCTCTATTTATCCTTTCCCTTGGGTCATTTAGGAAACCTCTAGACTTAGGGTTTTAGCCTTTCAACCGATTAGAATAATTAATTATTTTCTTTTGGTCCAAAACCCCCACTTTTGGTAATCCGCCCAACCAACCACTTTTGGTGGGTATCAGTCTCCGAAATACCTTCCAAGCTACCCAAAATCTAACAAAATGGAGGGATGCTCGGAAATCAAATGTAAATTTCTATCTTTTTAAAATATCACTTAAGATATCTACGGTGTGTATAATAGTTTATGATAAAGTATATTTTAAAACACTCTTTGTGTGAAACTTGTTAATTCAAAACTCTCTCTCTCCATATATATATGTGTTTTATTTTATTAAAATAAATGTATTTTTTAAGAAGATAGTTTTGATTGTCTACAAATGTAATTCAATTGATGATCACAGTGATATAAAATATTATGTAAATAATGAAATTTAAAATTTAAATCTCTGTGAATCAAACCAACCAAAAAAAATATAATTTTGATTCACCTTAAAAATAAAATTTGATAAACAAATTGTTCATCATAACTCAATTTCCACATCGAAAATAATTAAAAAATCTTTTAAACCATATGTAATCTTCATTAAAACAATTGAAAAAACATTAAACCTTAAAACGGTATATTAAACCAACGTTTTCTCCATCATCGAAAGTTTTCCTCCAACATATAAATGTAGTTCAATTGTGTTTTCGGCCCTTGCCTATGTGGGCTTTGTATATGTAAGTTTTGGAAGGACTTAAGTGGATAAAAGATATTTATTTTTTTAATAAAATTTATATATTAAACTTTAAAACAACATTTTAATAATATACAAATTATTTAACATAAGTAAAAATTCAAAATAAATGATAGATTTATTTAATCTAAAAGAAATTATTTAACAATTTATACAATAAATTTTAGGATATAAAATTTATAAATTAATATTATACCTAAATAAATTTGGTGGTAGAAGTGTGCCTCTAATATTGTTCCCTTCATGTTTTCAGCCCTTGCCTCTCTTGGCTTTGTATACGTAAGTTTTGAAAGGCCTTCTTTAAAAAATTACTTATAAAAATTATTTATCTTTATAAAATTTATATAGTATATTTTGTGTTATGTAAAAATATTATTTAATAATATGTTTAATAAAATATATAGGTTAATATAAAATTCATAAGTTAAAATTTAAAATAGATGATAAATTTATTTAATAATTTATAAAATATGGAAAATTTATTTAACAATTTATAAAAAAAATAAAAATTATGATGTAAAATTTATAGGTTAATGTTACATATAATGTTATATCTGCATTTCACTTTGTTTATTTACTAACATATTTGATGTTTACTTTTACTAGTTGTAAATTCTAAATTTACTTCATTCATTTAGTGAGATATGGGTCTTTAAAAAATTACTTATAAAAAATATTTATCTTTATAAAATTTATATATTAGATTTTGCTTTAGGTAAAAATATTATTTAACACTATGTTTAATAAAATATATGGGTTAATATAAAATTCATAAGTTAAAATTTAAAATAGATGATAAATTTATTTAACAATTTATAAAATATGGAAAATTTATTTAATAATCTAAAAAAAAATTATGATGTAAAATTTATAAGTTAATGTTACATATAATGTTATATTTGCATTTCACTTTGTTTATTTACTAACATATTTGATGTTTACTTTTACTAGTTGTAAATTCTAAATTTACTTCATACATCTAGTGAGATTATGGGTCATTATATTATGACTATAATTTATGAATAGTTAATATAATAAGAGTTTTTAAATATATCATAATCAAATGTTAAAGGGTTTGAATATCGAACCTAACATAATTGGCAAGCAAAGTAGGGTCCTTGGTTGAATGTCCATTAGGATGATAACTAGGTTGTGGTAGTGATGACGATCCAAGTTCAAAAAACCTGAGAAGTTTGCTCCCTTATGAACATTGTGTGTAAGTTGATGAGGCCAGATGCAAGGTCTAAAAGATTTTGATTGACATAATAGATAACCCCATAATTGTGACTCTACCCAAAAGTATCTCTATTGTAAAATAATTCTTGTATAGAGTTTTCTACACTTTCCAAACAAAAAAGGGTTTTAACCACTAGAAAAGGTCCTTGATTAGTTACGTGGAATTAAACAGTGGCTACTAAAAAAACAACACTTTTTGTTGAGATTTTTAACTAAAATTAGATATATCTAATTTTTTATGAATGATTATTCAATCTCGTTATATTCATTTTTGAAATACATGTTCATACTTATGGAATATTGATTGTTTGAACTTGATTCATTAATTCCCTCTTATTATTCTTTAAAGAAAGGATGTAACCATTTTTTATAAACCTTATTTAGAAAGTGCTTTGGAAGTTAAGATTTTGATGACTGATTTGAGAATAGACATGGGTGTACATGCATTAAATTATGTTGATGAACATATATGTGGGTTGTTGTGCCTTACCATGAGGTCTAAGGGTCAGGACTCCTAGGGTCCTCTTGTCACCTTTGATGAACCCCCATGTGATCTTGTCATTGTTAATTGATTTGGATTGGATCAATATATTTTTTTTCATCCATCTCGATGCTTGCAGAGTGGAAAAAGTGAAGGAATCAACTAACCGGACCCTTTTTACTAGTGGGACCCAATTTGGCAAATTGCGGTATGAAACCTTTCGAGAGCATTTTGAGGCATCAAACAACATTTTTTTTGGGTAAAACTTTGTCGCTCTAGTGCAACACCTATTTTTCTTATTCTACACATAGAGACCTTTCCAAGGACGTGAGAATCACATCAATCAGAGTCCATATGCAAAAGTTATGCCACTCAAAAGTTGACCTTCCTGTTTTCACCACCATAATTTGAGAGGATACCACGTCATCCCCCATTATGCATGAAAATGGGCTAGACACGTGATTATAATGAAGAATACTCTAGAAGACTCTATATTGTAGCTCTAATTAAGAGTTGAGGCAGTCAAACCTAACCACCAGTAGGCTATCAAGTTATGTTATAACTGGGCCACTAAGAGGAAAAGAGGTTCCATTCTTTAAAGTGCATTTGTTCCATAGATGAGTAAAAGTATCCAAAGGGATAGGAAATAGAGCACACATAGAGGATTTGTACACCGTAGTAGCCCACGAGCCACGAACAATATTTCTTTGTACTCGCAACCATAAATCCATTTAGAGAAAGAGAGCAGAGCGACCTCACCTTCCAACTGGGTTTTTCTCCCGAAAAAGTTTCCTAGGTCATATCGTGTGTTAAATGTGTTTGTGAGCTTTATTTCATCGTTCTCTATATTCACATGCATACACTATTAACATGAATCTACAAATTTATAAATCTAAAGAGATATAAATTTGTAATAGTGTAGATGTTGGACTTTTAAGTATAATTTTATTAGATCTGTTGTGAAGAACTATCCAGTGGAATATACACAATCGTTTACGGATCATTAAGCCTTTGTAACAATTAAGGCATCAAGTTTCAATGGAATAGGGACAATGATGGTGGTATAAAACAAAGACACATGCATTATGGTTTTCTACATCCTGAAGATGAACCATAGTTGGGGGTTCGAAATGTCGATCATCTAATACAACAAATGCGATGGATTCAGAAAGAGATTTGCAACAAGATAATAATCGTAGAAACATTAAGTCTAAAATTATCAATGACGTTACTTGGATGAGCTTAATACCTCTTTACTTAATTCACAATTCTTGTAGCTACATTCCATATGTATAGTGCATTTGAAGCTTGTATAATCAATTTTCTATGGATGCACATATCACATGGAGTGACTAAGCGCCCCAAATAAGCTCCAAGACAATGGTAAATATATTTCTTCAGAGTGATTTTTTCTTTACAATTTACTTTTATGGGTAAATATGTTATCTTCCCACCTCTCTTTTCAATTTTTCCAATGCATTTCTCACTAATCAATTTATATTGTTATCAATCCATTAAACTAATTACATCGATTTACTTAATTCTTCTTACATCCTAAACTTATACCTTGATCCGTTAAGTACATAGCTAATCTTTAAATTCTAAATCAAAATCATAATATTTAACACTAGCCCTTGGAATTTGAAGTGAAAATATTTAGATGTTTGGCATTTACTTGCAACTCTAAAAACTCTCACTACTTTACACCATTCAATGTTACAAAGAAGATTCTAGCCTTAAGATAACATATGCTCTCGCCTTAAGAGAACATAGGCTAACTTTCTTTCACCACTTCAAGAAATTAAATTGTAGGAATTGTAAGAATGTTAACCAAGACAGGTTTAGAAATACTATTATTATTTATTAAAATTGCAAGCCTAATAGAGTTTTTCCTCCTTTCATATATTGCTTAGAAATTTGTTTCGATCATTATTGTTGCAACTTGCAACTTTTGAAATCTTGAGAACAATGTTCATGATTATTCATTCCTTAAGGAACATGCCACCTTTCTTTAATTCTAGGACATATAAAATGATCCTATTGATATTGGGTTAGTGAGAGAATCTAATTTTAAGATAAAAGCATTTCCAAATGATATAATATTTCAGAACATTATCTAATCCAAAATTTATATAGATCTTGTACGATAAAGATATCTTCTCATTAACATAAAACCACATAGAACACTCGTTAAAATAATATTAAAAAGTGTTGCATCCAGCCGGTAGTCCCTGCCATAATGTTTGTTCGTTTCTTTCAAATAAGATCACTTATACAGTCAGTCATGTAGTGTTAGGCCATGAAAGTTATATTAACTTGAATGCAGTATTGTGAGGCCACAAAAGTTATATTAACTTGAATGAAAATTGATTAACATTTTCTAAAACTTGGTATGATAAGCTTATATCTGTATGCAAGGTTGTTGTTTAGTATGTACATAGGTTTCCGTTTAGTATGTACACAATGACTATGTATTTGGAGTTTATATGCGTAGTCTTTAATTATACAAAATTTATGTGATTTATAAAAACATTTTAAAGATTTAACCAACAAAATCTAGATTGAATCTACTTTTATAGAGATCAAGCCAATCCATATTGAACCTAATTTCTAAAGAGACTTAATTTTTAATTTAATTAATAACTAAGTTTCTATGGATTTTTTTCAAAATGAATTAATGCTTATATGAACTTGTTTACTCTTTAAATCAATTGAACACGGTTACATTTTCACAGCAAACCATTTCAACCACGCTACATTCTTGTTTATTGAATTTAATACGTATAAACTTGTTCACTTGGGAAGCCAATTGAGCCCACTTACATTTTTTCAATGGAATTCATACTATTGAATTTAATACTTTGTTTAAACTTGTTTGCTTGGGAAGCCAATTGATCCGAGATACATTTTCTTAACGAAATTCATACTTTGTATGAACTTGTCTACTTTGCAAACCAGGTAAAGCTTGCTATTGAATGCTGGGAATGTAGTAGGAGTCGAGCAATGGTAATCCAATAATGGTATGGTGATTTATCTTTTACTAGTATTAAGAAACTGATGAATTATATTTTCATAATGATGCATTTTACTCGGTAATTTATTGTGCATTCACATGCATGAACTTGAAAATAGTTTGTTAATTGTTTTGTTATTAACATAACATTATATTATTCATTTGGTCATTTTGTGCAGAGTTGATTTGAAGAGAGAAAATTGACTCCTGAGGTTGCATTCAATCCAGTGAGTAATGTAACTCAAAACATAAACAAATGAAAATAATATGTATGTTATAGTCATAAAGAATTTAAATAGAACAATAAATTGAACACAATATGCTACAGTTCTTGTAGTATCTTTTAGGAAGTTTAAAACTTTTAGACGTTAGACCTAAATAAAAATAAATAAATAAATAAATAATCCAATCGTTTACTGTTTTTTCAATGTTTTATGCACACATTGATAAAGGCCATGACTTTGTCGGAAGTAAATGAACTTGTCAGCCACTGATCAAAAAATTTAGTCTATACAGAAGATAGAAACTACACCATGAATTGACAAAATCATAACCAACCAATTCTTGAAAGTAACTATGTAGTTTTCGTTAGACAATTATCATTATGATGCCCTGAGAAATGATAGAAAGTTTATACTTACTAGCATTTGGGATATTTATCACAACCAATAAAATTACCAGCACCATGACGACTTACTTTGAAGCTCAATGTCCCATCCTCACAGCTGTGAGCTTCACCACAATAATTACCATCAGTTCATAATAATAATAATATCATTTGCAGTGAATTTAATCTTGAAACATAATTTCAAATCAAATATACCAAACCTAGCATTTAATAACAAAATTACTGCTCAAAGCATTCAATGAGAGAAATAGTTTTTCAATCCACTCGAAAGTATATGTCGAACAACAACTTGGATTAGTACAAGAACAACAATTCATTCTGTATTAACTGAACAAGACAGAAATATATCTCAAATATCACAATCAAAGCAAAATACTACATCGCCTAATAAAGGAAAATAAAGGAAAAGATTCTTAACACTCTTTTATTAGAGGTTCTATAATATAAATGTCTTAACAAATAAAAACCATAGATGCAATTCCTAATGATATGAAATTTGTTAAATATAAGACAACTTTGGGGTTTGAAATGCGGTAGAAGATTGTAAGGTGCAGTGCGAGAGAGTAATCTGCAACTCCTTCCAGTTGAAGACTTGCCCAACGAAATTTTACATTGATTATTGATTTAACACAGACTTGAGATAGAAGTTTGAAGATCCAAATAATTTACAATTTTACAAATGCTTGGTGTTCAGGAAGGATGAGAGTAACTAGAGATGAAATGGGGAGCTTTACGATAGGTTCTGTACCATTTCTAGCTGTATGAGGTGAGACACGCCCTTATTATTAGGCGGGTGTCTTAGAACAAAGATCATTTCAATAAACGTGCTTGGAACAGAGATCATTTCAATGAATTTTCATCCCGGCAGCCTGAACAAACCCGAGCGGAAGCTAACATGCAATGGAATGAAGAGCGGAAGAACAACATGTTTGCAATGCAATGAAGAGGGGAAGAGGGCGTAAGAGGGTGGTGGAATGAAGGTGGCAGCTGTAAACAATCCTGGCAGCCAGCAATGACAAGTGTAAGCTTGTAAGCTCGATGGGTTTATGCGATGCTGTCTCAACAACTTTGAAAACTTTGCTTCGACCTTTGTTTCAAAAAATTTAAATAAAATAACTTGCCCCAACCTTCAGTTTAAAAACTTAGGATAAAATAGCTTTTGAAAACTTTTCTTCGACCTTCGTTTCAAAAACTTTAAATAAAATAACTTGCCCCAACCGTCAGTTAAAAAACTTAGGATAAAATAGCTTCCCCTCGCTAAAAACAACATTGGGGCACGTGAAGCTTGCAATAAGAGGCTAAATTCAAAAGTTTGGTTAAAATTTTCATAATGCAAAATTGTTAGCAATAAACTTTGGTTAAGCACTGAAAATTTACAGTCAACCGATGAACTAATAACTAGTCAATGCTCGAGCAAACACTATAGTCCTTGCGCTGCCATAGGCAGGGACTAATAAGTCGCAAATTTTGGTTAATTACACATTCTTCAAAGCACAATTTGTTCATTATAACTTTGTAGTTGCAATTTTTGTTGTAAGTATGGTATATTCTCTAGTTGAAAATGGCTCATAATTAGAAATGAGCCATAGGTTTTTCAAATTTCACCACTTGAAATATATATTTTATGGTTCATTGTTTTAAGAAAAGATAGATCCTTATTAAAATATACCATCTAAAAACCTGGAAGTGTTTAAAAATGTATCATAAAGTTCGATAAGTTTGTGGGTTATGAAAACTCGCATGTTATTTAAGGGTTTCGTTGTGTCTTTATCTATTTACAACAAGGCCGCATAGCTAGCGTTCCTTGCCACTTAGTCTAAATAAAATATTTTGATGTCATAATATGTCGTAAGAGGTGTTCCCAACAATGATAAAATTATAAAATGAATTATATAAATATTTCTTTAACTCTTTTTCTTTTTCTTTTTACTTTGTAGGCATAATGTGGCATTGTGCTTGACATCTAACATAATCAATTACTATGATGGATATACTTTTTAATCCATCATGGGTATGACTATGAAATAAAAATGCTTTGGTTAGTAACAACACAATTTTAAATTCATGCATTAGGGATTTTTACATAATGGTTTGTGCTTCTAATGTTTCTAGTTTCATGCTAATATGGTCCCTTAGTTTCATGCTAATGGTCCCTTAAAAGTTTTATTTCATGTATGTATATAATGAGCGAGGCGTCTCATTTTTTTTATATATCCATGGCCTTTCGTGACCAAAACTTATGATATCAAAGGTGTCAAAGTATGATAATAACAAATTTAACATATATACATCGTGTTGTAAAAGACATAACCTCATTTTTCCTTTATATTAAAATTGATAAGAAACAGAATCGTCCAAGTTTCATTATAATATACATTTTAACCAGTGTTGCTCACTTGCAATAAAAATCTTAATACATATATATATAATATCAGCATTCAGATTGTAATGACAAATTGTTACACCAGGTAGGTGCATGAATATGAGTTGGAGATGGAATTGATGTTTAATGCACCAAGTTGTGGTTGGTGTGTCACATATGTCTTAATTTTATGAGCATTTGCATGCAATCAAAAGTACAACCTGACACCTCGACTAAGGGTTTTCCCTCTTGATATGGCTAACACGTAACCATGCAAAACAATTTATTATGTATTTCTTGAAAAGACCATGATTTATGGACATTTGTCAGCATATCAATTGCTGAAAAATTAAATTTATTATATAAAATTTAATGACAAGAAAATCGAGGTTATTTAATTTTTTAATACTAAACTTTCAAGAAACAATAATGATCTTTGTAAAATTAAGTTTAAAAAAAGGTTTGAATTTCCTTCGATTAAAATACAAAGATAAATGACGTTTGGAAAACTAAGTGATTATAGAAGGTTGGAATCTTTATTTACTTGTCCATAATTCTTGAATCAATAATAAATAACACTTCAATGTTAAATTACAATTTAAAATATATTTTTTTATTGAGAAAAATAAAAAATAAAGAATAACTTAAATTTTATATTTTAAAATATTTTAATAATATATTTTAATTTTTTTTATAATAATTTTAAATTAAATTTAAAACTAGTCATTACTTAATCATGACATTTAAAAACATTTGTTAACATTTGCCATTAGTGTATACAATTTACATGTAGTGTGAAAATATTTGAAGTGATCCCAACTAAATATATACATGTGAGAATTAATTCAAGATAATACATTTAATTTGATGTATTTAACCAGCCAAAGTAGTAAATCTTAACATCAGGTTACACACATGGAATTTGACAACGCTAATTTCCCCATTCATCATTGACACGATGCATTAAACCATGATATTTAAAGTCTACCTGATTTTCACAGAATACATAAAGATATTGCAAGCTAGTGGCCTCGTTGGTAATCTACCCTGCTAACCCACACGTAGGAAGCTCAAGTGCACTCTGTATGTTAGGGTTGCTGACCAATGTTTATTTTTGCTTTGGTTTAATGATTGAACTCTGCTACCTTGGCACAAAATTGTTTAATCTGAATTAGGTTCCGACATATGATGTGTCATACAAAGAGGGGTAAGTAGGACAATGACATAGTTTAGTCACTTCTGAAAATTATTGAAGTTACACGCAAATAATAATTATCATGACCATGATGAATAGACAGTTAATAATTTGTTAAACATAATGCTGAAAAAAGCAAGGTGTTAAATATTTCTTTTGAAATTTGTGAGGTGAGGTGTTGAATGCAACTACTCAACCTTATTCGACTATACAACCTAAATGAATTGGACACAGGGAATGTAGAAGGATGATGGTGTCAATCACGTGGAATGATTGGTGAGCAACAAAGATGCCTACTATCATTGGAGTCTTGTCCATACAAATGCAATACATTCATATCAGACATTGTGTTTTCAGATTTTGAAATGCAGTACCATCTCTAGTGAATTCGTTGACACTCACTTCAATAGTGCAAAGTACAATGATTGCACAATAAGACCTTATTGCTCTTGACCAATAAAAATGTAAATAAATAAAAATAATTAATAATAAATAAAAATAAAATCAAATATACTAATGTTAACTTTGTAAAATTTGGTTTAATTTTTTGTCAAAGGCGAAATTAACTGAAAATCAACGCAAAATCGATTGCGTTACTACTACCTGCAGCAAAGTAATAAGGCAACTCTTAGAGCAAAAAACAGGTCCCAACACTTAACATCAACAATGAAATAAAATAAAAAACCATAAGATAAATATAAATTAAAAGATTGACACAGATATGAGAACAACCACTAAGAAAAGTGAAGCAAAAGTTTAATGAACACATACAACAACAAAAAATAACTAAATTATATAAAAATTATACTTCAAAATTTTAGTTCTTTAAATCCTCTTAAACAATGTATAAATTATACTTCAAATTTTTAGCTCTTTAAATCCTCTTAATATAACTTCTTAGTGATAAATTTTATTTATCAATACCAAATTTTAATATATTTAAATAAACAACCCATTATACTAATTATTAAATAAGTTCTAATAACAAATTCACATTTTATGAAACTTTTTATTCCTCTCATTAATACATAGTGAATATATTATAATTATCCAATCAAATATTAAAAATATTAATTAAAAATATTAGAAAGATAATTACCACGTTTTTTGATCAAGTAAGAGTAGGACCTTCTATTCATCTATAAAAAATACATAATGTACATAATACAAAGGAGCAGCACCAGCTCTGTGAAAATTCCACAGACAGCTGGACTGACAAAAATCCGAACCTATCTCCATAAACTGTGAAAGCCCACACAAAACATCCAAAAAACATTCCGCCCTCAAGGCATCACTCTAGACAACCAAAGAACTAGATACCTGTTGTCCAACATGTTGCGCAACAAAGACCTGCCATGCACCACAACCGCCGAGCATCCAAAAACCTGAACGCCAATGATGACAGGGCCCACCGCATCGAAGGCCCACAAAATTGCACCATGTGACCATCCAAAGGCCCACATAACCACATCAAAGACCAACCTGAACCTTCGATTATCTGAATAACCCGAAGACCAAGCGAATCAACCATCAAAGATCCAACGGTTATAAACTAATTTCGGGCTTACACTTGGCCCGTGCTTTAACTCTTTATACGGACCCGAAAGGAAGCATAAGCCACCTCTCTAACCTATTTCGGGTCCGAAAGCAGAAATAACTGTTGTGTAGCTATTCCGCCTGAAATCCACAGGATGAAGGGGATCAAAAGCGGTCTTGTCAACTAGCCTGCTTAATAACTTCCTTAGCGAATCCGAAGAATAAACAAACCTCCACCCTAAAATTTTCGGGTCCAGATGGAGAAATAACGAACATGAGATTAATCACCCAAAATCCATAGGATGAAGGTGATCTCGGAAACTAGCACACTTCTTACCTAATCATACAAACCCGAAAGGAAACCTATGCCACCTCTCTAAACAATTTCGGGTTTGAATGAAGGAATAACAGTCGAGCAACTAATCTGCCCGAAATCCCCAGGATGAAGGATATCCAAAGAGGACTCGTCGACTAGCCCACTCTTTACCCTCCCTGACGGACCCGAAGATTAAATAAGCCACCACACTTTAATTTTTCGGGTCCGAATGGAGAAATATCGAACGTGTAGTTTACTGCCCGAAATCCATAGGATGAAGGCGATCTCGGTTACTTGCCCACTCTTTACCATTTCAAACAGACCTGAAGAATTGACCTACGAGCCATTTCTAGCCCGAAATCCATAGGAAGATGGATTTCAAGGCAAACTTTGGTCAGGTGCCTGCATCCTGCCTGCCTTCCTGCCCGCTATTTACCACATGCTACTAACCTGTGATTGTTCCATTTTCTTCAGTTTCCACTAGTCTTCTCATGCTTTGGAAGTACTCCCTGTCTTTGGTAGCCTGTCTGTGACAGTCTTCGCGCAATTTCCCTGGGGGAGTCAACATCCAGTCATATCTTCTATTACTTTTTGAATAGAGTACTCCTTCATTCACCAACCTATCCGCTAAACTGTTGGTTGTTCTGCGCACATGAACAAAATTGAGGGTTCTCAGGGCTCTCAGGTGGGATTGTATATGTTGATAGACCTACAATAACCGCCAGTGTTTCGACACTCTTTCTGGTGCTGTGCCATTGCATATTTTCTTGACCGAATTAATTATCAATTCAGAGTCAACTTCAATGATGGTGTTCTGCAAATTTGATTCCATCAAGATTTCTAGGCATTGCTCTAGGGCCATGAGTTCCGCCATATTGTTAGTGGCCTTCCCCAAATGACTATGAAAGATGACTTTTATGTAACCCTGCTCATCTCTTAGGACTCCGCCATAACCAGCCACCCCAGGGTTTCCTTTAGAGGCACCATCTATATTGAATTTCAAAAAGCCATAAGGGGGAGGTTGCCAGAAATCCTTACCTGCTGTTATATGACTTACCATCTTGCTTATGCCCTATGGGAAAGGTACCTGTAGACCCAAATGCAATAGTATTTGAGCATCCTGGTTTTGAGGTGGCTTCTCAGGGGGTTTGTTTAAAAGAATACCTACAGTCTCTTGGAGCTATCTAATGATCTGAGCTATGATGCTCTGGGATGAGCCAATTCTGTTCTTGAAAATCCTATCATTGTGTTCTTTCCAAACATCCCAGATTAGAAAGCCTGGAACCAGAGCCCAAGCTTTATTGACTATTTCATTTTCAGAGAAGTTTCTTCTCCAATTCTTCAAAGTACCAGTGATGCTGAAATTGTCCCTATCTGTTTGTTTGAAGATTGAAGCCACCCAATTCCACAAGGTGGAGGTGAATGGGCATAGGTTGAGTAGGTGTTCCATAGTCTCTTCTTGCAATTCACATAACTGGCATCTAGATGGACCTGCTACACATCTTTTTCGAAGGTTTTCCCACGTTAGAATTTTATTATGTTGCACCAACCACATGAACAGTTTAATTTTCATCCAGTGTGGGCTCTGCCATAGATCCCTCCATACCTTATCACGGTTTGTAAATTCAAGCCCTAGGGCCATTCTCTTAGCTTCTTTGAGGTTGTAGTTTCCTTCATTTTTTCTTCAGTTTCTTTGAGGTTATAGTTGCCTTCATTGTTTCTTCAGCTTCTTTGAGGTTGTAGTTGCCTTCGTTGTTTCTTCCCCATCTCAGTTGGTCTGGCGATGCTGATGTCAAAATCTTTCTCTGTTCCAAGATCATTGCAAGAGCTTCTGCCTGGGTCTTCAAAGGAGTTTCTTCACTATATACCAGGTCCTTCCATATTCTCCATTTGCCCTTGTTCCTAGACTGATCCCAGAAGTCACTTACCCTGAGTAAACCTTTATTGTCAGTGTCATTCTTGAGATTGGCAAGTTCCTCTCTTACCAGGTTAGGTTCCTGTTGCTAGTTGTCCTCCCAGAACCAAGCTAGGTTTCCATCTCTGATCTCCCAAAAACTGTGTTTCTAAACAATAACTTTGTTCTCCCATGCTTTATTCCAAATGTGGGAGCCTTTGATGAGCCCAGACATTCAAATGAGGTCCCTTTCTTGCCAATTATTTGCATACTTTTGTTTCCAAATATTTGCCCAAGGGGTTACCAATTCCTTTAGCCATCTCCACCATAGTTTAGCCCCCAAAACTTTGCTTAGGGTTTCAGGGTCATGAAGCCCCAAACCTCCATGTGTCTTGGGTTTACAGATCTTATCCCATGCTACCAAAGCCCATTTCTTTTTCTCTTCCCCTTTGCCCCATAGAAATTCCCTTTGGATATTTCTAATGTGTTGCACAACTCCCTTAGGAGCAAGAAGGACTGAGAACATGAAGATGGGAACAATTTGTAGGACAACGTTTGTTAGCACTAGCTGTCCTGCTAAATTCAAAGACCTACTTGTCCAATTCTGAACTTTGTCTTGAGTTTATTATTGATTGGCTCCCAAACTGCCTTGCTCAGGGGTTTGTCTATTAGAGGTATTCCCAGATATTTGGAGGGTAGCTGTTCTCTTTGAAAGCCGAGAATTCTGGTGAGGTTCCTCTGAATAGCAATGTCAGTATTAAAAAAGAAAATCTTAGATTTGGTAAGGCTTACCTCTGTACTAGCATCCATAGCAAAGTCGTTTAGAATTTGCTTGAAAGCTTTAGCTTCCTTGACCGTGGGTGTACCCTACAACATAGTGTCATCCACAAATTGTTGATGAGTCAAGGCATCTCCATTCCGGGTGAGTTTGAGACCCTGGATTTTTCCTTCTTCTTTGGCTGATTTGATCGTATTGCCTAAACCTTCCATCATGAGGATAAAGAGGAAGGGGGAGAGCGGATCTCCTTGTCTGAGGCCTCTCGAAGGCCTAAAGGTTCTGGAAGGTGAGCCATTAAGCAGGATTGAAAAACTAGCTATGGTGACAAGGGCCATTACCCATCTTATCCAGTTATGGTCAAAGCCATAAGCTTTTAGTACTTCCTTGATGTATGCCCAGCTTAGCTTATCATAAGCTTTCGCTAGGTCAAGTTGCATGATCATACCTGCTTGCTTATTGCTCTTGAGAAAATGTACCACCTCGTGAGCTTTAATGATGTTATTCGGAATCTGTCTTCCTTCCACATATCCAATTTGCTCCTCAGACACAAGAGTTGGAAGAAGGGGCTTGAGCCTGTTTGCAATTACTTTGGATATAATTTTGTACACCACATTGCATAAAGCTATGGGTCTAAATCTATCCGGTGTCATAGCTCTTTCCTGCTTTGGAATCAAAGTTATGAAAGAGGCATTAAGCGCCCTTAAAACAGTTTTGTTTTTCCTTGAGTCCTCCACCACATCAAGGATATCTTGTTTGACTATTTCCCAACATGCTTTGAAGAAGTCTACATTGAACCCATCCGGGCCTAGAGCTTTCCCATTTTGCATCTCTTTGATAACTTCGCTGACCTCCTCTTCAGTCACTAGCCTATTAAGATTGTGATTGTCCTCTCTAGTTACAAGCTTGGGAATGTGCTTTGTGAAATTATTAATAAATTGTGATCTGTCTATGGGAGGTTCCTCAACTATGCTTTAGAAATGCTGTACTAGAGCAGATTCTATTTCTTTGTGGGAGATGAGTTGTTTTCCTTGAGTATCTTTGATTATTGAAACCCTGTTATGAGACCTGTGATCCATGGTTGACTTGTGAAAAAACTTTGTGTTTCTTTCTCCTTCTTTTATCCATTGCACTCTCAATTTCTATCTCTAGAAGATCTCCTCTTGCTTGCATTTTTCTTCCCATTCTTGTTGAAGAGAGTCAGCTTGTACTTTCCTTTCCTCGGTAAAGCCATCTGAGATGAGGACCTGGTTAATTCCTTGAAGTTTCTGTTCAACTTCTTTTTTGGCTTTGAAGATATTGCCAAACTCATTTCTGTTCCAATCTTTGAGCCTGAGTTTGATGTGTTTTAGTCTCTGATGCAGAAGGAACATGTTAGTTCCCTGAACGGGCATATCTTCTGCCCACCATTTACTTATATTGCTGATGAAGTCAGGGTGGGTGAGCCAAATGTTTTCAAACCTGAATGGTCTGTTTCTCAGAGTGCCTATAGTAGAAGCTTCAAGTTGGATAGGCCAGTGATCCGAGCCTCCAAAAGGGAGGATTAACGCAGACAAGTCGAGGCTTGTGAGAATGAGGTCCTCAGAGATTATGAATCTATCTAGTTTAGAGGCAACTTGAGAAGCCCCTCCCCGCTTATTATTCCAGGTGAAGGTACCATTTCTGGTCTCCATATCTACTAGCCTCATGTCGTTTAGGAAATTCTAAAAGGCTATGGAGTCTCTGCCTAGTATTCTGGTCCCACTTTTTTTTTCTGTAAGAGATCTAATCATATTAAAGTCTCCTCCCAGAATCCAGGGCATAACAGGGTATCTTTCTCTTAGCTCCTCCAGTGAGATAAGAAGCCTGAGTTTGTCTTCAAGTTTTTGAGGACCATAGACATTTGTGATCAAATAGACTTCCTTATCACCTAAAGGTTGGATCACCATCGATAGGTAATTCCTGGATGCTTCAGCATCTAGGATTCCAAGTTTCTAGGGGTTCCAAAGTGTGAGAATCCCTCTTGCTGTGTTGTCTGCTTTAACTTCTAGATATTCATACTTGATGAGCCATTTGCTATGTATCTCTCTTATTTTATCTATTGAACATTTTGTTTCCTGGATAAACACCATATCTGGTTTTTCTTCTTTTATTCTGTTGCTAAGATTTCTCTGTTTCCTTTTACTTCCTATACCCCTAATATTCCAGGTTGTAAGCTTCATTAAGAAAGATTTGTAAATGAGTAACTAGTGAGATATTTCATCTTACCTGAGTTGATCATGAGTTTCCCACACTCTATCAGTAGCTCATTCTGTCTTTTTCTTCCTCTTTTCCTTCCTAGGTTCTTGGGAGCGTGTCTTGATGTTGCCTCCATCGTTTTTACTCCTCTGTTTTTCTGGCTATCATGGTTTCTTTTGACTCCAAAACCCTTTGCTTGAGATCTCTAAAGGAGGAGTTGTTGTACTTTGTCGAACTCCTCTTGTGGTAGAGAATCAACCCCTTTGGTGGTTCCCTACTCCAGGAACTTTTCTAGATTAAGATTCTCCCTTTCAAGAATTTCCTACAGGTCGTGGTCCTCTGTTCCAACCTCACTTGGGGTCATCTCATGGTCCCTGTCGAGTTCCATAGTGCTTGGCTGATCCTCCTTTAGTTTGTTGTTTACAGGAACATCCTCCATTCTATCATCTTTTTCCTTCTCTGCTAGACTATCCTCCAATACCTGGTTCATCCCATTGTTCCCATCTTCTTCTAATATCTTGAATCTGTTATGACCTGGTTACTTCTCCTCGTTGATTTTCTTCTGGTTCTTTTTCCCTCCTTTCCCTTTGCCTCCCACCTTGGTAAAGCCTTCAGTATCTTTGCCTGTGTTGGTTTTGATATTACTCTCCATTTTGTTTAATGGGCAATATTCGAAGAGGTGCCCGTGTTCATGACATTTGCGACATCTAAATGGGACATGTTCATAGTCCACCGCCTGCACCCATTCTTCATCATATACTTCTAGAATGATTTCGTCCGGAAGTGCTCCAGATAGGTCCATTTCTACGCATATTCGGGCAAAGGAGGTATATTTTCCTCGCAGAGTTGCATTTAATATTTTTTAAAAATGACCTAATAATTACCACTTTATTATAATATTATAAATATATTATAATTTTCCAACCAATATTAAAACTATTAAATAAGCATTATATTGATATATATCTAAATATGTTATTATTATTATTATATATTTATTTTATTTTAATGAGAATGATGTTTATAGAGAAAAGCATATGAAACATAATGTTAATGGTCATCATAAGCAAGGATATAGGTCATTTAGTTATGTTAAATAAATAAAAATAATGATTTGACTATGGTTTTAATGGTTTTTTTTCTCTACTAAAAAAGGATATTTTTTTGTTATTCACCTAAATGAATAAAAAAAGTATAGATTTGTAGAATTACCACTTGCTAGAAATATGACTGGACATGTCATTGAATAACAGATTGTAGTCGTAGACAAGACCTACCTGAGAAAGGCCAAAATGTTCACAAACCAGAGGCCCAAATAGAGATGAATAAGTTGATAAAAATAAATAAAAAAATTCATGTAACAACTAGAAGAAAACAAGAAATACAACTTGAAAGTACAAAATAATAATAATAATAATAATCTTGTAACAATTAGAAGAAAACAGAAATACAACTTGAAAGTACAACAAAAATAGGATTTCATAAGAGGGCACATGTAAAAAACAGAACTGCTAGTGTTGCCCTGCATTCTTTGGAGCTAAAATGTTGAGCACTTTTTATTTGTCACTGAAATACAGGGCATTGTGCTTTAGGTCATGATGGCAATAGGAATGGAGTGAGTGCTCTAAATTTTGTTGCCAATGTGGTCTTCAAAAATAATTAAGCCTCGATCCAATTTCAAAGCTCTTTTTGAGAGATTGTCCGTTGTGGAGTTGAAATCTAAAAAATAATTAAGCCTCGATCCAATTTCAAAGCTCTTTTTGAGAGATTGTCTATTGTGGAGTTGAAATCTCTGTAAATGTGTTGAAAACTAATCTCCTGGAACTTCAATTTAATTTCCTTTATTATGCGTTTTGATGCTTCTAAATGTAGCACCTCTAGATGAGCCTCTCCTTTCAGCCAATCAACAACACATTTTGAGTCGCCAAGAATATGTATGTTGTTAATGTTTTTTGTTTTTTTTTTGTTTTTTGTTTTTTGTTTTTTGTTTTTTGTTTTTTGTTTTTTTGTTTTTTTGTTTTTTTTTAACTTAGCAAGCATCGTGAGAGTCCATGCAACTATCAATTTAGCCTTGGTATTGATCCAAATCCAATATCAATTCTCAAATGGATGGATCAGTTAGTTAACAACTTGATCATCCCTCCTCCTCCATACACCTTCCATTGAGATGCTCCATAAAAAAAATCCCCACAACATGTTTTGTCATATGGATGGAAAAAAAACTCTTTTGTAAGGTTTTAATTTTTTGAAAGGAAGGTAGTCCCTGAAATGGATGATGATCTTGGAGACTTAGGCGAGAATGAATATCTTAGCATCTCTAAAAATGACCTTATTTCTTAACAACCAGATTCCCCATGCGACAAATATAGGCAGGGTATGATGCTTGTACTTCTTCGCCCAAGTAAAAATAGTTTCTTCAAAGGAGGAATTCTTCATATCTTCTTTGATGCCTAGAAATTGAACAACATAGGACCATATTCCCTGAGTGAAGTTAGAATACATCAGAAGATGGTTAGTAGTTTCTTCTTGTTGATTGAATAAAACACATCCACTAGGGCCTTGAAAACCCTGGTTTTGAAGGTTTTCCCAGGTCAAAATTTGGTTGTGGAGCATCATTCAAGTAAAACACCTTAACTTGTTTAGAATTGGCCATTTCCAGATATGTCTATGCCACCATCTATCATTTGTTTTAATATCTGAGTGTACAATCTCCTCATAGGCTGAACTGGCTCTAATATTACCAGCTAAGAAGTCCCAACTCCAGACTAGAGAGTCCCTAGAGTTCTTCAATCTCACTCCATTAATATTTAGCTCTATTATGAAGGTGTTCCATTCCTCCACTAAAGTGTCCCTTAATCCTAAGTCTGCTGAGGACCTCCAATACTTTTTGACAGGGTTGAGAGGAATTTGGATTTTTTATATTGTGAAGATAAATGAATGCTTTAGATTCTAGACCTTGTCTTAATTCATAAAACAATTTGTATACTTTGGCACCACCAATGAAGGGATCCTTGCTGAGGATGACTTGCATTCCATCCCCCACTTTCCAAACTAAACAGTTGGAGAGATGGGAGTAGGAGGCCATGAGGGATTTCCAAACCATAAAGCCTTTTTCAGGTGGGGAAGAAGGTTGTCCTCTGATCTAGTCCACAACCTTATGTCTACTTAAATATTTTTCTTTTATGAACTGACTCCACAGACCTTCCCCGAATAGACTTATCCATAGATTCTTCAATGCTAATGCTTTGGCAAACCGGGATAGATTTTTAAAGCCCCAACCTCCAAAATTTTTGGGAGTAGATAGGATGGACTAATTAGTAAGATGAATATTTACTTTTCTTTTTCTGGCCCTCAAAAAATTGAAAATCAGTTGTCTAATCGATACAAGGGTTGCTGTTGGGTCCCTATAATACTAGTGATTACCCCATTAATATTGTAGTTATACCCCTTATTTATATTGTTGTGCCCCTATTACCCCCCATATTGTTATTTCTGTGCCCCATAGAAGCCCCCTATTGTTATTTGTGTGGCTTTATATTATTATTGTTAGGTCGGCTGGATTATATTGTGACTCCTTAGACTCCTATATATAGAAAGGAGGTTTTGTCATTTGTATCATCGAAGAATTGTTCATTTATGTAATGTAAAGGAGGTTGCCCCCTCGAAGAGGCTGAATTCTAAGGCGTTGATCTATCTTTTCTATCTTTTCTTGAGTTGGTTTCATAACATTTGGTATCAGAGCTTTGGATTCTAGGGTTTCGCTGCTCCAAACAGGTCATCGTGGCATTTTCGCTATAACTTTTTTTCTGTGACGTTTCAGAAGTCGCAAAAAAAACCCATTTGAGAAGAATTGGCGCTGAACCTTGGGTCCGAATTTCAGAGCTTTTCGCGCGATATTTTCGGAGATATGATCTGAGGAAGTTGGCCTTTCTGCAGACTCCTGAATTACATTCAAAACAGGTGACCTGGGGAAAATCGTCATAACTCTCTCTCTGAGGATCGGATTGAAATTTCATAAAAAGGTACAGAAAGAGGACGGACTGTAGTTTCTTGTATGTGTGTTTCAGATTCAAAGGTTGAAACAGTGACTCGTGGCACGTCGTACAAGTTCGCTCTACTGAACCAGTCTAAAAGCAAGTCACTGTGGGAGATTTCACATAACGCTTACTTGGAGAATCCAATTTGGCTCAGACTTGTGGCATTGGAAAGAGGACGCAGAAGGCTACTACAGGTAGCAATTTCAGAACTGGATGATCCGAAATTACAGAGATACATCAGATTCAATATCAGGCTTCTATAAAGTGAAAAAAGGTGTGTAGTTTTTTTTAAAAAAAGTTTATGTAAGCTTGGTTTAACGGAATTCAAAGGGCATAGTAAAGCATTATTATCGGTAACTGATGCCCCGAGGAAAGAAAATGCAAACACCTAGTAAGGAACCTGAAAGCTCTAGCATGACTCATGAAGAAGAGGAAGAAATGCTACATGATATATCAAAATTACAAGAACAAGTGCAACAAATGTCACGCTCACAAAAGCTAACAGAAGCTAAGATAAGTGGCGTGGAATCTAAGATAAATGGCGTGGAATCTAAGATAAAGGGCATGGAAACTAAGGTGGAGGATTCGATGGCAAATTTGAAGATAGATTTGAAGACAGACATGGAAGAATTGAAGAACTTGCTACAAGAAAGGGTCACTAATGGTGAAAAGGTAGTAAAGGAAACTCATGATGAGAACAAAAGAAATGTTAATCATGATTCCATAGACTCTAATGTTGGATCGAAGACTCACCATGTTCCAAAAATCGATATGAGGAAGTTTGATGGCAAGGATCCCGCCACATGGATATTACAGATGGAGCAATTCTTCGATCTCAATAATGTGCAAAACACACAAAAGGTACGTATGGCAACTTTATATTTGGAACCAAATCAGTTTGTATGGTATCAATGGCTTTGTTCTCGTAAACAATTTATCACTTGGGCAATTTTTACGGAAGAATTGATAGCACATTATGAGGATACAAAAAGCAACACTTTTTTTAGCCAATTGATAAGTCTCAAACAAAAGGGTTCAATAATGGAGCACATTGAGGAGTTCCAAAAATTGAACATAAGGGTAAAAGATATTCCAGAGGAGCATAGGATTGATGTGTTCATAGGGTCTTTAAAGGATAATATCCAACATGATGTGCGCCTTTGGGAACCTGATTCATTAGAGAAGGCATTCAGGTTAGCAAGAAAAATGGAAAGCAAAATTATGGCAACTAGGAAGCATACCACTCACAACTATAAAGATGGAAGTGTTGTTGCCCATAGTCTTCCACAACCTACAAGGTTGACACCACAACAATTGGAAGAAAAAAGAGCAAAAGGGCTTTGTTACAATTGTGATAGCAAATACACAAAAGGTCATAAGTGTGCTGAGAAGAAATTATTCTACATAGATTGTGAAGAGGAAGAAGAAAAGGAGCAAGAAAGGTCAAAAGAAGAGGATATATTCCAGGAACAAAGCCTAGATGAAGAACAAATAAATCCGACCATATCTTGTAATGCATTGGCGGGAATTACCACTCCTCAAACCATCAAGATAGAAGGACAAATCAAGAAGAAAAAGGTAATAGTGTTGATTGATTCAGGAAGCACCCACAATTTTATTCATTGTAGGGTAGCAAAAGAATTGAATTGCTTCCTATATCCAGCACCAGAGTGTCAAGTGATGATTGCAAATGGAGGAACAATAAATTGCTCTGGAAAGTGCCATAATATCAAGCTATCCATGGGAGAATATGTATTGACTAGCCCAATGCTTTCCATTCCAATGGGAGGTGCGGATGTTGTACTAGGAGTCCAATGGCTACAATCCTTGGGTACAATAGCTTTTAATTTTCAAGAACTTTTCATCAAATTTTCTTCGGAAGGAAAGGAAGTTGAATTAAGGGGTATTGCAGGGAAACCAGGAAAGATAATCAGCTCTCATGGTATGACAAAGCTTCTAAAAAAGGAGCAAAGAGGTGTAATTGCACAATTATGTTCGCTAGATGTTTCCACATTGGAATCATCTATTTCTCCAGATCCAAAAAGTCTTGGACAATCATTCCAAGGTATTTGAGACTCCCAAGGGTCTCCCACCTATGCGTGATCATGATCATGCTATTCATCTGATTCCAGGAAGTGTTCCTCCAAACATCAGGCCGTACAGATATCCCTATGTCCAAAAAAGTGAAATTGAACGTATGGTTGCAGAAATGCTAGAGGCTGGTATAATTCAACCGAGTCAAAGTTCTTTCTCAGCTCCAGTAGTATTGGTGCACAAGAAGGATGGATCATGGCGCATGTGTCCAGATTATAGGGAGCTCAACAAGCTCACTATTAAAGATAAGTTCCCCATTCCTGTTATTGATGAATTACTGGATGAATTGCATGGATCAATTTACTTCACCAAGTTGGATCTTCGTTCGGGATATCATCAAATCAGAATGAAGATTGAAGACATTCCAAAAACGACATTTAGAACTCATGAGGGTCATTATGAATTTTTGGTCATGCCTTTTGGCCTTACCAATGCACCTTCAACATTTCAAGGTTTGATGAATTCAATTTTCAAACCATTCCTTAGAAAATTTGTGTTAGTATTTTTTGATGATATACTAATCTACAGCAAGTCTTGGAAGGATCATGTTGAACATGTTGACAGGGTGCTACAACTATTGGAGGAGAAACAATTATATGCAAAAAGATCCAAATGTTTCTTTGGAGTCCAGGAGGTGGAATATTTGGGTCATATTGTATCTCATGAAGGAGTTAAGGTAGACCCTAGCAAAATTAAAGCCATTAAGGAATGGAAAATCCCCACATCCATAAAGCATCTGCGAGGATTTCTTGGGTTGACAGGGTATTATCGCAAGTTTGTTAAGAATTATGGGAGAATAGCAGCACCTCTAACAACATTATTGAAGAAAGATTCATTTTCATGGACTCCAGAAGCAACAAAGGCCTTTGAACATCTTAAAGAGGCAATGTGCCAAGCACCGGTCTTAGCTACACCGGACTTCACAAAAACCTTTATTGTGGAATGTGATGCTTCAGGAAATGGAATTGGTGCTGTTCTAATGCAAGATGAAAGACCCATTGCTTTTGAAAGTCGTCCAATCAAGGGAAAGTTTTTAAGCAAAGCTATTTATGAGAAGGAAATGTTGGCAATACTCCATGCACTTAAGAAATGGCGACCCTACCTAATGGGAAGACACTTCAAGGTAAAAACGGATCATGATAGCCTTAAATACTTTTTAGAACAAAGATTATCCTCTGAAGAGCAACAAAAGTGGGTCACAAAGATGTTGGGTTATGACTTTGAAATCATCTACAAAAAAGGGAAGCAAAATGTGGTGGCAGATGCACTCTCAAGAAAGGATGAGGATGTGGAAGCATTGTTGTGTGCCATTTCTATTATCCAACCAGATTGGATAAACGAAGCAAGGGAGGAATGGAAGAATGACGAAGAAGTGTGGGCACTTATTCGAAAGCTACAACAAGATTCCAGTACTTCTGATACATTTAGCTGGAAAAATGATTCGTTATGGTACAAAGATCGCTTATACCTCTGTAAGAATTCCCAGCTAAAACAAAAGATTCTTATGGAATTGCACACTTCTCCCTTAGGAGGGCACTCAGGATTTTTAAAAACTTACCACAGGGTTAAGAAGGAATTTTTTTGGGATGGCCTTAAATCAGATATTCAAAAGTTTGTGGCGGAATGTTTGGTTTGCCAGCAAAATAAAGTTGAAACAATTAAGACACCGGGTCTATTACAACCTTTATCCATTCCAAGCCAACGTTGGGAGGAGGTTTCAATGGATTTTATCACAGGTTTACCCAAGTCTGAGGGAAAGAGTGTCATCATGGTGGTAGTTGACAGACTTACCAAGTATGCACACTTTTGTGCATTATCACATCCATTTAAAGCCAGTACAGTTTCTACTGCATTTATGGAAACAGTTCAAAAGCTACATGGAAACCCAAAGATTATTGTAAGTGACAGAGATCCCATTTTCACTGGAAATTTTTGGACAGAATTATTTTCTTGTCTTGGTACTCAGTTAGCTCATAGCTCATCTTATCATCCTCAATCTGATGGGCAAACTGAGATAGTAAACAAATGTTTGGAAGGATATCTTCGTTGCTTTGTATCTGATAAACAGACACAATGGGTCAAATGGTTGCCTCTGGCTGAATGGTGGTATAACACTTCCTTCCATACAGCAACAAAAATGACCCCATTTATGGCACTTTATGGGTATCAACCACCATCCATCACATCATATTTAAGAGAAAATTCTAAGGTTCAGGCAGTGGAACATCACATCGAACATCAACAACAAGTCCTCCAACTCTTAAAGGATAACCTCGTGTTGGCACAAAATAGAATGAAACAACAGGCAGATCAACATCGCAGTGAAAGAAGTTTTGATGTAGGTGATTGGGTATTCCTACGGCTACAACCATATAAGCAAATGTCCCTAAAGCAAGCTAAGAAGGATAATAAATTATCACCAAAGTATTATGGTCCGTACAAGGTGTTGCAAAAGATTGGTACTATGGCATACAAATTGGAGCTTCCTGCAGCTTCTCGATTGCACCCAGTCTTCCATGTTTCATGTTTAAAGAAGGTTATAGGTGACAAGCTCCCAATTCAAACAATATTGCCAGAACTTGATGAGGAAGGAAAAATTATATTGGAACCGGAAGCAGTCATAGAAACAAGAACTCGACAACTACGAAATCGATCAATTTCAGAGTATCTTATCAAGTGGAAGAACTTATCCGCTGAAGATTCCACATGGGAGGATGAGAATTTTATGCAGAAGTATCCAGAACTACTCAAGCGTTGAGGACAACACTTTTTTGAAGGAGAGGGGCATGTTGGGTCCCTATAATACTAGTGATTACCCCATTAATATTGTAGTTATACCCCTTATTTATATTGTTGTGCCCCTATTACCCCCCATATTGTTATTTCTGTGCCCCATAGAAGCCCCCTATTGTTATTTGTGTGGCTTTATATTATTATTGTTAGGTCGGCTGGATTATATTGTGACTCCTTAGACTCCTATATATAGAAAGGAGGTTTTGTCATTTGTATCATCGAAGAATTGTTCATTTATGTAATGTAAAGGAGGTTGCCCCCTCGAAGAGGCTGAATTCTAAGGCGTTGATCTATCTTTTCTATCTTTTCTTGAGTTGGTTTCATAACAGTTGCAGTGAGGATTTTTGCCAAGGACAACCAAAATACAAAAATATTCTCCATAACAGATTTTGCTATGATTATTCTACCTCCTAAAGATAGCTAGTTGTAGAACCAAAGATTTATTCTCTGCTCCACTCTTTTGATCATCCACATGCAACCTTCTTTGTGGTAATTATTGGGTTTAAGATAGAAACTAAGATATTTAAATCCGATCTCCAATGTTGAGGCCTGCAGAGGGAGGAAAGACTGAATATATGCAAGTATGTCAGACCTGACTACATGTTGATGAACAAAAGATTTTGTGAGATTAATCTCCATTCCAGTAGCATTGCAAAAGAGAACAATGCATATGTGGAAAGCCTGCCATTCAGTTACAGAACCTAGCCCTAGTAACATGACATCATCCACAAAAAGTAAGTGGGTGATGTGGTAATTTATTGAAATCTCTATGCCTCTTAAGTTACCAACCTACAAAAGATGGCTCAAACCTTCCATTACTAATAAAAATAGAAGTAGAGATAACAGGCATCCCTGCCTTAGACCCGACGAGCTAGAATTTTTTTTAGATGGCGAACCATTGATTAAGATTGAATATCTCGCTGAAGTGACACAACCCATAATCTAGTTTGTCACTTCCAGTCCTAACTGTGTTTGAAGAATGACAAGTCTAAGATAAGTCAAATTGGCTTTATCAAAGGCTTTGTTTAGGTCCAATTTGAGCACCACTGCCTTTTGATCCTTAGTTTTGATAGAGTGCATGGCTTCTTGAACAATTCCTATGGCATCATGTATCTTCCTATCGGAAAGGAAGCTGAATTGGTTAGGAGACATCTTCTTAGAAAAAAATCTTTTGATTATGTTTGATATAATCTTAGTGATAAGCTTGTAAGCCAGATTGCATAATGAAATAGGTATGATGTCCAAAAATGTCTTAGGCTTGGAGCTTTTTGCCATCAAAGATATATAGGTAGCATTGATAATTGTTGTGACTTTCCAAATTTTTCTGGATTCTTCCACCATTTGACATAGATCTAGTCCCATAAGATCAAAGAAGGAGAGGAAAAGTTTTGTTATCCAACCATAGGGACTTAGGCTTTTGTCCTTTGCAAGTTTTTTTAAAACTCCTTTTATTTCCTCTAGAGAGACAGGGATTCCAATCTAGCTGCTTCCTATTGGTTGAAAAAACTTGGATAAAATTTAATAAGCTGAAGTTGAGGGCTGATATTGGAAGCCCCTGAATTTGTGAAAAGGGAAGAGAAAAAGGAAGAAGCATCATCTTTTAATTCTTTGGAGGAGGAGATTGAATTTCCCCCTTATGACTCAAGCTCCTAAATAGAGTTGATGTTCCTTCTATGGTTTGCATAATTGTGGAAAAATTTAGTGTTTCCATCTCCCTTTTTTTTATCAAGATGGCCCTACTTTTTAGTCTCCAGGCCTCTTCCTCCCTTTCTAGAATCTTTATTTTTTTAGCTTCCAGATAGCTCATTTTCTAAGCTACATCGGCTGAGAAGGAGGGGTAATTTTGAGAGATGTGATCATATTCAAATTCAATCTCTAGGGGATCTTTATGTTGATTAATTGTCCAGGTGATGACTGCTTGGACCAACATGGACCCTTTTCATACCATATTGATACATAAAGATAGGTTAACAATGTCTTTGATGTTGTTCGTCTAACAATAATATTATATCATGTTATATACTCTATTTCATCTCAATTTTATTTTTATTTTAATGGCTAGTAATTATAGATAAAATGTTAAATTTAAGAATATTAAGTTTTCACACACATATATGTGTGTGTGTGTGTGGTTCACAGTTTCCAGAGATTAGTGACAACTACGTCCACGAAATATCGTACTAGGTAGATTCATCTGTGACCTCTCAATAACAAAGGTGTTTTGACCACTGGAACTCAACCAACTAAGCTAACCCTTGAGGCTATATATATAATTACTAGCCATTAAAAAAATTTATAAAAAAAAAATGGAAATAAAGTATATAACATGATAGAATATTATTGTTAGAAAAACAATATCAAAGCATTGTTAACCTATCTTTATGTATCATTATGGTGTGAAAAAGGTCATTTAGTTTCGATATAATTCTTAAAATGAGAAAAAATAATTAGTAAAAATTTTGAGTAGTATTTTTATATATTTTGCTTCCGGGTCATAGCAACAATCAAGATCATTACAAGATTTCTACGTCCAGATTCTATGACAACAACAAAATTGGTGGGAGGTTCTGCCTCCTTTTCACAAAAAAAGAAAGATACTATAGACTTCCTATTGGCTTGTTTACAACTATATATCCTGCAAAATTGGCCATAGAGAAACACAATCTTTTAATAATTGTTCATTCATTGGGAGGGGTATCCATTGACGTTGCATCCTCCATTTCAACATTTTTCATTCCTTCTGTTGTTGCAATCCCGCTGCTGAGATTGGCCTCGAAATATTCTCCACCTAACGGTAAAGAGTGTCAATTTCATCATTTTGATGATCCATCTACTGCTGGAAGGCAAGCAACTTGTTTGATTGGTCCGCTATCTGTAGGGAGAGCTGCTGAATAAGCTGCAAAAGAAGGTGACAACCAATGTTGTTGATGACACGAGGATGAGGATAGAGAGGGCACTTTGTGGGACCTTCTCCTTCATCTTGATGTTTATGGGAGTCCATTAGGTCCCTGCAATTGTTCCTTCTCCTATTCTCGAGCCTATTTCCTTACAACACTAATACGAAGCCCTTATAGAAATGACAACAATGATATAGAGAAAATGCCTACTAATGAGATTGCATACAAAATAGGAAACATGTACCAAGCTTGGAAAAATGGGGTTACCAAATTCGAAGCCAATTATAAGAAGAAATCTTGTGAGCTGTTTGCGCTGTTACTTTCCCTGCGCTTTGTCTGTTGGGCATGCAATTTGGTCTTGCCTCTGTCTAATGCCACTTGTATAGGATTCAAATTCAATTCATGTTGGTGATGTCTCTAACAAATTCGAAGACTTAGCATGGCTGCAAGTCTAATGCGACCAATTCTGGTCGAATCGAGCCTCGGTCTTGGCTTTCTCCTTCTAGTGGCGAAGACTCCAGGGATGGAGAAGAAGGAGCTTGTCTTCTTCACTCTTCGATTGATAATACATCCTCATGAGATAAATATTGTTCTTGGCTGACTAATTTCCCTCCTCCATGAATGCTCAATGGGATCTCTGAGGCCCCCCACATGAACTCAATCCTTCTCGCTGGCGTTGTTAATACATATTCCAAGGTTGGGAGGATACGAGGCACACATTTGAGATTCAATAGCCAAGGTCTGCTGCATAGCCTTACCAATAACATAGTACAAGAGGGCGCACGACCAATATGCTGGTCCAATGGCCCCTCCCATACAAGACCATCGTCGTTTTAGGAACTCACATAAGTTTTCATTGAATGCACCTTATTTGCAATAATGCCCATGGATTTGGTAATTAAACTTTGCTTGTTCCCATAGTTCTTAAGATTTTGAAATCTGAAAGCACAAGGAGATATAATATATACTTATGCCAATTCATGAAATTATTTTCCAACTCCTTTTCCCATTGACCTCTGTGTAGCCCTTCTCCAGCCCACAAGCTTGATTGGCTTGTTGGTCTACCACCGAATTCTGGCTTTTAAGGACATGATAGAAGCTTTTGTGCTGGAAGGATTCCAATATTCTCTTGATCCTTTGCAAAAGAAGATTTAACTTATTGACTTTGGAGGTTATGCCTTTTTGCAGAAGATGGATGGTTATGAGAGAGTCTCCTACAATAACAATCCTAAAGATTCCAAGGTTCCTGGCTAAGAACAGTCCCAGGAGAAGACCATACAATTCTACCATGTTATTGGTTTCTTTACCAAATCCCCACGCAAACTTGATTTCTTGATGCTCAACAGGATCCCAAAAGACCCCTCCCCCTCCTACCACCCCTTTATATATATATATATATATATTAAAGAAAGTTTACTAGTTTTTGTTTTTGTTTTTGTTTGTTTGTTTGTTTGTTTTCTTGTTTTTTTTTGTTTTTGTTTTTTTTTCTATGTAAAGGCTAAATCTATTTATAAAGAGAAAATATTTACAGAGAGGTTAAGACCTCAGAGGAGGCTGAAGCCATCCAATAACCTTGACCCAGAGACCATAAGACCAGATACCTTGATAGTCATATAACCCTGTGACCCAATTTCGGGATTGAGAAGACCCAATACATAATTCCCAGAGCCCTTACATACAAAAATGCTAACCAAAATGGTGAACAACATTACAGAGCAGATGAGAACTATGGCCATGATACTATTTGTGCTGCCCTGATAGCCATATTCAAAACTTAACAAAAACAAGGGCTTGCCGAGCCAAGACCTGATACAGAGCATAAGACCATAATGGCTGATAACTATACTTAGCCAGAATCTGATATAGAACATATTTGACAAAATCCAGAGAAGCATAACACATAGGATATAAAAACCAGAAGGGGAGCTGCAAACAGTAGGCGCGGTACCGGAGGTATCATACATGTTGCAGAGGGTCCCGAGCATCCTTCTCCACCCGGCAAGGAGAGCCCATCCACATGTCATCGACATTGTCCCCAGCGCCCGTGTCGCAGCCACCTGGAGGAGCTACCAAATTCAGATTGCCATCAGATGGGTGCGCCGGCTCGACCACGGTCAAATTGTTCTGAGCATTATCTTCTGGAGGCTTAGGGACCTCAGGAACGTTCCCCGCATCCTGCAAATCATCATAATTAAACACAGTTCCTACCACATCTCCCTGGAGCACACTGTCATCCTGAGACTGCGAAGGTGAGGTATGGACTGAGATGCTAGGCCTATCTTCTTCCTCAGCCAAAATGACTGTAATGCTAGCTGAGAGAATTGGTTTATTGAGCCGACTGTGAAATTTAAAATGGGTGGTTTGGAATGAGTTATGCGGGAAGGGCTTGCCATGATCAGAGGACGGGGAAGCCGAAGCCAGAGGAATGATATTCTGGGGAGCAGGCTGAGAGCGACCACGATTACCACTAGTGCCTCCACGGCGAGAACAACCACGACGGTGCACCATCTTCAGGAAAACAGAGAGACCTGACGAAAGAAATAAACAAGACCAGGAAGAACAGGGACGAGGGTGGGCAAGCCAGTTAAGGAACAAACTCCGGAGAAGCCACCAAGCTACCAGAGCAACACAGGGATACAGGATTAAAGACAGACGGATGAAGAGAGACCCGATGAGAATGATAACCAAAACCAGAGACGGAGCCATGATTAAAACAACCTGCACCAAATCTCGAATAGGGAGCACATTCAATGCCGAATGCTTGACAAGCTGCCTGTACCATAAGAAATCCATATCAATCGTGGGAGGGTAATGAATGCCGTGCTGGATTGCCAGGTGCATATCCAGCTGCCGGCGAAACATTAACCTGCATTGAATGTGCCTCGGGAGCACCCGCATCCGGGTGTGTATCTACTTCCTGGTTCATGTCATTCTTCACTATGGTGTGGTAATTTGAGAGTTGGTCCTCTGAGGCAATGCTGGAGATCGATCCTACAAAAAGCTCCAACCCACATTCCACTCCTATATTAGCAAGAAAGTCTGCTAGTTTGTTTCCTTCTCGACGAGTGTGCTTGAATGAAATAGCCCTGTGTTGAGAAAGCCATTTGTCAATTAGCTCAAGCCTTTGAGCCATTCTCCAGCTGTTGCTGACCTTGTGTGAGGGAGTGCCTTGCATGATTTTTGTAACCATATTTATAATAATCTGCGAATCCCCTTCTATGATGAGTGGGAAAAATCCTCTGTCATGTGCTAGGGTGAGACCTTGCCATAAGCCTTCCAGTTCCGCTGAGTTGTTGGTATCCCAGCCTTTTGAGCCAAGAAAAAGCAGTAAAGGAGTTCCGTGATGATCTCTAAAGACTCCTCTGAATCCTGATTTTCCTGGATTGCCTTTTGAGGCTCCATCGAAGTTGAGCTGGATCATATTGCTGGGCGGTGGGATCCATTTTGTCGGTATTTGATCACACAGAGATGGATTACCTTTGGAGGTAGGCTCTTGATTCAAATGTATATTCCAGTTAGCCCAAATGGATTGTTCTTGCGGCAACGATGGAAAGTCTTCCTGGGACCAAGACTTGATGGAGAGGGATTCTTTAATATTTTGGCATAGCATAGTCTAGAGCTGCTCTGTAGACATGGATTGGTCCTTGAATACCCTGCGATTCCTTTCCTTCCAGATGTTCCACATCAGGAGACCAGGAATGAGCTTCCAAAGAGTATTAAGGAGTTTGCTTTGATATGGCGCTTGAATGCAATAGCGAATAGTAGCTTTGATGTCCCCATGAATTCTGCCTTCTTTTTGGCAACGAAAACTAACTTTTTCCCACATCTTTCGCCCAATTTGATAAGTCTGCATAAGATGTAAAGCTGATTCCTCTGCTTGCTTGCAGTTGAGGCATATGGAAGGGCCATAAAAATTCCTTTTCCTGAGGTTATCCCAAGTGAGTATTTTATTTTGACATAGGAGCCAAAGAAAGGTGGAAATCTTCGGCCAATTGGAGGGATCCCAGATTTTACTCCATAGAACATCTTTGATTATGTGTTCCTTGATGATTATATTGTATGCTTCCTTTGTGGTAAAAGTGCCTTTTTCTTCATATCCCCACCTTAGAATGTCCATTCCTCCTGAAGAGAGTATTTGCCTTTTTTGTAATTCTGAGGAGAGAGAGGTCTGAGCCTGTTCAGTACCATGCCGAAGAATCTGATTTGCCTCAATCCAACGTCTGTAACCCTGTGTGGAAGAAGGATTCCAGAATTGACTAACCTTGTCTAGCTCGTGCAAATCCTGCTCTGGTAAGTGAAGGTGAGAGAGGATGTCCTTGATCTTCGGGAGCTGCTGCCAGGAGTCCTCCCAGAACCTAGCTGTGTTGCCATTCTTGATTTCCCAGAAGCTATGTTGTTGTATTAGGTTCCTGTGTTGCTTGGCTGAATTCCATATCACTGAGCCCATACCTACTTCTGACATTCGAATTCTTTCTTCGATTGGGCTGTTGCTTGCATATTTGGCTGTCCATAATGAAGCCCAGGGAGTGTTGGGGTTTGAGAGCCATCTCCACCAAATTTTGGCTCCCATGACCTCATTGCTGTGCACCGGATCCCTTAGGCCAATGCCTCCAGCCTTCTTCGGAAGACAGACTTTATCCCATTTAACAAGAGCCCATTTACGGTTGGGACCAGAGTTGCCCCATAAGAAATTGCGTTGGAGCTTCTTTATTTCCTTGAGCACCCATTTGGGAGCGGCTAAGATTGAAAAAAGATAGAGAGGCATGGAGTGAAGAACAACTTTAATAAGAACTAGTCTGCTGGCCATGTTAAGAGCCCTGTGAGTCCAAAGGAAAAGACGCGCCTCTAGCTTTTCTAAAAGGATTTTCCAGGAGGAATGCTTAAGAGCCGAGGCCATTAGGGGCGCTCCCAGATATTTGGAAGGAAGAGAGGCAATGGTGAATCCAAGAATATGAGCTATGGCATTTTGGGTGATTACAGGAGTGTTGAAGAAAAAAATTTGAGACTTGATTTGATTAACATTGGCGCCAGAGGCTTCGGAGAAGTCCGACAGGAGAGCTTTGAGTTGGTGAGCTTCCTGAACAGAAGGATGGCCAAAGAGCATGTTATCGTCTACAAATTGCTGATGAGAGTATGTGGGGGAGTTGAGAAAGGATAAACCTTTGAGCAGCTGAGAATGCAGGGCTGATTTGATGCTCCGTCCCAACCCCTCTGCCATAATGACAAAAAGGAAGGGAGAGAGGGGATCTCCCTGCCTGATACCCCTGGAGGGACGGAAAGTGGGCGATGGTATGCCGTTAATGAGCACCGAAAAGAAAGAAGAGGATAACAAACTCAAAACCCACCTGACCCAAGGAGGAGCAAAGCCAAAGGCATTTAAATTTTTTTGAATGTAAACCCAACTTAAGCTATCAAAAGCCTTGGATAAATCAATTTTAAGCAGCATACCTGGTTTCTTGGATTGCTTCAGAGAATGGATTATTTCATGAGTTAAAATAATACCATCCGTAATCTGCCGGCCTTCTACATAGCCAGATTGCTCTGGCGATATGATGAGAGGAAGCAATAATTTCAATCTGGAGGCTATAATTTTTTATACAATTTTATAGATAATGTTGCATAGAGCAATGGGTCTGTACTTATCCGGTGTACTGGACTCCTCTTCCTTGGGAATCAAAGCAATGAAGGTAGCATTCAGCCCTGGGTACATCCATCTTAAAGTACGCGATTCCTCCACTACTTGCCAAACCTCTAGTTTGATCAGGTCCCAAAAGTTATGAAAAAAGTTGGAGGTGAATCCATCCGGACTCGGCGCTTTCCCTGCTTTCAGTTGTTGCACAAAATTCTCAACTTCCTGAAGATCTGTGGGCCGGAGAAGGAGTTGATTATGCTCCTTTGTGATTAGTTTGGGAATGTTCCTAAGGACTCTGTTGTTAGATGATCCAAAAATAATTTATTATCATAGGTTATAAAATTGAAATAAAATAATTATTAATTTAAGAAATTAAATTAATAATTATTATTCTAGAATGATTAATTAATGGAGACAATTAGAAATTAGTATATTGTTGTAACAAGATATGACTCTCCAAATGTGTCGTATCTTAGGCTCTATTTTAGGAGATTAGTTAGCTAGTTGGTTTGAATAGCATTTAATGTAAATGGACACTTGTTATTTAATAAGTGATCCATAATTAGAGGTAGTTAGGACATGGAGCTTATAAATAGCTCATTGCAAGAGTGTTTGGTTGTTCGGGTGTAAGCTCTTGAAAATCAATTATGTAATTATTTTTTCTGATTAATAAAATTATGTGTCTGAGGACACTTCTGCCATTATTGTGGTATCAGAGCTCCAGTAATGCTGCAGTGGATGTGAAGAGGAGATTCCAGCTCTACAAGTTTGTGGAAGACTCCCTTGAATTGATCAGCAAATGATTGGTATGGTATTTGTCAAGTTTTTTGTTTAAAAGGAACAGAAATTTTATTAATGATTGAATTGGCCAAAGATAAGAAAAGAACATTCGATTTGTGATTGTCACAAATGAGGAAATGATCAAATTTATTGTAATAAGACCTATTGGTTTCGTTCTTGGACATCCCCTTCAGAAGAAATAAAAGTTTTGTACTGCGATTTCTGGCCTGGCGATTACTTGCACTGAAAATTCTTGATGAGAGCCATTTAGATTTTGAGTACCAGCACGCAATCGCATAACGTCGGCCCTCAAGGGCTCCACTGCCCATAGTTCTGCGTCTAAACTCTACATTTGTCAATCAGATCCCTTGCTTGCCGATCTTTATCATCTCTTACATGCCAAAGCGTCCTAAGACTGCGTTTCCAATTTGATCGCTAAAGTATTTGTGTAATACTAGTAAAACTGCCTCTGAATTTAGCTCTCAAAACCCCTTAAAAACCCCTGAATTGCCAATCCGATCCAGATTACCAAAGTTCTGAGTATCAATTCAATTCGAAGCGAAATGATCAAAGGATTTCTGGCAGTAGATTCTTTTTGCAAGTGAAATAGACAGTAAATAAAGAAATGAAGGTTGGGGCCGAGTCTTCGCCATTTCTTTCCAGAAAGATGAGAAAGATCTGATGTTCTATTCTTCGTACATAGATACATAATGTGTGTGAGTATTTATTTTTCAAATATCAGAGTGTAGAATATGATAAATTCCTATGTGTTTGCATCCAATAAATTCGTTGTTGATCCTTGGTGCCGAAGCTGAAGAATCTTGGTAGTAGCAATGCTGATGTTTGTTTCCAGATCAGAGATGCTTGTTTCCGGATTAAAGTTGCTCACGCTGATCTGGATCACCAATGCGCTGGAGTAAAGCGCCAACAGTGATTGGCCCTACGTTTCTTGTGTGTTGAAGTTGTTGATGAGTCGAAGGCCATGTCTAGCGCGATCTTTGTGAGCTTTCACGCAGGGCAGTCCACAGCTGAAGCCGAAGCCAGCTAAGCCAACCTGCCAGCGGAAGCCAGCCAAGCCAGTCAAAGCCAGTAAAACTAGCGGAAGCCGGCGTGAAAACCAACGAGAGTTAGTCAGCAACCCACGTGAAAGTTGCCAGCCTGAAAATCGATTGAAAAAAAATGAATGAATGTGTTTAAGATTTTAATTCAAGTTTAAGACTTTCACAAAGTTCTTTTAAATGAATGAGTTTAAAAGAAATTAAAAAAGAAATAAGAAGTGTTTTGATTTGTATTTGGAGCGATAAGGTGCATTACATTTTTGTAAATTTGAAGACTATTTTGTGGAGATATAAGTGTATTATTTTGTATTTGGAGTAATAAGGAGATTTTTATTTGTAATTTGTAAATTGGAGAGATAAGGTTTGTTGGGTAATTTCTTTCAAGAAGTTTTTTTTTTTCAATTGGGATCATCACATTGTAACTCAAAGTAATTTTACTTTGAGGGGGGGGAGGTAAATTTTTTTTACCAGACTGTGCAAACGCATCATTGTAAAAATCAAATTTTGAAAGTTGCCTTGTAAAAATTTGAGAAATTGACTAGAGCCAAGTGCAAAGCTCAGTCAATTCTCTCCTGTTTTGACGACTATTCGAGGGTCAAGGCCAAGCCCCGATAGATCGTGTTGTTTTTGCGTGGTGTGTTGTGTTGACTATCTTGTCATTTCTGTTCTGATTCTTGGTGCGACGCTTCAACGCTAAAATGTCTAAGTTGATTAATTTGTTTTCTGATTCCGACAAACTAGAAGGCACCAAATCTTATAAAACATGGCATCGTCTCATCGAAAGCACACTCATTTACAATGAATTATGGCAGGGAATATGTGATGGAGATGTTAAGCCGAATAAACCCACAGATGTAGATGCACTGGCAAAATGGGAAATCAAGAATGCTAAAGCCTTAGCTCTTATTAAATCGTCTGTGAATGATGAAATGTATGTCCATATAGAAAATGCTTTAGATGCATGGACTGCCTTGAAAACTTTTAAAGACCTCTTTGATACTCAGCCTGAATCAAAGAAGGTTGATCTACAGTTAAAATTGTTGCAACAAAAATTAACTGAAGATGGTGATATTCTTGAATATCTCTCCAGACTTAAGAATATTAGGCAGGAAATTATTAATGCTGGTTTTCCCGCAATTGATGATAGCTTTATGGTCACAATTGTAATTGCTGGACTTCCTTCTTCCTACACACATTTTTTAGAGACTCTACAAGTAACTGGGAAATTAGAGAAACTAAAGTTTGATGAGCTTTGTGAAATGTTGAGTCAACATGATAAAACTTTTGAGAAGAAGAAGAAAGTTGGTGAAGATCTTTTTCTCACAGAAGCCAGCACTAGTAAGTCATCAGCAGATAGTTCTCGAGGAAGAGGCAGATGGAATCAGAATCAAGCAGCACATAATCGAGGTCGAAGCCAAAGCAGAGGCAACAATTTTAACAGAGGAGGAAGAAATAATTTTCAAGGTAGAGGAAACAACCAAGGAAGAGGCAATTTTCAAGGACAAGGATATAATAATCAAGGTAGAGGACAATCTCAAAATAGAGGTCAAAGCAGAGGCAGAGGACAATCTTCAGGAAGAGGAAGAGACTTAAGTCAAATTGTGTGTCGACGATGTAACAAAGTTGGCCATTATGCTGAAGATTGTCGAACTTCACTTAATAAAATTCCCAAGTTTCAGCAGCATTCAACACAATTTGCAAATGATCAAGATGAAGATAACTCAGAATATGTTTTTACTTCCTCACCAGCATCACAAATTTCATCCCATCTTAGAAGTGACTATGAAGATGCCTGGATCTTGGATTCCGGGGCAACTCAGCACATGACTTGTTGACGTGATTTTTTCTGGAATTTTCAAGAATGCCAACTTAATTCCATTTTTCTTGCTGATGATACAAAACATACTCCTTATGGAAAAGGAGTAGTAAAAGTTTTTCTCCTTGACATTGGAGAAAAAATGATTTCCAATGTATGGTATGTACCCAGTTTCAAGAAAAATTTGCTCTCTTTAGTCACGATTCGACAAGCAGGACATCAGGTGATTATGGAAGATGGTTTAGTAAAGATTAATTCAGTGAAACAAGACTTGAAAACAATCATGACAGGTTATGAAGATGGAAAACTATTACGGATGAAAGGGACATTTATTCCAAGGCATTCTGATTTTGCAGGGGCAGTGACTACAGGTATTTCACCTATGAGACTATGGCATGTAAGATATGGACCTTTGAATTTTGACAGTCTTTCTCAATTGCAGAAACAAGGAATGGTTAAAGGACTTCCCACATTCAAAAGGGAAAATGCAAAATGTGAAGCTTGCATTTATGGCAAACAAAATCGAGAAAGTTTTCCAACAAGTTCATGGCGTGCAAACAGGCGGCTAAAACTAGTTCACAGTGATGTTTGTGGTCCACTACAAACTTCATTTGGTGGTTGCAAATATTTCTTACTATTCATTGATGATTTCAGCAAAATGACTTGGGTTTACTTCTTGAAGAACAAGTCAGAAGCATTTGATAAGTTTAAAATTTTTCGCCACCTTGTTGAAAATGAAGTCAAAGAAAAAATAGGTACTCTCAGGACAGATAATGGGGGAGAATTCACTTCAAATGAATTCAAAACTTATTGCAGTGAAAATGGCATCAAACGACATCTTACTAATGTTTACATTCCACAACAAAATGGAGTAGTCGAAAGAATGAATCGCACTCTGTTAGGCATGGCGAGATCCATGTTAACTTTCAAAAGGTTAAGTCCAACATACTGGGCAGAAGCAATCCATACAGCTGTCTACTTAAGAAACAGATCTCCAACTGCTTCTTTAGACGGAATCACACCTTATGAAGCTTGGTTTGGTTTCAAACCTCGAGTTAAACATCTTAGAGTTTTTGGGTCAGTGTGTTATGCCTTAGTTCCGAAAGAAAAACGAACTAAGCTTGACTCAAGAAGTTTAAAATGCACAATGATTGGCTATTCTGATGAGAAAAAAGGGTATCGTCTTTTGACCAATGGAAAATTCATTGTGAGCAGGGATGTCATTTTTGATGAAACAGAGAGTAAGAGTGCTGAAGGCATTCTATCTATATTAGGCTCTTGGTGAACTTGTTTGAAATATGTGAGAAATTCACTTTCAATACCTTCGTGAGTCTCAATCCTTGCTCCCTGCTCATTTTTAATGTGGGATATGTTGTTGTTCATTCTGCGCTGCACGGTGGTTCTATGAAAGAACTTTGTATTTTTTTCCCCGTCCTTCAACCACTTTACTCTTGATTTCTGTCGCCACAAAGTTTCCTCCTGTTTTGCTCTTGCTAAGATTTGTGCTTCAAGCATTTGTTCCTGTTTTGTCAGGTCCTCAGATCGTCCTTCGATTATGATCTTCTGCTGCAAATTCTTCATTTCTTGATTAAGGGCATTCTGAGCTTGAAAAATGTTACCAAAAGATGTATGATTCCAGTGTTTGATTTCGCCTTTGAGATGCTTGAGCTTCTGCTGGAACTGAGACATCTTGGAGCCATTAGAGGGAGTAAAGTTGCGCCATGTTGAACTGACTAATTTGTTGAAGTCCGGATGAGACATCCAAAAGGCTTCAAAACGAAACGGACGCCGAATGTTGTGACCGGGGCGGTTCCACTGCAGTTCTATTGGCCAGTGATTAGAACCCGATATTGGCAGTATAGAAGCTACAAATTCTCCACCCAAGTGAATTGCGTTATCTGATAATAGGAATCTGTCAAGGCGCGAAGCTATCTGTTGCGATCCTTCTCTTTTGTTATTCCATGTAAACAAGCCATTATTTGAGGGAATATCTATCAGCCAATTATTCTGTATGAAGTCTTTTAGAATGTTCCCATCTCTGTTACCTCTGTTTCTTCCTCCCTTTTTTTCTTCTAGTCTTGCAATCATGTTGAAGTCGCCTCCAGAAATCCATAGGGGGTGCAGCCTATTTGAGTTGAGCTCCGATAGGGTGTCCAAGATTTCAGCTTTGTGCATAGTTTCCTGAGGGAAATACACATTAGTCATATGACCATGGATGTTAGTGCCATTTATGTGAAATATTGCTTGGATGAAGTTCTTGTTTGCATGTATGTTGTTAAGCTGGATAACTCGCGCATCCCAAAGAATTGCAAGGCCACCCGACGCCCCTTGAGCATCTACAGCTGTTACCATCCCACCTGGCCAAGCTTTCGCTGCCATTTTTTCCAATACAATCGAGTTGCATTTTGTTTCTTGCAAGAAAAGGATATGAGGTTTTTCCTGCATGAGCATATTTTTTAGAAGTCTACCTTTCCTTGGGCTATTGAGCCCTCTAATGTTCCAAGAGATCAGCTTCATTGAGAAGAGTTGGGGTTGATGTTGAAGTACTTAGTCAGCTTAGCATATCTGCCTGACTCTACTAACACTTCTCCTATTCTGATAGTTCTTTCGAGAGTAGTTTTCCTCCCTCGCTTTTTGCTGTCTTTGGTAATAAACTTTCCATCCCACGAACTACCAATCTGTACCCCAAGAGAGTGATTTTTTTGTGCGCGCGTGAGGACCTCCACCAGGTTGTCTACTTGCCGATCTGGGATCTTATCAAAATTATTTGTTTTGCAGGCCTGCTCTAGTCCTAAGATATCCAGTTCACCAATGTCGATATTCTCAGGATCTTCCTCCATGAATTGGGATTCTTGGTAGTCTTTAGTTGTTTCATCCACTGTCTTTGAGTTGGGTGCTGGATTATCAACTTCCATTCCTTGAAAATTCCAGGCTGGGATTTTGATTTGGGTATGAGGGATCGATTTGTTGAACTGGCTCTCCCTTGGTAGCGGTAAGGCCGCTTTTTGTTTTTCTTTAGTGGTTTCCTTCTCATTCGGAGGTGGGTTTTTGAGCTCATGATCATCATTACTTGCCAGAGCATCAAAGCTATTGCTAGTTGAAGGTTTTGAAGAACTAGCTGTAAGGGTCCTAGTAAGGCTGCCGATTTCTTATGGTTTATTCTGCGATTAACCACTTTAGTAAACCCATCAGGAGCAGGTTTGTCTGAGTCCATTTGGGATGGGGGCTTTCTGTTTAGAGGACAGTCCCTGAAGAGATGGCCCAGATCATGACATTTCCTACATCTAAACGGTACATGCTCATAATCTATCAGCTGAACCCATTCAATATCATCATGGAATAGACTTACCGCATCTGGTAGGGCTTGCTTGAGGTTCATGTAGACACAGATTTGGGCGTATGATGTGTATCTGCACAGTTTTGTTTCCTCTGCAACTTTGATGAATTCGCCCAGGGCATTTCCGATTTCTTGCAAGGAGTCTTCCTCCCAATATTCCCATGGAAGCGAGTAAAGCCTTATCCAAACAGGAGCCCAACTGAGATCTTCCTTGTCAGGATTGAAACGTTCAACCCACCCTCTGAGATACAGGCCCGCGACGTTGAAGAAGTATGGACCTCCGTCCAGAACCCTGTTACGATCCTCCAAGCAGTTAAATATGGCCGTGAAGAAACCTTTTGGCCCTAGTTGCAGAGTAATGTGACCTTTTGGATTCCATTTGGAGTTTATCCAGCCTCTCAGTGCTTTCTCAGTCGGCCAAAGTCCAATGAACTTGCCTATTAACGCGTGATCCCTCATGAACTGTATTCTGGCGTTGATTCGATGGCTTGGAAATTCCACTTTTGGCCTTTGAGTGGCGACTGGCTTGCATGTGGATGAGCTCACTTTGGGCTGATCCTTCTGAGCTTGATCTTTGTCCTGATGCCCATTATTGTCCGTATTGTCCTCGTTCTGCCTCTCTTCATTGTCGTTAGCTTCAACTGGTTGCTTTTTGCCATTGTCCTTTGGGGGAGGCGCATCACCCTCCCCCTGAGGGGGATTCATTATTCCTATAATCGCTTGCAGGAAATGTGAGGCCGCAGATTGACCCGAGTCTGTCAAGGCTGACCTCTGTCAGGAGGAGACTGCCGTAGCAGGGTTTACAGAAACCCTAGACAGAGTGAAGCCGCGCTCTCCCTTACTAGTTATTTATTCTCATTTTAAGAATTATATGGAAACTAAGCTAAATTTTATAAAATTTGGAGGCTTTACCAACATAAAATTTAAAGTCATTATAACAATATTCTTATTAAAAAGTACATTATATTGATATATAAAATTGTATTGGCAATGTTTTTGATATTTTTTATAATGAATAATAACTTTGCACCATGGTACACATTCCATTCCATTTCAATTATTTGTAACCATAGAAAAAAATTAAAATTAGGGACTAGCAGGTTTTATTGTAATTCATGATATGTCTCGAAACTTACCAGGTAGCTTTTCTCATTTTGATGATGATACCCTGAGTAAACTGGGTTGAACAAAAGCTATTGCCATGGCATGTCACTTACAAGACAATTGAACTTGGGTGGGGAGGATTATAATCATTCCTCCCAACCACCCAAGCTAAACCTAATTAACTATTAATTTACAATGCAATTTAACTATTTTACATTTTTGCTCTTTTCTAAACATATTTTTCAATCAATTTTATCTGAAATTTCATAAATATTTATTAAAATTGCAAATTTGAACTATGTAATTTATACAATTCTAATACCTTTTAACATCATAAATATATTTATATATTCAAAAATACAATTTAAATAATAAAAAATTATATCATCAAATAAATAAAAAAAATCAAATTAAATTATTTTTTAACATACTCAAATATACAAATTTAACTTTGAATTAATTTTTCAGTCTGCAAAGTTTAATCTTCCTTTCTTTGAGGTATGCTAGTTTATTAGCCTTAAAGACTACTCAACCATGTAAATAGCATATCACTTCTCTAATTACAAGAAGTTACATGTTATGGCTTAATAGAACGATGCAACAGAAGAGTTGAACGCTTTGGCATATGAACAACGACTAATCGTACGGGATGCAAGGGCTAAGTGTCAATGTTTTAATTAAATCGAGTCATATTGGTTTCAAAACCATTTAGGGTTTTTAGGGTTTCACAGTTACTATTGGAGGTGAGCGTAATAATATATGTGGGATTACCTCCTCTGAACGAAAGAACGAAAGCAGAGAAAGGAACAACCATGGCGCCTGCGCAGCCAAAATCGGGGATTTTCGTAGGCCTCAACAGAGGGCATATAGTCACCAAGCGCGAGCTCGCGCCTCGCCCTTCCGCTAACAAAGGGGTAAATGCTTTCCTTTTCCTTTTCCTTTTAATGGACGTCTGGGTTTATTTTTTGGGACCACAAAGTTCAGCATTCTTATGTATTTAGTTGTGGGTTTTGTTCTTGTTCATTTCTGCAGAAGAGGAGCAAACGAACGGACTTTGTGAGGAAGTTGATAAGGGAAGTGGCAGGTTTTGCTCCTTACGAGAAGCGGATCACCGAGCTACTGAAGGTGGGGAAGGATAAGCGTGCTCTGAAAGTGGCAAAGAAGAAGCTGGGAACCCACAAAAGGGCCAAGAAGAAGCGAGAGGAGATGTCCAACGTTCTCAGAAAGATGAGGTATGGCTATGCACTCCATTCCATCCATGGGCCGAATTTTGCGGCTTTTCATTGATGATTAGGGGTTTTAAATACATTTGTCGTTTGGCATAAGCCATCGATCTCAATGGTTTAGCAAGAGTTCAAATCTTTTCAAGGGCATTTTTAGGTTTTTCTTACATGCTGCGTTTATTTTAATGTTTTATGTTGAAAGCAATGCCAATTTTCAAAAGAAAGACAGAACCATACCCTCTTTAGTGTTAATTGACCTTTCCATGTGTAAATCGTACTTCCAATCGTTTGCGCATGTCAGTCCTACCTTGTGGTGCATAGAAAGTTACACATCTAGCTGTAGAGCAGCATAATGTTACACACGTCAGCTGACAAAGAATTAGACTCCTTCAAGCTCATGTTCGTTTCTAATTGTTTGAATTTGGGATAGATGCATGAATTAGAAGTATAGAAAAACCCTCAGAGCCAGAAATTGCGTATGAAACAAATGCCTCGTGGAGCTTATCAAACATCTCATATAATGCAAATAAAATGGTTTGACATGTGTTTTAATGATAGGTTAGTCTGGAGCACCATCAGCTTTATTGAAGCACTGGGAATTTCAGTCATAACAAGTACTGAAACAAATAGAAGTCTCACTTTTTAACACATCGATTCGAGCAGCTTCAAGTATGCTGATGTTGATTATGGTCTTGTTGTACATGATAACAGAATGATTAAACTGAATGAATCCCATGTTATCCATGTCTGCAGCCAAGTTGAAAACACAATCAATCCATTTGGAAACAGGCAAACAATTTATACCAGGTATAAAAATCTGGAAGAACAATCTAAAAAAGAGAACGCTACAGATGCTTCCCATAACATTAGAAAATCTTTCAGAAGTTAAAAATAGTTATAATGCAACAGCACAACACAAAGATGCATCAGTAAAGAAGGATACTAAGAAGCTACCATGATATGCAAAAATCATTCCAGGATTTCACGGCACATTATCACCATAAGACAAATGCAATTGCATGTGGAAGTCTGTTGAAAATAGCAGCATCAGAAGTCATTCTCCAATGAGAGGCCTTAAATGGCCACCTTGAAGCTAGCCAGGGAAGATTTGGAGAATCAATAAATCCTGTGAGTCACTGCAAAAGTCAAGGCGAAGGTAGAAGCCTTTTGAGCTTTGACAAGAGCCACGATGGAGGAGCTGCTAGTGGATGTCTAGTGAGCCATGTGCAAAATCCAAGGTAATGTCTTGTGAGCTCTTTGAGCAACAATCAAGACTAAGTCTGGCAAGAGTCAGGATGAATGAAGTATTGTGAGCTAGTACTGGCATGTGTGATGGATTCCTTGGCTTGTTGTGATGTGACTACCTAGAACCTGGCCCCTCCTAGGCTTACTCCAACAAGTATTCAAGTTGTTGTACTAAATGATCACATTGAAAAGACCTTCTAATTGTTATCTTGAACATAAGTACTTAAATGTAATTGCAGGTGAATGGACCATGCTGGTTGGGAGAGTGATAAAATGCTTATATATGTGTGATGGACTCCTTGGCTTGTTGTGATGTGACTACCTAGAACCTGGCCCCTCGTAGGTTTACTCCAACAAGTATCCAAGTTGTAGTACTAAATGATCACATTGAAAAGACCTTCTTCTAATTGTTATCTTGAACATAAGTACTTAAATGTAATTGTAGGTGAATGGACCATGTTGGTTGAGAGAGTGATAAAATGCCTATGTAAAATGTCTATGTAAAAACCTTGAGTCATGTAAAAGTGTTTGTCATGTAAACTTCTAGTTCTAGTGACAAGTTGAGATGTTATAATGTAACGTTATGATGTAAACGATAAAATCCTAAGTTTGCCTAAGTTTATAAAGGCATTATTATATTAAAGATGTAAATATAAAATTGTAAGAGAGACGGGTGCACCTGTGTTTAGGAGAACAACTTAAGTTGATAACTCCTCTCCCATGGAGTCTTCTAGAAGGATCATGAAACTTATCCAATGTCAATCCAAGATTAAATTTGGGCACTCCATTCTAGCCAAGAGAAATGATAAAAGGACCAAGAAAAAGCAATTCGCTACACAAGTTTGGTTGTTGTTGTTTTATTTGCAGTTTTTCATCTACTCTCCAAGGCACCCTCTTGAGCGCCCAAGGTTTCTAGTTCTTAGCTGTTAGATATAAGCATTCAAAGTTCAATAGTCATTGCGCCCAAATCTGGTCTATTTTTCTGTAGTGCGCCCAAGTAATCTTCAAATATACTTCATACAAGCTCAGATCTAGTTCGGGTTGCTTCAGATCTAACATCTTTGGCTCAAGGCGAGTTGATCTAAGTCATTTGCACTTGCATGCAAGAAGTTTCGAGTCAGTTAAGGCTTCATTTGTATCCAGTCGTTCTCTCTCCCAGCGAACTATACTGTAGCACCCTCGAGCAAGGTTTTGTACCTGCAAATTTGTTCAAGAGCAATAAAGTAAGAAGGTCTTTGCTAGGGTTTTGTCCCTTATTGTGTTTCTCCTGGGTAAATCTTGTGTATTGATGTGTTTGAGTATTTTAACAGTTTATTTCAATTACTTATGCATGTTGATATTCAGATCTAAAGAATTTAAAGTACTCACATTCATATCCAACAATTAGATCTAGCAGATCTAAGGGAACAACAAGCAGATCTAGCAAATCTGAGTGTAGTTCTAAGTGCACAACAAGCAAATCTTGCAAATTTGAGTGCAGATCTAAGTGAATAGTAAGCAGATCTAGCAAATCTGAGTGCAGATCTAAGTGAACATCAAGCAAATCTAGCAAATCTGGGTGTCTAGAAGGCTGCAAACCTCAATTTTGTGGTGTCCTTATAAGTTTTTGATCATTTACAATAAGTTGATTTGAAAAAAAGAATTTCATGTGTACTTGAAAAGTTAGCTTCTGCTGTTTATACACTGCTGGGAATGTGAGGCTCTATGGATATTCTGATGCAGATTGGGCTGGTAGTGTGGTGGATCGTAAAAGCACATCTGGATGTTGCTTCTCTTTAGGTTCTGCTTTGATATCATGGATGAGCAGGAAGCAGAAGTCGATTGCCTTGAGCACCGCTGAGGCTGAATACATTGCTGCTAGTATGGCCTCCTGTGAAGCTATTTGGATGAGGAAGCTCTTTAGTGAGTTGATTGGACATGTGCTAGATACCACCGTGATCTTCTGCGACAGCTAGAGTGGGATTCATCTTTTTGAGAATCTTGTGTTTCATGATCGCTACAAGCATATTGATATCATATACCACTTTATCCGGGATATGGTACAACGGGGAGCAATAAGGCTCCAACATATTGGGACTGATGATCAGGTCGCTGATATTCTTACGAAGCCCTTGGGAAGGTCAAATTCTTAATTTTCCGTGAACGACTTGGAGTCGTGGAGAGACCTTCTTATGAGGGTCTCATATGAAATGGATGTTGAGCTCTGGGAGCTCCGGGGGGCTTGGGGTACTTCTTGGAGCGATGAGCGACCATAGGGTGAGTGGTTCACCTTCTCATATGGCATATGAGCAGGATGAGTGGTTCACCTTCTCCTGTCGACACATCCTACCCATGCAGTCCGTGACTCATGGGAAGTACCTCTCATTTGGCCAATGAGTAGGGAAATGAGGATAGGGACCATAGTACTACCAATGGATGCATCGTGTACTAACGTACTCCTTATGCTAGGATATTGATCTGAGATCAATGGAAACTGACTTCGGGTCAGTTTAGAGTGGTCTGACACACTCTCTATTATTGGAGACTGACTTCGGGTCAGTTTAGAGTGGTCTGACACACTCTCTATTATTGGAGACTGACTTCGGGTCAATGGAGAATGGTATGATACATTCACGATAATTTATTCTTTCTTCATGGTTCAACAGAACATAGCAGAGATAGGGATGGTACAAATTGTCAGACAGTTTGGCAGGTGAAGTTCTCCCTAGTTGAGAGGGAGTGTTAAATTCGGCAACTAGGGCCAAACTTCACCTTGGACAACTCATATGAGGCAATTGTTATTTTTATTGGATTCCTCTCTCCGAGAGTTGTAGGATTGATCTAAAGATCATCCGATTCTAACATGTACAAATGAAATTACGAATTTATTTTGATTATGGACAAATTGTCAAGGTCGGCCAGCCATCTAATTGGCACCCTCAAGCCCACAACATTGCATATAAATACAAGGAGCCTCCTCCTCATTTTGGCATCTTACTCACACTCATTCTTCTCTCTCTTTTTCATTGATTGGGTACAAATTTCAGAAGCAACTCTCCACACATGCAAAAAAGAGAAGGGTTTTCTGTTCATGCGTTGACCAACGTCGACCGAAGTTGTAGGAGGGTTGTTTTGACTTGTGCTGACTTGCTTTGACTACAATTTTGTGTCAGGGATCTTTGTTTGGGTAGGTTGCATTTTTGGGCACAAAAATCGAGGTTGTTTGACCATTGTTTGACCGTAGAAGGGTTTGTTGTAGCATTGAATTTTGTTGACCAAGTTTGATTGGACTTTTTTGGATTGTTTTGGGTTGATTTGACTAGTTGTTGGAGGCTGAGGTGACCAAGTTTGACCGAGTTGTTTTGGAGGTCAAAATATACCCGGTTGACCAACGTGCCACATTTTTGGGCACAAAAATTGAGGCTGTTTGACCACTATTTGACTGTAGAAGGGTTTGCTGTAGCATTGACTTTCGTTGACCAAGTTTGACTAGACTTTTTTGGATTGTTTTTGGGTTGATTTGACTAGCTGTTGGAAGCTTAGTTGACCAAGTTTGACAGAGTTGTTTTGGAGGTCAAAATATGCCTTGTTGACCAACGTTGACTTTTTGGTTAGGGCTTTTTGTTACTGCTGTTTGACTGGTCAGATTTCACTTTTATTGGGCAAGTGAAAATTGTATATTGTACTCTCTCTCTCTCTCTACTGAACTTTTGAAGAATTGATCAAGGGTTCCCCACATTGGGGTTTGTCCCTGGTTGGTGCCATATCTTGTGTCCTCTTGTCTTGGCTTGTCTTCTACTATTATTGTTTATGTTCTATCTGCCTTTTACTATCAAGTTGATGTGATTGGTAAACTGGATATTGATATTGGGCTAATAAGAAAATTGAAGTAAAATTGCTCTTAAGCATAGAACATACCATTGTTATCTAAAATTAACAGACTTCCATTAGAAAAAAATCTGTTCAACCCCATAGAAAATCTACCTAACATTTGATTATTTTGATTTTCATGCCATTATCAAACTCATATTACCCAGAAAATCATGTCTTTGACAACAATCTCAACCTCTCTAACAATGTGCCACTGTCTGCTTTTTTCTAGCAATACAAGCCTTAGAAACCCGTGCCACAGGTTTGTAATTTATGCTTTGAAATTACCTCAATTTCAATGTTGCGGATGCCTTGAATTTTGAGCTTGTTTCCACGAATTTTGTGTTATGGCAACCTTGAATTATTGATGCCCTTCCTCGAATGTGGAGCTACTAATTCTCTCAAAATTTGATTCTGTTTTCTTCTTGGTTTTCATGTTGGAACACTGCTTTAGCTTCCTCAGTATGCGTGTCCTTGTTCAACGTTCTCGACTTGCAAGCCAAAGCTTTGTTCCTTCTTGAATTGCATGCTACAACTTTGCGTCTAAGTTCGAGCCTGCTATAGTCTCCTTGCTGCAAGTGTTGTGGAATCTCTCCAAGCTGCTGTAGATTTCTATCCTTGAGCAAATGTGTCTCAGCATCCTTGTTCTCTTCCTCCTCTATTCACTTTTTCAATAAATGAACATGAAGAATACGGGAGCCTCCTTTTGTAGCAGCTATCTCAGCCTCCTTGCTATCTCAACCATCTCTTGAAGCTATCTCAGCCTCTCCTTGAAGCTATTTCAGCCTCTCTTGAAGCTATCTCAACATCTCCTTGAAGCTATTTAAACCTCTTTTGAAGCTATCTCAACCTCCTCTTGAAGCTATCTTAGCCTCCTCTTCCCCTTTTCTCCTTCCCCAACTCTACACTTGAAGAATGAATACTCTCCTGTGCCTTTTATCCCTTTTTAGTCTATCGTAATGAAATTAAACCTTAACCGTATAATCAATGGCCAAGATTAGATCTTAGCCCTCCTTGATCAAGGGTGGAGATCTAATCTCCCATAAAAGTGGTATGGGGAGAATAGATCTAATGATTCAGGTGGGTGGGTATTCAGGAAACACCTAAGTAAGGTAGAAAAGGGTAAGAAGGGTGAGGCACTCCGTGTGGAACCAAGGTAGGGGGCCTCATAGAATAGTGCCTACTTATTCTTGGTTCAAGCACTAACTAGGTTGGGGCATCATCAGTAAATAGGGTGAGGTCTTCTATAATAGGTCTAATGATTCAGGTGGGTGGGTATTCAGGAAACACCTAAGTAAGGTAGAAAAGGGTAAGAAGGGTGAGGCACTCCGTGTGGAACCAAGGTAGGGGGGGTCATAGAATAGTGCCTACTTATTCTTGGTTTAAGCACTAACTAGGTTGGGGCATCATCAGTAAATAGGGTGAGGTCTTCTATAAGTGGATAAATATAACAAGTGGGGGGTTGTTAGTAGAGAACATTGAAATAAAAGCAAATTGACATAAGGTAAAAGCATATTAATAGTTATACCCAAGTACGATGATCTTTTATCAATTGTTTTCGAACACTTGTGAATGCGGCGAAAAGTTCGGGTAAGTGAGAGACGGTCTGGTTGATACACATTTCGGGTGGTTGGTTGGTAGCATGGGAAAACAATTAATCCAACATCTAAAGGTGATATAAAGCTGTAAGATATAATAAAATGTATCGTGGTTCATCCCGGTCCAAAAAGAGAAGAGAGTGCAATACCGAGTAAGCATGATTTAAGCAAGTAAGGGCATATTCTAACAATGCTGTCTGAACGCCCCATAGACCCCCTTTTTATGGCTCCCCCTTCATTAAGAGCCTCTCTAGTCACTTTAATGTTGTTTTTGTACCTTGTACCTTTTTCCACATAAAGTCACTTAAAATCATAAAGTGACTTTAATAATTTAAGGTACTGTGTACTTTTTTCTCATAAAGTCACTTTAAAAACATAAAATAACTTTAATATAATGAAGTACTTTATACTTTTGTACCACATAAAGTGACTAAAGTCACATGACTTTAATAACTCATAAAGTCACCCACTAAAAAGGTGTCTCATGTGTTTTTCTAGGCAGAAGGAAAAAAACACTAGGAAGCACCTGCTTGGTACTTTTTTTTCTCAACATTCCCTCTTACCAAGGAAGGTGTTTCCCATCACTTCAGAAGTCGGTGATCCTCTTGATCCCTGTGCACCTCATGAAAATCCCGAAACTTGTGTTGAGCTCGGCTGCTCAGGAGTTTGTTGCTCTATAACTCTAGGAAACACCTCATTGGCACCTTTCTTTTTCAACACACTCCCTCTTATCGAGGAAGGTGTTTCTCATTGCTGAAAATGATAGTGAGAAAATGTTCCTTGATTTGTGCCTTAATCAAAGGGACCTCAATGAGTTCTTCCTTAGCATGCTTGAGTTCTTATAATTAAGAGCTAATTCCTATGATTTAGGATGTCCCTACAAATTAGGATGAGTGATGAAGCGATTAACTAATGTGCAAAAGTGGAAGGCCGAGTTCATTGTCTTCTAGTGCGAGTTAATTTGGTAAAAGAACAAGTGATTGAGTCTCAAGTTCTAGAATTTGAGATGAGACGAGTTGCATGAGTTAGTTAACGTTGTTAACTCATCAATCACAAAATCAATTCCTAAAATATAATTTTCCAGATTTAGCCATTCGAATTGTTTACAAGGAAAGAGCGAAGGCACAATTGTAATCAAATTTAGGGGCACGAGTATTGTGTGTGAGCTTATGAAGGAAAGAATGTGCAAGATGAGCTTGTGCAAGTTTTGAAGAAGGAAGAATTGCCTTGGGAATAGGAGTAGACCATGTGCTAGGAAATAGGGGCTTATTTCCTAGGATTTGCACAAGGATTTTAGAGCTCATCCAGGCAAGGCAAGAAGGCTTAAGGATCAGGGGTCTTACAGGGGTTTCAAGCTTAGTTCGAGTAGGAAGATCGTTGTATTCTTTATTGAAACAATATTATATTGTAAGAGATCCATTGCTCATTCTTCTTCAATAAGATTCTCAATCAAGCACATGGTTTTCCTAGTTGGGTTCCCTAGAAAAATTGTGTTGTTGAATTGTGTATTTATTTCTATTCCTATTCCTCTACAAAATTAGTAGAGAAATTATGTGTCTATATGAAAAGAAATTAGTTTTAGATTGTTTATATTAGCGGTTGCAAAATTTCGTGGATTTTCTAAACTCATCACTCCAGAAGTCGATGATCCTCCTGATCATTGTGCGCCTCCTAAAGATTGAAATATGTGGTGAGCTCCCTTTCTCAGGAGTTTGCTGCTCTATAACACTAGTGGCTAGACTCACCACTAAAGTAAACTTTGTATCAAACTCGGTGGAAAACTCGTCCACCTCGGCTGATGCTGCAACACCCTTCTTATTTTCCTTCTTGTTGGGACACTGAAAGGCATAGTGATCCATCTTATTACTTGCAAAGCATTTCACTTTGCTCATGTCCTTCTCGGGCTCCTGTTTTCCCTTCTGCTGCTTGGCCCGATTAGAAGACCCCTTCTTGGTTGCCTTCTTGTCCTTAGCTGCGAGGGCTACACTCTCCTCCTCATCTGCATTGCCATGCTGACTGCCACTCCTGGCACTCTTCGTGGTCTGCTTTTGGATGAAATCATCCCACATCCTGGTCCAATCAGGAAAATGCTTTCTAACAACGACACCATCTATGAATCCATCCCATTGTTTGTGAAAACCATTTAATGCTGCCCTGACTAATTAGTCCTAAGGGATAATCTCACCCATTGCAACCAACTCATCTCACGCCTGTGTGATCTTGGTAAGGTATGAGGTAACTATCTTAGTCTTCGTCATCTTGGTGTTTTCAGTTTCTCCTGCAACACCATCTTCCTGTTCTCATTGTTGCTCTTGTAAAGCTTTATTAGGGAGTCCCACATCTCATAGGCATATTTCTTCCCTGATACATGAGGTATAATGTGGTCTTTGGTAACATCTAGAAGGATCCTCTTAGCCTTCACGTTTCGCTTGTGAACTGGATCAATGGGTGGTTGTACTACACTCTGTACAATATCCCATACCTCAACTTCCTCAAGAAGTAAGACTATCCTCTCCTTCCATGGCCTAAATTTCTAGCCCCACTCAACCTATTCTCCACCCTCAAACCAATAGCCATATGACCCCCACAACCAACACAAATTCTCAATCACTGAAAACTGGTAAACTCCTCCCTCTCAACCATAGATCTCTGGAATAAAGGTAGGTTTTATGCTTGTTGTTCACTGTTATCAACAAAAGTTTGCTTGCTGGTGACTTTTATCAGTTGTGGGTTCTCAATGTGTTGATACCGTGAAGAAAATTTTTAGGTCCCTGTAGCCCCCCAATTTTGGTTTCTTTTACACATGAAGTTTAATGCCCAAACCCATATTCATTTGCTGAGTTAAAACTTCAATATTAAGTTGCAACCAAAACACTGCTAAACTACCACTACATTCATTTTCTCTCTTTAAATCCCAGCTGATAAGAAACGCAAGCACGCACACATAAATGAGCTATGATGTTTTTATTCAATCTCCGACCTTGGAAAAACCCACAAGGGGAAAAACCGGTCTAGGAGGATTTTATTGCTTTTCACAGAGGATTTATTCCAACATTAAAAATTCATCAAGGGTGCTTATCTCTCCCTTGAATATTGTGCCACAGTCCTTGAAACTCTTGCCTCTGTCAGACCTTTGCACTTGTATCTTGTGCCTCTGTCCATACCTCCTTTGCTTTGGATTTCAAGCTTAGACTTCCATTAGAAAAAAATGCTTATCTCCCTAGAAAATCTGCCCAATGATTGATTGTCTTAATTTTCATGTCATTGTTAAACTCAACCTACCCAGAAAATCATGTCACTGACATCAAACTCAACCTCTTTAACAATGTGCCATTGTCAACATTTTTCCAACAATATAGGTCTGAGAAACTCGTGCCACAGGTCTGCAATTTATGCTTGGAAATTACGTCAATATCAACATTGCAGATGCCTAGAATTTTTGGTCTATTTCCTCCTTGAATTTTGTGTATGAAAGCCTTGAAATTGTGCTATCCTTCCTGGAATTTCAAGCTGCTAATTTTCTCAAAATTCGAGTTTGTTTCCTTAGTTTTCATGTTTGAAACACTGTTGTGTCTACCTCAGTATGTGTGCCCCTGTCTAGCCTTCTTGGCCTGTTTGCTCTTGTTCATCCTTCTCGGCCTGCGTGCTAGGTTCCTGCTTGAATTGCATGCTATAGCCTTGCCTCTAAGTTCGAGGCTAATGTAGTCTCCTTGTTGCAAGTTGTTAAAAATTTAAAATTGGCAACTAGGGGCAAACTCCATGTGGGTCATCTTATTTATGGCAGTTGATATTTTTCTTGGATCCCTCTCATCGAGAGGTGTAGGATTGATCTAAAGATCATCCAATTCCGTTAAGTATTCATGGAGTTATGGATTTATTTGTGTGATAAGCCAATTCGTCAAGGTGGGCCAGCAACCAAATAAAACCCACATGTGCTCAACGTTTTAGTATAAAAGGAGATGACTTGAGAGTCATAACTCACACACGCTTTTATCTTGATTTCTCTCCACTTGTCTTGGGTTTTAGTGGAAGAGAAATCTAGGAGTGGAAGCCCTAGGTGTTGGAGGAAAAGAGGTTGCCCTAGACGCAGATGGAAGGCAACCCTAGACGCTGACTAAAGGCTGCCCTAACGAAGACCTAAAGGCTGCCCTAAAGGCTGGTCTAATCCAACCCTAAATGATGATCTAATCCAACCTTAAACGCTGGTCTAATTCAGCCCTAACCGTAGTCAAACACGAGAGTCTTGGCAGCAGCATGAAGGGTCAAAGGGACAGTGTGTAGGCTGCCCTAGACAACGTGAAGGGCTATGTGGACAACAGAGTCTTAGCTGCTGTATAAAGGGTCAAAGGAACAACGAAGAGGTTGCCCTAGACAACGTGAAGGAGCTGTAGGGATAGCGTGGCTTTAACCGCAGGAATAACATAGGTGTGGAGGGTTATGCCCTTGGACAACCGCAGTCTTTAGAAGGCTGTCTTGCTGATTTGTATGGAGGATAAGGGCTGTAGGGTGATGCCCTAACCTGTGACGCAATGCAGTAGTGCAACATGGTGAAACAACAGATGGTAAGCATGGCAAGCATGGAGTTGCAAGGGACAACTGTATAGTAAATTAGGACAACAAAAGAATGCTAAGGCAAGACAACAGTTGTGACATAGCAGCAAAGGTACATGGTGCTGCAAACTCATTGGATAGCAACAAGCATGGACAACAACATGTTGGGACAACAACTATGATGGGACAGCCTGCAGTTGTGACATGGCAACAAAGGTACATGGTGCTGCAAACTCATTGGATAGCAGCATGTTGGGACAACATCATGTTGGGGCAACAACTATGATGGGATGGCCCAATGACATGCTAATTAAGACAATAATGACATTGTGCAGCTGTGGCACGATAGGACAACAACAACAACAAGTACATGGTGGCAAGCATGCTGCTGCAAACACATTGGGACAACTAGGCTATGATGCTTGTTGGAGCATAACAGTGGGACAACAGTATGGAAAACATGGAATGGCTATGTCACCAATAGTGGGACAATAGTATGGCAAACATGGAATGGCTATGTCACCAATAGTGGGACAACAATATGGCACATGGGACAGCTGTGGTAGCATGGTGCAACAAGTGTAGCATTAGGTGTAGTAGTATGATGTGTACAACATAAGGTGCAACAGTATGATGTGTACAACTCAGAGTTGCGGGGGAGCGCTCCCCCCTCCTTCGAACCTGCTCCCAATCCGTGCTCCGGGCGGGAGCGGGTTGGGAGCGCGCTCCCGATAAAAAAATTTGCGCTCCCTTCCAAAATCGGAAGCGATATCGGGAGTGTCGCTCCCGGAGCGAAAATTACAGCTCGGGAGCGATTCGACTGACGCCGGGAGCGTTCCGTGCGGAAAAAAATCGCGGGCGCGAAAAAAATTAATTTAAAAAAATTATGTTTTAAAATCACTTGCGGGTTAAAAAAATTTCATTATCACTTGAATGAATTGAGTAGAAGCTGGAGAGCAAGAGCAAAGGAGTGAGGAGAAGCGAGGAGCAAGCCTGCAAAGAGGTTAGTAACTTAGTAATTTAGTATTTTAAACCTTAGTTAGGTAGTAATTTAGTTTAGTTTAGTTTATTAACTTTATTTAGTAAAAAAATCATGAATCTAAATTAAATTAAATTAATAAATTAAATTAATTAATCTGAATAAATTAAATTAATTTTCTCATTCATATTCTCATTCCCATTCCCATTCCCATTAAATTTTGCAGATTCAAAAGCCTACAAATATCAAACATCATGGACCTGGCTATATTTCTTGGCATTTTCCTCTTCTTGGTCCCTTTTATGGTTATTATGGTGCTGGAGAGTAGGAAACGGAGGGGCCAAAATGAAGAGGGGGATGGAGAAGCTGGAGAAAGTGGATTTGATGAAAACCCCGATGAGGAGGAGCTGGAGGAGGGTGAACATGACTCTAAAAAAGCTAAACAAGACCAAACCCCATTGTGGAAATATGTTAACAGGCCTGAAGGAGGGAGAGGGGGTGGAACCACTAAATTTCATTGCCCCCATTGCAACAATAATTACATAGGTTCATACACCCGTGCCAGAAAACACTTCTGCGGGAAAAGGCCATGGGATGGAGATAAACAAATAGGAATCAAAACTTGTCCAACGGTGTCAACAGTGGATAGAGCCAAATACATAAGGGAAGAGGAGGAAGTGCAATACAAATCTAAAAAATCAAGGGGTTTCTTTGAACCAAGCTCACAATCACAAGCACAAAGAACTCCTTCAGCATTCTCCCAAGGCAGTGGATATGGAGGCACAGGGTCATCAGCTTTAAGGCGTAGAACCATATCAGATTTCCTTGATGAGGGGTGTAGGAACGATGTGGATTCAAAGGTTTACAGGTTTCTCTATGCATGTGGGATACCATTCAATGTTCTTCGCTCACCTTATTGGCACGAAATGGTTTCTGCCATAAATGATGCCCCTAAAGGATACAAGAGCCCTGGGTATGACAAGGCAAGAACCGTTGGACTTGATCATGAAAAAGCAAAAATATCACATTCTTTGAATAGAATGACAAGTTCTTGGACTGACCATGGGGTGTCCATTGTATCTAATGGATGGACAAATGTAAAAGGCAAGCCATTGATAAATGTTCTTGCTGTGTCTGTTAGTGGTGCCATCTTTCTAACTACACATGATTACTCAAACAAGTTCAGGACCGCCATCAACATTGCAGAAGCATTACTTGAAACAATTGACCGTATTGGGCCATACAATGTCATCCAAGTCATCATTGATAATGCTCCTAATTGTAAGGCAGCGGGAGCAATTATTGAGGATAAATACCCCAACATATTTTGGTCTAGATGTTTGGTTCACACATTGAACCTTCTGATGCATGATGTTGTCAAGAACAAAAATGCACAATACAAATGGATTGGTGATTTGTACAAGAAAGGCAAACAAATGATAAAATTTATTACAAATCATAGCAATACCCATGGCCTTTTCCGCAGTTACCCGAGATTGGAGTTGTTGAAGATTGCGAAGACCAGATTTGGTAGCTATTACCTCACCTTCAGGCGCCTTTTGAAGGTAAGAGAGTCATTGGCTAGCATGGTATGAAGTCCACATTGGCAGGTATTAAAGGAAAGGGCTACAAATGCAGCTGATAGGCGAGGTTTTGAACTGGTGGAGGAGGCCGCTCTTGATGGTCAGTTTTGAACAAGTTTGAGGCAAGTATTGGATTTCACCTCTCGATTTATCACATGATTCAGTTTGCAGATACAAATAAACTAGTGATTGGCGAGGTGTATGAGCAGATGGATACCGTGTTGGGGCAAATAAAAGATATTGTTCATAATAGAGATCCCGACTTGTACAAACTGATTCATGATTGTGTGTGTGAAAGGTGGAATAGACTTAATCTTCCACTACATTGCTTGGTGTATATCCTTACGCCAAAATACTACTCTACATCTTGGTTGGGCCAACCTGCACCAGGGGGTGGGATTAGGACCAAACCCCATTTAGATGCAGAGGTAACTAGTGGATATTTGCAAGCATTAGAAAAGTTGATACCTGACAGGGAGGAATGTGCAGCTGGGCGCCTTGAAATAGGCAAATACTTCAGTGGCACTTGTTTGTTTGGTAACTTCCATGCAATGGAAGACAAAGACAGATTTGATTCTCTCACATGGTGGGAAACATTTGGGGGCCAGGGACTTTTGCCAAAATTGGCAAAAAAAGTTCTATCACAGGTTGTAAATACTTCTTCTGCAGAGAGGTGTTGGAGCACCTACAGCTTCATCCATAATGTGAAAAGAAACAGACTAAATGAAAACCGAGCAAAAAGCTTGGTTTATGTGCACTACAACTTGAGGTTGTTGAGTCATTACTGTGATCGGGCTTATGAGGATCCCACATATAAAATTTGGGATAATCACCCAGAGGATGACAATTTGGAGGATGGTACTATACATCTTGAAGAACTGGAAGAGGAACTTATAAGGGATGAAGATGAAGCAGCTGCAGCAGCCATGCCACTTCCACCATCCAGTAGTAGTGCTCGAGTTCCGAGTCTTGTCCTTTTCTGTTGCCACCTCCATCTACACCCTCACGTGGAGGGCATGTGCCTTTTAGTTCTGGTCGTCGGTATGTGTGGGAGACTCTTAGAAGACCACCACGACCTGCTTATACTCCTGGAGACTCTCGTGGCAAGGGCCACATGTAGATTTATAGTTTACTTGTCTTTTCTAGTTTCTATTAGTTTTCATAACTGTTGAGTCTTGAGTCTTGAGTCTTGACTCTTTCATATCATAATGATATTTTTTGTAAACAATATATGACTGTGACAATGAAAATTTGAAGTTTGAAGTTGGCAATTATAACTCATTGGTAATGATTGTGAAATGAATATGATGCTTCGTGAAAGACTAAAGTTGTTTCATTTCATTTCTTTATTCATGTTTCATTTTATAACATTTCATTTCATGTTAACAGTTAGAAGTTAGGACTTAGAAATATCTAAGATATTATTTCTTGTAATGGTTAAACTTAGCTTACAAGTACAACTTTGGTGATCAATGATGATAAATGTTATATATTGAATTTTCAATTTTGAAAGCTTGAAGTTGAAACTTTAAGACTCAATATGTTGTAGTTGTAATATGTATTTTACTAACTTGTGGACATGGTTGATGAAGATTATAACATCTAGATGATTGATGTGATATGGTTCAAGATCAATCTATGTTTTTTGTTTTTGTTTTTTTTTTGTTTTTGTTTTGTTGTTTCTTTTTATTATTTATATCTAATTCATCATTCGACATGTTTTTGTTGACATATATGTATACAAAATTAAAAAATATAAAAAAATATATATATTTTTAAAAAATCGCTTCGGGATTCGCTCCCAAATCGGGAGCTTATGAAAATGTCGCTCCCGCTCCCGTTTTCGCTCTTGCTTTCACTCCCGCTCCCAAGTAACATTGGTACAACTTGAGGTCCAACATTTTAATGATGGGTGCAGCATGGTGCAATGCGGTGAGGTGCAACATGATGACGAGATGTAGCACAATGATAGGTGGAGTCACCTTGGAGAAGCAGTTTAAGCAACATGTCTTCAATTGATCTCATGTATCATCATAGATGATTTATGCTCTTATCTAGATAAGTCAAAGTGTTGACTTTTGTTATAAATGTACTATCTCTCTCTCTCTCTCTCTCTCTCTTTGCTGAACTATTGAAGAACATATAAGAAGAATTGATCAAGGGTTTCCCCCACATTGGGGTTTGTGCTTGGCTAGCGCCACATCTTGTGTCCTCTTGTCTTGGCTTGTCTTTTGCGATTTATGTTTATGTTCTATTTGCAGTTTACTTTAATGCTGATGTGATTGCTAATCTGGAAAAGATATTGAGCTAACTGTGAAAATTGAAATAAATTGCTCTAAGCATAGAACATACCAAAAATTAACACAAGTGCTGTGGAATCTCTCCAAGTTACTGTAGATTTCTCTCCTTTGAGCAAATGTGTCTTAGCATCCTTGTTCTCGTCCTCTCTTCACTTCTTCAACAAATGCACATGAAGAATATGAGAGCCTCCTTTTGTAGAAGCTATCTCAACCTCTCTTTGAAGCTATATCAATATCTCTTGAAGCTATTTCAACCTTCTCTTCTCCTCTCCTCATCCAATTCTACACTTGAAGAATAAATGCTCTCGTTTGCCGTTTCTCCCTTTTTAGTCTCTCATAATGAAGTGAAGCCCTAACTCTATGATCAATGGTTGAGATTAGATCTCAACCGTACTTGATCATGGCTAGAGATGTAATCTCCCATTGACCCACTTTTATGTCTCCCCCTTCGTTAAGAGCCTCCCTAGTCACTTTAATGTTGTTTTTGTACCTTGTACCTTTTTCTACATAAAGTCACTTTAAAACATAAAATGACTTTAATACTATAAGGTACTATGTACTTTTTCTCATAAAGTCACTTTAAAAACATAAAGTAGCTTTGATATAATAAATTACTTTGTACTTTTGTACCACATAAAGTGACTAAAGTGTCTCATGTGTTATCCTAGGGCAAAGACAAAAGTCACTAGGAAACACCTCCTTAGTACCCTTTTAATTAATATCTATCTAATTTGGTTTCGAACCGGATTTGAAAAAATACATAAAATAATTATTTTCAACGAAAAATTTAATTTACGATTTCAAGCCATGATTCCATACCATAAGATGCAAAATATTAAAATTTTGCTCATCTATATATCGTGTAAGGGTGAATATATCAAAATGGCATCGAGTGCAATACATATATATCAACAACAAATACATAATCAATGAGGCTCTAAATGGCCTCTAGAATCCATAAACAGTGCTACAAGTTATTGGGCTGTTGGCCCACCAAAAATCACTAATCAAGATGGTCACTCATCAAACTCATCATTGATTCGCCACTGTTAGAAATGGATCATCAACAAGAGCTACATAAACAAGATCTAGCTCAAAGCCTTCAAACTCATATTTCTCAACGTTATAATATGGTAGAAATTGTAAAAGGTTAACATGCCTTACCAATGATTTTGGTTTAAGTGAAGGGTTTGTCTCCTCAACCTTATAATATGGTAGAAAAAGCTTAAACATGACTATAACATTATTTTGGTTTGAGTGAATGGTACATTTTTGTTATGGCCATGGTAGAGGAGTTCGACAATCAATACCACCAACATCAGAGGAGTTCAACAGTCAATGCCATCAACATTATGGTACATAAAGGTCTTCGTGCTCTTGATTAAATTCCAATCCCGTGCCCTCATACATGACAAAATTCAATGAAAATGTTGCAACAATACCAATCTTAAAATATTGCAACTGTTAAGTCTATCGAATGTTGAGAGGGATATGGATTCTACGGTCTACCTTGTCCATATAAAGTCCAATAAGGTTGGAACCACTTTCAAATATATTGAAACAATTAATGGTAATGTTGAAAATTTAAGTAAAAGGCTTTTTACTTGAAGAATTCATTATTACCACCGATTGCTAGCATTCCCGGGTTTGAGTTAGGTTTTTTGGTTAGGTTTAGGAGGGGGAGGCTTGGTTTTAGAGTTAAAAGGGGGGTCTATTTTGGGAGGAAAACAACCCCTGATATCCCTCAAAACCACCCAAAAAACTGCCACCGTGGTGGGTCTTGGACTTCCCCCCACACATGTGAGATCTGATTAATCAGTTGGGGTTAGGACATGTCGGTTAGGGCAGAGTTATACTGGTTAGGTGCCAAATCGGCACGATATACATTGACCCACAAATTGAGTTTTTCTACTAGTTCATTACCTAGGCCTATCTGATTGGTCGGTTTGACTGGCTACTAGTTTGAACTAGCCAATGTTTAAAGACTTTGTATGTCCACTTCCTTTTAAATGTTTGAGTAGATTTTCTGTTATTTATTTTTGCGTTTTCACTTTGAGTTGTAAATGGTGGAGTTGGCCATATTTAACTTATGCATTTGCTGATTTGTTAGAAGTAGTTATTGAAACACAACTAATCCATCTTAGATCCTGAATAGTAGCCAAACGATGAATCAATGGGATAAAGGAGAAAATGCAACATTGTATGCTATCCTCTTTAGATATAATGTGATGCTCTAGCCTAATTGCATGTGTTAAAGTAGTGACACAGGCTCTGGTACCATTTGGAAGCTAGCCTAGACATAATGGACTAGACTACACTGGACTAGATGAATATGCTCATAATATGCATATTTTGCAATCATTAAAATCTATGGAAACAAACCCTATTTATGCATTTCATTAAAGGGCTGAAGGTCTACTCAACATGCCCATTCTTTTTATATCTTGAAACCACAAAAGGTCATGAGAGCTAATCTTAGGCAGTTTTTGGAAGATCTTCGAGTCATTTTTTTTGTTAATTTAGCCATAGTTATATTATAAAATAAAAAAGATACATTCAAATAGTGTTGAGTTGCGGCTACTGGCTTTTTCCACTTGAGAAACTAGACATATAGCACAACAATGCTTTTTGTCCATAGGATATCCATGTTTGTCTACTATTTTGCTTACTACATAACAAAATGGCTTGAGTGGGGCCCTATAAGCCTATGGCAACTCTCCTAGTAGGTGACAAAATCTAACTAGAACTTGTCCATTAACATAAACACAAAAGTGAAATTGCCAATAAAACTAAGATGAACATCATTAATTGGTAGGTGAATCCACTTGGATTGTTTCAGGATGATTTGCATCCTGTGGATCAATAAAAGTTATATTAGCAAGACAATTTGTTAAAATGTTGATTTTCTGGTCCATCTTTGCCAATTGATGCTCTATGTTATCCAATTGCACTTGGTTCTCTTGTTGAGCCTCTGCTTTATCATGCATAGCTCTGCCTAACACTGTTTTTTAATATGAAAATATACATCAACTGTCCTTAGGTATCTGGTTTTTCGGGAACCAATGCAACTAGTGTCAGGTACCTAAGACTCGACTTCATCCATCATGTTGCATAAAAAATTGAACAACGTTTGATTCATGCCTCTTCCTCAATCGAAGTAATGTGGCTTTGGATATTGGGAGGAGTGCACTTGTTGAAACTTTGAGCCACCTCCTCAGTTGCCATTTGAGCTCTTGAAGTAGTGGGTAGAGGCTTCGTGAGGTGCTAACTATGACAACCATCGCCTCTGCTACCAGTTGCGCTCTCGCCTTTGCTTTGTGTACCATGAGCCATGCCAATGGAGACAAGTGAGAATGGGGACATTTAGAAGTTTAGGGCAAATGCAAAATAGATTGAAAGCAGAGGGGAAACAAGATAAAAGGAAACTGACATAGGGAGCACAATCACATTGATTGTGAGATGAGAATGAGAAAGGTAATGCCTCCTGAAGTGAAATAGATTTGGAAGGGTAACCAGAGGACGAGAGACCTAGGCATCCCAAGAAAATAACCAAAGATGTGAAGGGGTAGGATCACTCGCCAACCAACCATAAGCCAATGGAGAATTTGTTTGGTTAAGATATTGGAGTTCTTAGCTTTTAATGACTGATATAAAATACCATCGACTAGTAACCCAAGGATGCTAGGCTTGCAAAAGTGAGTTGACTCTATAGTAGCCTACTCCCTGGAGAGAAAGTAAAAACCCACGTGATGGGCCAAAAAATGACGATTGACACAATACCAAAGCCACAAAACTGTGAATGAATATTATGAGATAATAAGACCATGCAACGAGAAAGCTCACCCCTGTTGTACAATTGCACATATTGGGCAAGTTGCCTTCTGGTCATGCTTTTCCAGTCTCTGCAATGTATTTAGGCCATGTAGAGCGAAAATGCATGGTGCCTCCTTTAACCTCGTTGATACCCTCATCATCAACCTCAACTACTAATTCGCCATAACTTGCTATAATCATCTCTGGCTCATTCATAATGGGATACAAAATTCTTGTAGAATTAGCTAACCTCACCGCCCTTTGAGACCATACAACCATCCCGACTAGCCAAAGTTCACACGAGCTCTTTTGCGACGAAATCACCACAAATGATATGTAGAAGACGTTCACAGTAGTGTGAAGCCAACTGGACCAACAACTTGTCAACATCATTATTGTATGATGACACTTTTGATGCCCACTCGATGTTGGGGTAGGAAAGTCCTCTGCATCATGTTGTTGCATATTGTTTGAAGAGGTTCTTGATCAATTTTGTCCCATTGTGAGTCTAAGACTTGGTTTCTCGTGGAAATTCCTTCATATGCCAATTTGTCTGTGACTTTTTTCCTTGTTCTACAGATATGCAAGGGGATGATCTGAATTTGAAACTACTTGTAAATTGTTTGCAAGGTATTCAATTCAGAAATATACATGTTTAAAAGATTTCCGTGTCTTGCAGAAAGAAAACAAATGAAATTTTCAGCTGTTCCTGACCCATTTAAGCATAGTAGATTTATTTCCTTTTATTGTTTAACACACTAAAACGAATTTGTTCTGCAAAATAAATCAACCACAGATGCAAAAGAAGTTGATAAAGCAGTTCACCCTTCCTGGGCTACGTCTGCTGGGTCCAAAGCTCCTAAATGGGCTTGTCCTTGTTTTAATTAAATGCTCAAATTGAATATACAACTGAATAGAAGCATCTACAGGTGGAATAGATGGTAAAAACGGATTCAGAACACTTGAATCCTTCAGGATTGACTACTGGTTCACCTCCAATGGATACCTGCAACCCTATACAGTCTTCACAATACTGGGCCCTGGTGGCTCCTAGAACTTTCACGGCTCCAAAACCTCTGCAAATGACCTCAGATGGCTGTAAGACCTGCACCAATGGCTTCAGAAGGTCGAAAATACCCAAATCAAAAAAAAATTCGTCCAAAACCGCCTTTCCTAGCCAAAGTTATGGCCAATTAAAGTTTCTCCAGTCTGCCCCTAGAAAAACTCTAGCTAACTGTAGTTGGAGGCCAGATAAGCCTGCCAATTTTGGAGCGGCCGCCAAATTTGGCGCTCCGCCATTATTCCCGCCAACTTGACTGCAGTTACATTAAATGTGCATGTGACCGTTTACCTCGGATTGCGCGCTGGTGGTTAGTGTGCTGGCGGTTGGGGCTTAAGCCCTAGGTTCTGGGCCCGAGGTCATATGGAATGGGGGCTGGCCCCCTTCATTTCCCGCCCAACAAACAGTTTAAAATTTAAATCACCTTTTTTTTGCCCATATGACAAGATCCGCTCCCGTGGCCTAACGGTAAGTCGTTGTATTGTGGTAGATGAGGTCGTGGGTTCAAAACTTTGAACTCCCAAAATTTTAAATATATGCGCCCATTGTTGTTGACATCATCCCAGCCATGTGGCGGCCTCTGGGCTTGCCACGTGGCAGCCATTGATTCGCTGTCCAAAAGGAATATTCCAAGGAATATTTTGTGGAATATTCTTTTTTAATATATATATATATATATTATTTTTTTAAATTCAAAAATTAAGGGTTATTGGGCGATTTTGTTTTTGGCATAACTTTCTCATACAGTGACCCTTTTTCGAACCGTTTGAGGTGCCGGAATCAGGAAGACGAGCACTTTCCAGTCGTTCAACTTTGAACCAGTTCTGAGCATTTTAAATTTTGAGCATTTTACGACACTTAGGACATGAGCACCTGATCAGGGGAGAACTTTTGGAACCTTTGTAATTTGCTAATAGTGGATATACTCTTCCCTGGCCATCCTTCCCTGTTCTGCAGATATGCAAGGGGAGAACTTTTGGAACCTTTGTAATTTGCTAATAGTGGATATACTCTTCCCTGGCCATCCTTTGGTTTCCAACTTTCAGGGACATAGCTTGTAGACTAGATTTAAGGAGAGGGAGATGCCCTGGAAGGTTGAGAGCCTGAAAGGTCCAACATGATAATTTCTTTTCGAACTTGGTTAACAACACTTCCCAAGAGGTAAGCCTCAAGGAATTTTCTAGGAGAGGAGCTCCTCAGTGTTTGGAGGGGAGAGAGCTTTTTTGGATTTCGAGGAGATGAAAGATGTTGAGCCGTGTTGATTGAGGGTGTTAGAAAAGATCTGATATTTGCTAGCATTGATATCCATGTTGGAAGTTTCCTAAAAGTTCTCTTGGTTTTTCTTAAAAGCTTTAGCTTGTTTGGCTGAGGGATGGCCCATTAGTAGTGTGTCATCAACAAATTGCTGGTGAGAGGTGGCTTTAGATTCTGGATACAATCTGAGGCCCCTGATGTGGTTGTGACTTGCTTTGGCTTTAATATATATGCTTAGGCCCTCTGCCATTAGCAGGAAAAGAAAGGGAGAGAGGATCTCCTTGACGAATGCCTTTGGTAGGAGCAAAGGTGGTTGTTGGTGAACCATTAAGCATGATAACGAAGAAAGCTTTAGAAACCAGAGCTAAGATGCAAAAAATCCATTTTTCTGTGGAGCTGAAGGCTGAAAGCATATGATAGATATATTGCCAACTAAGTTTATCAAATGTTTTGGAGAGATCCAATTTTATGAACATACCTGGTTTCTTGGTGACCTAGAGAGTGTATGAGTTCATGGGGTAATAAGATGCTGTCCAATATCAGCCCGCCTTCAATGTACATTGTATCCCTTTTGATGATTGTAGGCAAAATGAGTTGGTTGTCTTCAATGTATCCTGTTTGCTCTATTGAGATGATTGTAGGCAAAATGGGCTTTAGTCTATTGGCTATGACTTTGGAGATTATTTTGTATACAACATTGCAGAGCAATTGGTCTTTTCTCCTTTGTTGCCTTTGGGGACTAGAGCGATAAAGGTTGCATCTAGAGTGGCTAGGACTGTGGCAGATCTATAAGAGTGCTCCACCACTTCTCATAGATCTCGACCTAGAATATTCCAACAAGCTTGAAAGAATTCCATTGTGAAGCCACCAGGGCTTGGGGCAGTTCCCTACATATCTTTCACAGCTCGTTGCACTTCTTATAGAGAGAGATCTTGTTCATGAGAAAGTTGTTTTGCTCCTGAGAGGCGATTCTAGGAATGTTCCCAGTTATTTTAGCTATAGCTTGCCGCCTGTCTCGAATTGGTTCTATGAGTAATTACTGGTAGTAGGATTTTAGCTCCTCCTCCATGTCTTGATAGTTTTCCAATTTTTTCCCTTGGGGGTTCTTTATGTGTGTGATGCGATTGTGCGGTCTGTGTTATATCATGGCCTTGTGAAAGAAACTAGTGTTGTGATCACCTTCCTTTAACCACTGAATTCTTGATTTTGTTTTCATAGGATCTCCTACTGTGCTTGCCTTTCCTCCCATTGTGCAACAAATTGAGTTTCTTTGTTTCCCTGATCTTGTGTTTTTGCCATTATTTTCCTTTGTACTTATTCCATTTCTTCTTGAAGCTGGTGTTTGAACTTTGGCCTCATGAATATTCCAATCCTTGGGGGATTGTTTTGATGTATTTCATTTTTGTTGAAAAATGTGCATGATGGTGCATTTTATGATTGGAGCTTCTTTCCACAACTGTTCAAAATTACTCATAGAGCTTCCTCCCTAGTCTAACTGTAGACAGATGGGTCAATGATCTGAACCATGACATGGGAGAAGTGAAGCTTCCATTTCTTTACCTGACTCGATGAGGCTTTTTGACACTAGGTATCTGTCTAGCCGGGAGGCCACAGCAACCTTCCCCCCCCTGCTGATTATTCCTAGTAAGATTGCCATTGTTGGTTTCCATATCCACTAGGCTAAGATCCTCAATTAGATCACTGGGAGGCTTGGAGTACCAACGCAAGCAGTATGATACTGCCTCTCTATTCGGCAAGAGAGCGAATTATGTTGAAATCCCCGCCTATTATCCAATAGCTGCTCGTTGTGATCATCTCAAGATTTCTGAGGAAGTTGAGAAAACAGACCGTTTCCTTTTGAGTATAGAGCTTCAAGTCCTTACCGATATACCCATTTAGTGAAATTAGAGGAATGTCAGTCTCATGCCAATAGGTGTCCTATGATGATTATGTAGGATTCTAATAATTAGACCATTTTTCCATTTGCTAAGCAGAGAAGAGCTCATTTCCCTTTCTGAATACCATTAAGGATTTTCAAATGAGACATGAAACAAGATTAGTAGATTCTAAAAGATGCAGATGCTTAAGCGATGACACGAATTCAAAAGAAATAAAAACACCTAGTAAATACATAAAGAAAACAATAATAATTATGGCAAGCACATTGAACGACTAGAGCATAACCAAAGCCATATATTAAGCCTGATAGCCTATGCTGCTCTAATAAACATGAAAGATTTATAAACAAAATGTTTTCCTGACTGAGCAAGTGATACCCAAATCTAATTAATGACTCAGATCAAATCAATTAAGCCACAACAAAGTTTTCAGTAAAGCATCAGATGAGAATTAGAAGCATTCAAAGGACTAACACAATCTTTAACCAAAATCAAGCCAAACTTCAGACTCCAGAAAAATGGTCCAAATACAAGCAACAAACTGCAGTAGCAATAGTTGCATACAAATTCGAGTTTAAATATGGTTTGATATGGAAAAATATGTAACAAAAAAAATCAAGTATACATCTCATAAAAGAGTTCCGGCCTCAACAATGCCTAATAAAGCTGAAAAAATAATCCATTTCTTGAAAATTTTGTGATTAATTTGTATTTAGAGATGTATTCAAGATTTCCTAGTTTTTAAATATTTTGAGGTTTTTGGCCTTTATTTTTTTTAAGTTTATGCGTCATTGGGTATCAAATACACGAGGTGTGTTAATATCAGATACAATAAAAAGTATGTTGATCATATCATATTTGTACCATACCAAAATTCACCAAAGCTTTGTACCAGCGCCAAAATTCTGTACAGAAAAGGCAAATGTGGCTGAATTCTGTTACTATGTGGCAAACAAGCCAGTAGACTTTGCCAAGATATCAGTGCTGGACATCAAAGGCAATTTCATGTACTTTAATGAGTTCTTTCTTGCTTACTTGAAGTTTAAGTCATGTAAAATGATTTTTTAATTCTTTAATACTGGGACGCTGAAAAGATAGGTCCTATTTTTATCAAATTCCAGCTTCATTTCCTGTTACAGACTGGGCTTGTCAAGGTGTTCATTCTTAAGGAAAATATTCCTGCTAGGAAAATTCTTTTATTTTTTTAAACAATGGAAAAATATGATTTGATTGCTTTTGCAGATGCATCCATTTGTTACCATAGGTGATGCATGCATTCTTTACCATAGGTTGGTTGTCTAAGAGAATTTGATTAGAATGGGATACACATTAAGCAAATTAGAATCTAGATGACCCCCTCTGATTCTTTATTAGCTCATTGGTCTTGCTTTCTGTTCATCCTAATCATGGGCCTTGAATCTGATAAATGGTTGACATTTGTTTTTCTGCTTCAAGTCTCGGGAAATTTTGCGTATATCCGTATTGACAATATATTGCTGGGGCTGATAAAATTGGAGATATTGGAAAAATTGAGGATATCCGAAAAGTCAGGGAAAATATAGGGAAATATAGACACAGTATAAACATGGTCTTAAAAAGCTGAGAAAACTTGCTCACTTTAAAAAAATCAGAAAAATTGGGAGAAATTGGAATTTCTGGAACACTGGTCTGGAGACCTCATTTTAGGTTTCTTCATTATTCTGAACACTTTGCTCTCTACCTAAGTTGCACGAAGTGCTGAAACGTTTCAGAGTTTCCGAAATGGGTATGTTTAGAAATGTCACCTCCCAAAAATGGCAATGTTAGTTGAAATGCCATATATATTATAATATATATAAATATATAAAAAGAAATTTATAAATAAGTGAATAACACACTATCTTGGAAGAAAAAAGGGAATAAGACCCATAGATGACAGTTTAGAAGGAAAACCAAGTATGTATTAGCTCTCACAGATGATTACATGATGGTCGAGTTTCGGGTACGGGTACGTCCTGAAACGTCGGGTTCCTAGAAGTTTCGTGCAACATAGCTCTCTACTCAAATCTTGGTTTCAAGGCTTGTAACCAGCTGAGACTGATCACTTTTGCTGTTGTTAGAGCCTGTGAGACTTTGGTTTTACTTCAGAGAGAACATTTTGTGCAATCTACACAGTATTAAAATCTTTTTAAAGCATTTCTGCCATAAAAGTGCAACCAGCTCAGCGGTGGAATGGCCTCTCAGCTAAGGTAAGTCTTGACCTTCCTAGTTTTGAACATGGTATTAGAGCCAGGGCAGGCTTAAGATAACTAGGAGGCAAAGTAGCTAGACTTGGATAGGTGAATGACTTGGCAAGGCTAAAGATATAACAAAGCTTTACCCAAAAAGCTTTGTTGAAATGCTCAGCCAGTCCAAGATACAGGCAAGTCCAAGTTAGTCTGGTTCTCATTGAACTGGGTACAGCTTGCAAGTCTAATTAAATCAGGAAGGGGTGTGTTGAAGATAACAAATTATAACTTTAGATCAAACACTTAAGGTGGTGCCTATCATCAAACTAGACATGGTCAATGATAGACTAGCCTGTCAGCTGGATGCAGACCCTGGTTCTTGTTCCTCACCTGGTATTTGATCAGGTAAGCTTCATGGAAGACTCGTAATTTAAATTTTACTGCTTTATGGAGGTTATTATTTTTCGGTATGTAGAATCTTGCTAGTTACAAAATGCTCTTCTTTGCTCGCGATCTGTTACATTGATAGTTGTAGTGAACTTATAATTTCATCATTATTTTGTTTCCATATATTTTAGCGTTTGGAAAGTGACGTTGATTGCTGAATTGCTAAGCTGGCTTTAAATATTTGTTTATTGATATGCATATGTAGCTCTGACATTTTTGTTAACAATCTAATCTTAGTTGATTCAAAAGTTTGACAGTCTGTCCTGCTGATTGGTTTATTTCAGGGCTGCTGGTACCACTGAGAAGAAGAAGTAATATTTCTGGCATTGTTGTTGGGCAGTTTTTACATCTGGTATTTGATCAGGTAAGCTTCAAGGAAGACTTGTAATTTAAATTTTACTTCTTTATGGAGGTTGTTATTATTTTTTGGTATTTGGAATCTTGCTAGCTACAAAATCCTCTTCTTTGCTTGCGATCTGTTAAATTGATAGTTGTAGTGAACTTATAATTCAAGCGTTATTTTGTTTCCATATTTTTAGATTTTGGGAAATGATGTTGATCGCAAAATTGCTAATCTGGCTTAAAATATTTGTTTATTGGTATGCATATGTAGCTCTGACATTTTTGTTAACAATCTAATCTTAGTTGATTCAAAAGTTTGACAGACTGTCCTGCTGATTGGTTTATTTCAGGGCTGCTGGTACCACTGAGAAGAAGTAATCTTTCTAGCTTTGTTGTTGGGCTGTTTTTACATCTTAGATTTTGGCTTTGTTTCTCCTTAGTTCGAGAGAAGTCTAGTTAAAGCCAGCGGCTGTGATAGTGCAAATAGTTTTTATTTTTATGTAATCTCCTTCAACTAACGGGGATGTTATATATATATTTTTAAATTATCGCCTTCAAATGCAACAAATTCTCATTGTGGTTTTACTATCAGTTCATCACTAAATGGCATAACACTCTTATTTTTCGCTCAATTTATACTTTTGTTGGAGATGTAGCCTTTTCAATTTTGATGTTGCTTATTTCAATTTTTTGGTTTCATCTTTATTATGGAAGCGGAGTAAGGAAGCAACATTCAGTAACACTCTAGCACATTGTATTGTACTTCATTGTTCCGCATTGTTTTTTACTTTTACTAAGCAGTTTTTACATCTTAGATTTTGGCATTGTTTCTCCTTAGTTTGAGGGAAGTCTAGTTAAAACCAAAGGCTGTGATAGTGCAAATAGTTTTTATTTTTATGTAATCCCCTTCAACTAACGGGGATGCTATATATATATATATAAATTATAGCCTGCAAATGCAACAAATTCTCATTGTGGTTTTTCTATCACTTTATTACTAAATGGCATAACACGCTGTTTTTTAACACTAAATTTATACTTTGGTTGCAGAAGTAGCTTTCTCAATTTTGATGTTGCTTATTTCTATTTTTTGGTTTCCTCTTTATTATGGAAGCGGAGCAAGGAAGCAACGTTCAGTAACACTCTAGCACATTGTTTTGTACTTCATAGTTCCACATTGTTTTTTTACTTTTACTAAGTTTCAAGATGACTTAAAGACCAATAGACTTGGATCCGTGATAAACCTTGTATTTATTCTTGAACTAAGACTGTCTGTTACAAAGGATAAAATCATATACTCTATTTTTAAGTCATCATCACGTTGTATATGTTTTATTCCAATGAAACATATTTGGTCATAAGGTTTATTCTTGAACTAAGACTGTCTGTTACAAAAGATAAAATCATATACTCTTATTTTTAAGTCATCATCACGTTGTATATGTTTTATTACAATGAAACATGTTTGGTCAGAATAGTTTGACAAAGCACTCTCATGCCTATGAGGACAGCACTGTATTTCTTGCATGACAATCAAGTTGATTGAATACCTTATGAAATGCAGTGTGGCAGGGGACTGCAGGGTGAAGTCTCCCTTTGGAAGGGAAGTGGGGGATTTCCTCTCCCAATGAAGATGGGGAGAACCGGGAGAAGTCACTCATGGTTCCGTGGAATGTCCGGATGTCCCCTAACTAAACTGTTTCTTCAGGAAAAAAGTAGTATTGAAGCAGTGTGTGCTGGAATGCTATGTAGTATGTCTTTGTTATGGAGCTTGTGAATGATAATTTTGGCAAAGGTTTTAACTCCCATGTTTGATAGGTGTGTGTGCTAATGTCAGTGGTTTTAATATCCACACACAAAATATTGTTGGGACCTATTGTTTGGGAATTGCTAGTTTTATTTAGTTGTTCGTGTTTTTTTTTTTGTCGCTCAAAATTGTTTTCATTAGATTTTCAAACTAGTATGGCTTACAAAAAAGATCTCAACAGTCCCCACTCTCTTGGGACAGACAGACATTCTGAGATTGGGGACTGGAGCACCAGTGCAGACAGATTACATACATTATTTCCGATAAGCGCTGAGGCCTTACGCTACTAAAATAGACACAAAAGGAAGCCTGAGTTGACAACAACATGTCAGGGAGGGGCGTGGGGAGGCATTACAGGAGGAGTTGCGAAATACCCAACATTGTCATGAATGTGGAAGTCGATGTGCTCCACTCGAGCTTCCAAGTTGCAAAGATGGTCATTGGTACGTCGCTGAATACGCTGGAGGTTGTCCAGTTGCTCTCTAGCAGAATGTATTTATGAGAAAGTTGCTTGTGCAGGTCTGTCAATCATCTCCCTTGTGGGAAGTGTGGTTGTAGATATTGTGTTGGTAAGCCAAAAACATAGTTAATATGCAATTGCAATAGTTAGATCTTGAATTAGTTTCATTTTTCATCTCTGCTGGAGGTTGTCCAGTTGCTCTCTAGCAGAATTTATTTATGAGAAAGTGGCTTGTTCCGGTCTGTCAATCATCTCCCTTGTGGGAAGTGTGGTTGTAGATATTGTGTTGGTAAGCCAAAACATAGTTAATATCCTATTGCAATAGTTAGATCTTGAATTAGTTTCCTTTTTCATCTCTGTTTTCTGCAATTCAATCATTTGTTTGGCAGTCTTTTCAAGCATCAAAAGAACAATCTATATTACGTTCAAGTCAGGGTATGGGTTTGTGGTGTTGGGCATTGTCATTTACACTTGTCAGTCCATCACCAACACTTTCCTTCCTTCCCCAACAATCTCTTCAAGCATACTGTTTACCGAGATCACTTTTCAGATTTGTTATAGGCCACTAAGTGCATATTTCCTTGTGCCAGATGGGGTCTTGGGGAGCAATAGGTTTGACAAGGGATTCATACACCCTTCCCCTACCTTATCCCACCATTTCTCGCCTTTAGAACACCTAAGCACACAAATTGCTCTCAGGTCTGATCCTGTAGCACTCTATACTCTGATCCTTTAGCACTACGGAAAAAGCCTCCAAATGCATTCCAATTTGCCCCACAATATTCCGGACCACCCAATAACTATCATAATACCATAAATATGAATAAAATAGGTTCATAGGCCTAGTAGGAACTTTGATTTGGTTAATAAAGTAGATATACAATCATTCCCAACAATCTTGTAGCAAAACAATAGTAAATTTATGTTAACTTTTAGTACATGTTAATGACGATATTTTTGAGTGATTCCTCTTGAATTGGAGTCCTAAGACATCCTAATTAATAACAAAATTTACCCCATCTCATTTCCACTTAATCAAGTTAGGCATTTTGTAGGTTAACTAGCTCACTGATTCTGAATTTTTTGGTTTTTAAAGTAGTAATTTTATGCTAATTTTTAGCACATGTTAAGAAGGGAATTTTTGAGTGGTTCCACTTGTACTAGATTCCTAGGGCATCCTCCTTAATAACAAAATTCACCCCATATTATTTTCATTTGATTTTCTTGTCATTCGGTGAGATTTAGACTAGTTGGCAAACTCTTGTAGCAATCTTGTAGCAACATAGAGTTTTTTGTAGTAGTTTGTTTTCAGACTCTTATTCACTCCAAACTCATGGTAGAGGTAGATGTATCGCCTATGAATTCTCCAAGGCCACATTTATTGATTGGAGGTTTGGTTAGGTCGCCATTTAGCTTTTACATTGGTTGCTTCTTGAATGTTTATTTCTGCAAATAGTATAGATTTCCTTTCCAACAAAAGTATAATAGGTTTGCTTATTACTATTTACCTTTTGCAACTTAGGATTGATGACTTACCTAGATATTTGTTCATTTGAAGCTGTCTGATTGCCTTTTTACACTTGCATCAAAGGGAGTCAGATTAGAAAGAGGAAAGTGTCTGCGACACATATATTGCCTACCCCTCTTAAGTTTGTTCGAACTTTAGATTGATAATAACCTTGGGAGTTGCAACATTCTTGTTGCAATACTAAGGCTCATCAACTCCCATAAGGTATAGATCCCCGCTAGTTATGTTGCCAAGTTTGGCCCCGCGCTTGTGAATACCACTACTACAAAGCATGGAAGCATATCATTGTACTGGATATTGTTAAGGAAGTAATTTTTTTTTGTAATTTCTATGTCGCACTATCTGGTCGAAGTGGGTAAGATTGTCTTTGAGCCACAAAATGGATATTTTTAGTTTGTTTATTGGTCCCCTACTCTAATACCTTAAGTTAAAGTAATGAGGGGAAATCTGTTGGACAACTAATTTGCCAAGGGTTGGCGTGGAACGTGAACAATCACAAGAGTCCAAGAGACCACTTGGCATGTGAAGACCAGGGGTCACAAGGAAATGTATAAATGTGTAAATCTTGTTAGTAAAATTAAACTCACGTTCTATATTATTTTCTATCCATTACTTTTGTGTGTTTAACATTGTATCAAAGTTGCAGGGATATTCCTGCCCTGCCTAATTATTGTGAGCCATTGGTTTTGTGGCCTAGTCAAATTTTACATCTTTGTTGGTTTGCAATATTCCATCTTGTCAGACTCAGGCCCCGTAGTTCTTTCATACTGAACAATTTTAAGCGTTTATTCTGTATTTAATCTACTTAATGCATGTTTCCATTGTCTAAAGAGGTGCTTGCGACTGTAAACCATTGTCAGATTTGTCATACTCATACCTGTTACACTGCTAAAATCCCTGTCGGATTTATATACGTCTATCACATATTAATATTGCCACCTTGATGCAACAACTAGAATGACGCTATGTACTATTGCTAGTTGATACGTTAAAACTACATCAACTATCACAAACAAATCAACCTCTGCTCAACATTAGTACCAAAGCCACTTTGTTCTGCCTCTGCTTCCTCTGTCATAACACTTGCTCATAGAAATGTACATAGCATAAAACCGTAGTATGACACTTGCTCATAAAAATGTACAATATCATCAAACCGTAGTATCTCTGACTCAACCCTGGCAACTCAATATGCTCTGTCCCATCATACACTTGATAACAATCCTGATCAATTAACACGAGCACTGACGAACCATAGCAACATAAGATCAATATACTATAGGACATATGACATCAGCTGCCAAATCCTAGGCATTGTCAAACATATTCTATCATTCAAAAACACAAGAAAGCTCTATCGTGCATACTCTGTCTCAAACTCCAGGTTACATATGCTTTGTCAAAACAATGGCATCACAACATTGTAACGATTCTACTAAGTCATTATATTGTCCACTGTCATTGTTACTCAACACAAAATCCATCACGTACATACCAGTGTCTAGCAGCTCCAGTGAATCCAAGACTTGAAGATTTTGTCAACAATATATTTGGGTGTGCAATTCTAATCTGGCCTCTTTTACAGGCCAAGCTTCACAATTGTTGCTTCAAAACCTGAATGTGTCATTACAAAACCGAACATGAAGGATTGTTTTACATTTGTTACTAGCATATCTTTCAAGCTGCTTCAGTGATATGGTGCCAAATGCACAATGCACTTCAATTCTGTTTCAACATTCTTGTCAACAAGGTGGGTCCATGTACTATCTTGTTTGCTAGAGTTGTATGCTCAAGATCTGTGCGATTACAACCTTACGATGCTCCTTATACCAGTGTACATAAATCTATTTGAGAAAAACTTAAACGATTATTGTTTGCAAGAGTTAAACATACCCTGTATAGGTCTGTTATATTACCGTAGTTTGTAAAATGCAAGGTCCTTCAATAATAATGAGAGTCAATAAACCAAGGGATACTCATGTTACCGCATTCAACTTTTGTTAGCATGATCATAATTTTTGCAAATTTGCCACAATTTCATGCCCTAGGAGAGCTGAAATCTCATCATAAAATAAACCCAAAACACTCCATTAAACTTTTGTCATACAGTAGATTACAATCAACAACTAATCTAATGTGACTGTCACAATGGGACTAAAAATCAAGTTTTAGAACTCCCGAACCTTTGATTCTAATGCAAGTGGGATCAAAACCCTAAATTGATGTAATCATGTCACTAAATTTGAGAACTTCTAAATAGGATACAATATGCTTCTATTCTCACACTAAAAATAAAGTACACCCTTAATTTTAGATAAAGTTCGATCCAATAATTCAAATACCAGTCAAGATTAAATGATTCATATTGTGCTTATAGAGACACCACAATTGTGTTAGACTAGTCTAGCTTAAACGCTCAAGATAACAGAATAACAACTTGGATGCATCATTGATGAACTTTATAACCAACCTTACCTTAGTCTTCAAAGTTTCAATCTTCACCTTGGATTCAAGAAAATGACGAGACTGTTCCTTCAATGAGAGCTCCAAGGTCACCTTATTAGGGCTTGTTTGAAAAAGCCAAATTAATGCCTTGATCTCTCTTCAATTTTTTTAATAGACCGCAAAAAACATGGAGATGTGAGTCATTAGAAATGGCAACAGATGTAGCTTTCTGGGTTGCCTCTCATTAGCTTGAAAAAGCAACCTGAATATTCACCTTGTGTATCAAAAAATATGAGTAGTCCGTAAAGGAGGGTTTGTTTAGCGATATAAAATGTTCATGTTGCTCCACAAATAGTCACATATTAAGGCACAGAGTTGTGACACAATTTTCAAAAGGACTGGAAATTTTAGGGCTTGTGGTTCTATAAAAGAAATGTCTCAGAGAAGGTTGAGTAGAAGCCTAAGAAGGATACCTGAAATTCTTGAAACGTTTCAGTAAATTATCCTTAGAAATCTATGATTTCTCTGCTCCAAAAGATGCCACAAAACTTCAACGAGAAACCAATGAAAGGATAAACTAGCCAATTCCCAAATGACTCCTAAACTTGGCTTGGAGTGTCCTCAGATTAGAGCCGACAATAGGGCCTTAGGAAAGATTGAGATAGTCCTCAAAACATGCCAAATATACCTTAGAGCGAGGCAAAAAAAGGAGGTGAAATTACCTTAGGACATGTGAGATGAGCCTCGGGAAGAGAGGCTGAAATTGGCCAAAGAAGAAAAAAATTTCTTCCTACAGAAATAACAAACAACCTTAGAAAAAACCTATGAAAATCTCAGAAAGAATGTACCAAAAATCACTTCAAGAACTAGTCACATTCCCTTAGATCTGCTTGACTGAACTGGACCTTAGAGATAATGCAAAGATTAAGCGTTGAAGCTTGATATTTTGTGGAGGACACCAAACTTCTTATATAGTAGTTGAAGGGTCATAATAAGGAAGCCAACCTGTGGCTTTTGGAGGGAGTCGACTTCTTGATTTCAAATTTGATTTTTGATTTTTGGAGCCATAATTAAAATATTTTAGGAGGGAACATAAAATTCAAAATTGAAGTTTTATTGGAGCCAAAATTAAGATCCCGATCCACATTGATTAGATTAATTTTTCTTGATAGAAATACTATTTCCCTTTTTGACTTTGATCATACCTATTTTAATTTATTTTTCTCAAATAAATAAATTTCTTTGTAGTACCTCCTTTGGGGTTTTTGACCATTGAATGAGATCACAAAATTTGAATGATCATATCTCCCCAATCGTGAGAAGTCTCATGGCATGCCACATATCGTTATATTTGGCATGACGAGGAGAAGTCAATGATGATGGTTTCCAAAGCAAATTCATTGATCTGCATCCTCAAAATATTTAACAAGTGCGGGGTTTCTAAGATTTTCCAAGGGCTTTGACTAATAGAACTTTCAATTGATGACAAATATCAAGAGCGCTCAATAATTGACATTGAATCAATGACAACACCATTTAACACTCATGTTAGTCATAATTCACAATTATAATGCATATCACAACTTCAACTGAGAAATATTTTTGCAGTAAGGGATACAAAGATTGAAAGAGAGATCATCCTAATCACATAATTCTTAGCTTTTATGGAAAGTATAATTGCGACTTGTGACTTGTGTTGATCCCAATATCACAAAGTTTGAAATGTGTCTTCCATAAATGTGTTACCGATTTTCGTTTTTGGTTGGGTCTTTGAACCCTGAAGATTTCAAGACTAAATGGAAATTTTTGGTTGGGTCTTTGAACCCTGAAAATTCCAAGGCTAAATGGCAAGGGTCTTCCAGGGTTCAAACATGGAGTGGAGGTTTCTACAAGAGTTATATATTTCGAATGATTTTAGCCATAAACAAATGCAATACATGAATTCACACCATTCCAAAGGAATAAAACCTATGATGGCACCAAATAATAACATTTAAACCTCAACATGTTTTAAATATTCTTCACGTAAACTCAAGACGCAAATGCAAAGAAATAATTGGAATTAATTCATGGGTTTTGGTTTATGCACTAGACTTTGTAATCATAACACAATTTAGAATATTCAAGGCAAAGCGAGTGGAAACCAATGGCCACAACATGGTATGCTAAGGGATGGGTGTATTAAGACCATAAGCGCCAAGTCTGGAAGCTAAGGGAAGAATCGAGGGCAATGGTCTGATGGGTAAGCGTAGATGTAATAGGAGAGTGCTTATGTCAAGTGTATAAGAGTATAGGATCAGGGTAACGAAGGGAATGGACACTTGGCATTGAAACAAGAACAATGATGATAGCTGCAGGATAGGTTGCATATAGGAAATGCGCATTAAATTTATCACGTGTAATGGGATCAACGTGGTCGCATGTCACAATTTCAGATCATAGTGAGGAGCCACTAAAACCTCAATGCGACTTGCAACTCATGTGAAAGAAACCTAGAAAAGGTTGCAAATCACATTCTAGATGAAGATGCCATCGCTGAGGTAGATTTTCTCAATGAAGGTAAGCACCACCCTAGGAATACATTATTTTTTGATAAAATGCAAAACAAAGAAGACCATTGTCATCTAGATGGTATTCACATTTGCTGAAAAAGTATTATAAATTTTCATGGCTAGCACTTTCCAACATCTCACAGGAGATGATTCTGTCATATTTGTGAAAACCGGGTTGTTTTCTATAATCCCACAGAAGCAATGTTATTCGATCTTGAAGGCATCAATGGAAAAGTGTTATAACCAACAGCAAATGAAGGCCGAAATTAAGCCATTTGAGTGGTATTGATGAAAAATATATGATCTTCAACATATGATGATATAAAATTTCTTGGCAATCCCTTTTGCATCATGCATCTTGGTTTTTGTCTATGCTTCCATTTTGAATGGAAGCAGTATCACTGATATACAATTGTTCAAGCTAGCTAGAAAATTTGCAGTCATCAGATTGACATAAAGATGGAGAGTTCGTGGAAGAAGCGACAATTGCTTCATTACTTTTTTGGTTTTTCACATGTTCACATTTAAGAATTCCTTGAACTACGATGCTCATCTCACTGGTTGGAGATGAGCATAGTTTTGAACTTCTTGGAATTGAACTTATAACAAACTTATAACAACTTTGCTTTTGGCAATACCTGAAGATCTCAAGTCATGTCCATTTAGCATTTTTATTTGCTCAGGTAAACCATGTGGTGATTTGAATTTATAAACATCATAACCAGAATGGCTACTGACAAGATCTCTTGCATCCCCTTCTAATCGATTGCCACATACAAGATTCCTTCTATATGCAAACCACTATTATTACTATTTTAACGATTGGGTGGCATGTTAGAGGAACTAGGACACTTGATGCCCTCTATAGTTTCATTTCCTGCCAAATGAATCATCCATGCAACCATGTCAGAAACACAACTTGCCTGTTCAGATCCATGGTCCAAGTTATTAATATGAACATATATGCTAGCTTGATGAGCTTATACAGTTGTGGAACTATGTTTAGCCAAGGATGTAAATGAAATCTTATTAAGCCGATAATTTTCAGATGAATCATTAGAGGGCATATTTCTTTCAACAACATTTGTTTCATGAACTACCACTGCATTTTATCGCGCTTCTCTTTAACATTTGAGTTTGATGATTGCTAAAAAACTGTTGTTTCCCCAACCAACCTACTTTCTAGAGAGCAAAATATGAAATCCGAAATAGATAGATGATGTCCATTGCCAAACATTTCCATTGTATTGAGAAAAAACTTATCCAATTCTTTTTCAATCTTTTCCTCAAAAGAAAGTAGTATTTTCCCCAACTTTTTCAGCACCACAAGTAAATGCACTGCGTATGTAGTGGAAATTCCCTTTGCCCACATTGTGGCATGGATAGTTATTTTCTTGCAATGGATCAATTTTATTCAAATTCTTTAAGGTCAATGATCGATTTTGATTATCATGACCCTTGAGAGGAAGAGAAACTGATCAGTGCGCTCCTTAAAGCATGGTGTTCTTATGAATGTTGAATCCTTGGTGCACACCATGGTGTTATTTCTACGTATGCTTTGGAAGTTTGGTCTTGTATATATTCCATCTTTTTTCATGCATCGCTGCATGGCCCATTGGAGGTTTTATATAGGTTTCGAGATTATTTCAGCGAGTTTCGCTGGGATAATTATTGTCTTAGTTTGCAGGGCCGTGTAGCCATTTCTCCTGATAATATTGCTGAACCACTTGAAGCAAATGGAGGTGATCGGTTGCTTAGCAATACATTCTTGAAGGAGTGCACTAATCGACTTTCTCTTCCTCCCAAGGTGTTTGATAATCAAAATCGATCATTGTCCTTAAAGAGTTTGAATATAGTTAATCCGTTGTGAGAAAATAATAATCCAGGGCATAGTGTGAGCAAAGTGAATTTCTATCGCATACACAAGGCATTTAGTTATGGTGGTAAAAAAATGGGGCAAATATTACTTACGTATGAGGAAAAGATTGCTGAACAGTTGGATAAGTTTTTTCTGAATACAATGGAAAGGCATGGCAATGGACATTGTCCAAATGTTTTAGATTGCATATTCTGCTCTCTGGAAAGTAAGATATTTGGGGAAACAATAGGCTTTAAGCAATCATCAAACTCAAATGTTAAAGACAATTTCGATAAAACGCAGTTGTAGTCGAGGAAACAAATGCCGCTGAAAGAAGTGTGCCCTATAATGATTCATATGAAAGTATTGGCTTAATTAGATTTTATTTACATCCTTAGCTAAACATAGTGCCACATCTGTAAAAGCTCATTAGACTAGCATATATGTTCAGATTAATAACTTGGACCATGGATCTAAATATGGACACTGTGTTTTTGACATGGCTACCTACCAGATTCATTTGGTTGGAAATGAAATAGAACAGGGAACTAAGTGTACTAATTCCTCTAACATGCCACCCAATCATTCAAATAGAAATAATACTAGTCTACTTACAAAAGGAAATCCTGTGTTTGGTAATTGACTAGAAGGGGATGCAAAAGATCTTGCTAGTAGCCATTCCGATTATGATGTTTATAATGTCAAATCACCACATGGTTTACTTGAGAAAAAAACAACGAAAAAATGGATGTGAATTGAGGTCTTCAGGGTTTTCCAAAAGCAAATATTTTATACGTTCAATGCTTGAAAGTTCAAAACTATGCTCATCTTTGATATGTGAGACGAGCATCTTATTTCAAGGAAATTTGAGAGGTGAACATGTGAGAAACCAAAAAATTCATGAAGCACAACTATCACTTCTTCCACAAACTCTCCAACTTTCTATCAATCTGATGACTACAAATATGAGAGCTACCTTGAGCAATTGTCTATCACTAATGTTGCTTCTATTTAACATGGAAGCATAGTTGCAAAAACCAAGATGCATGATGCAAAAGGGATTTCCAAGATAGATTATATATTCATATGCGGAAGATCATAAATTTGTCATCACTACAACTCAGAGGGATTCATCTCAGCGTTCATCTGCCACTGGTTTTGACACTTTTTCTAGTCATTCCTTCAGGATTGAATAACACTGCTTCTGTGGGTTTATAGAGAATTACTTTTTCAGCAAATGTGAATATCTTCTAGCAGACAATTGTCTTCTTATTTTGCATTTTACCTCAATAGCCAACGAAAGATATAATAAATATAGAAAAATCTTTGACTTCATCAAAGAATGTATATTCCCAAGGTGGCACTTTCCTTCATTGAGTAGAAATACCTCAGCGATGATATCGACATGTAGACTGTGATCTACAAACACGATTTATGACCTTTTCTAGGTGCCTTTCACATGGAGTTGAGAGACAAACTCATTGTTTGGCTTTAATACACACATTTTCATTATATGAATGCTCCTCATAATTCCTTGTGCTAGTTCTAAGCAAGTTTCCATGGATTTCGAGTGGAGATGGAGATTTTTTTCAATTGATCAAACCATGATTTGTCATTTATGCCATTTTCAAGAGATTGAGACAAAGATATCATTCATCTTTTGTTGCACCATATATTATGAGATCTTTGGGAGGTACCATTTTCTTTTCATGGAGTTATAAATCCTCTGTAGTTTCTTTAGGTACCTTGACTAGGGGTGCATGAAGGATGAGTACTGGCCTAATAGGTATCCATGAAAATTCTTCAAACCTTCTAGTGAATTATCCTTAGAAATCCACGATTTGTCCGCTCCAAAAGATTCTACAAAACTTTAGCAAGAAACCAATGAAAGGATAAACTAGTCAATGCCCAAACAACTCCCAAACCTAGCCTGCAGTGTCCTCATATTAGCGCCGAAATAGGGCCTTAGGAAATATTGAAACATTCCTCAAAACATGCTAATATCCTTCAGAGCGAGCCTAAAGAAGCAGGTGAAATGACCTCAAGACCTACGAGATGAGCCTTAGGAAGAGAGGCCAAGGTTGGACACAAAAGATAAAGAATTTTATTGCTTCAGAAACAACGAACAACCTCAGAAAAACCCAATGAAAATATCAGAAAGGATGTACCAAAAATCACTTCAAGAATTGGTCAAATTCCCTTAGATCTATGTGAATGAATTGGACCTTAGAGATAATGAAAAGTTCAAGAGTTGAAGCTCCATACTTTGTGGAGGACACCAAAATCCTTATATAGTGGCTGAAGGGTCATAATAAGGAAGCCGACCTGTGCCTTTTAGGGGGATATGAGTTCTTGATTTCAAATTTGAGTTTTGATTTTTGGAGGCATTATTAAAATATCTTAGGAGGGAACATGAATTTCAAAAATTAGATTTTATTGGAGGCAAAATTAAGATCCCTTGATCAACATTGATTAGATTAATTTTCCTTGATAGAAATCCCATTTCCATTTTTGACTTTGACTATACCTTTCTTAATTTAAATTTATCAAATAAATAAATTTCTTTGTAGTACCTCCTTTAGGGTTTTTGACTACTGAATGAGATCACCAACTTTGAATGAGCATATCTCCTCAATCGTGATGAGTCTCGTGGAGTGCCACATATTGTTATATTTGGCATGACGAGGAGAATCCAATGATGGTGGTTTCCAAAGAAAATTAATTGATATGCATCCTCAAAATCTTCAGCAAGTGCGGGGTTTCTAGGATTGTCCAGGGGCTTTGACTAACAGAGCTTTCAATTGATGAAAAATATTAAGAGCGTTCAATAATTTACATTGACATTAATGAAAACACTATTCAACACTCATGTAAGTCGCAATTCACAATTATAATGCATATCACAACTTCAAATGAGAAATAGTTTTGCAGTAAGGAATACAAGGATTGAGAGAGAGATAATCCTAATCACATAATTCTTAGTTATGATGGAAAGTCTAGATGCTACTTGCGGCCTGTGTTGATCCCAATGTCATAGTAGTCAACATGTGTGTTCCGTAAATGTGTTACCCATTTTCATTTTCAATTGGCTCTTTGAACCCTGAAGATTTCAAGGCTAAATGACAAGGGTCTTCCAGGTTTCAAACTCGGACTGGATGTTTCTACAAGAGTTATATATTTCAAATGGTTCAAGCCATAAACAAATGCAATGCATGAATTCACACCATTCCAAAGGAATAAACCCTATGATGGCACCAAGTAATAACATTTAAACCTCAACATGATTGCAATCTTCTTCACGTAAACTCAAGACACAGATGCATGGAGATAAATGGAATTGAATAATGGGTTTCGGTTTATGCACTAGACTTGGTAATCGTAACATAATTTGGAATATTTAGGGAAAATTAAGGTGGATACCAATGGCCAAAACATGATATGCTAAGGGATGGGTGTATTAATACCATAAGGACCAATTTTGGAAGCTAAGGGAAGAATCAAGGGCAATGGTTTGATGGGTAAGTGTAGAGGTAATAGGAGAGTGCTTATGTCAAGTGTATAAGAGCGCAATGTTAAAGAAAATGCAACTAGATTCGGTTTTCATTATGACTTATAATTATAATATTATGTAAAAGAAGAAGAATTTTTTTTTCCTTTTATCATGGGTTTCATGAGAAAGGTGTGTTTACCATAGGTCAAATACTTCTTCTTGATGTTTTTAGGATTTTATGTCTCATCATAAGTATTATAAAAGTCATAAGATCAAAGGATTACGTTGTAAAAACAAGTGTCACTATCCTCATGCAAGTCGGCTCTATAGAAATTTTTTACAAATCCAGCTCTGATACCATGTAGAAAATCTGTTGTAGGTTAACCCGACAATGCAATATAAATTAAAGCAGAATACTATAACCTACTTCTACTATCAATTTACAGAAGCTTAAAAATCGAGCTGAACAATATAACTAGAGGAAGAAGAATCAATGAACAATACACATGAAAATACTTTGGGGAAAGCCTCAGCTAAAAACCCCACTATCTGTATTAGTATACAAGGTGGAAATACATATGAATTATACAAAGCATTAGCTCTCACAACTAGCCATCTCTCAGTACAATCCTCACAGATGCTCACAGGCAATCTTGGCTTCTCTCCAGCCTTCCTCTCTACCCTTCGAGCTCCTATTTCCTTGCACTGTTCCTTGTGGATGATATTCACCTTACCAAGTGGAACACTTTTGATCTCACACACTCCCTGTCAACAAGAAAGGGATTATCTGCCACCCCAATCCTGTCTCTATGGAACTCGAATTTACACTTTGACAATGCCTTTGTCAAAATGTCAGCATCTTTCTCCTCTATCGAAATATACTGCAGCAACATGATCCTCCTTGCTACACAGTCTCTAAGATGATGATACCGGATGTCGATGTGCTTGGACCTATCATGAAATACTAGATTCTCAGAGAGTTTGATACAACTCTGATTATCACAATATATCACAGTTGGATCCATCCCCTGATCAAACAAACCAACTAGGATTTTCCGCATCCAAATGGCCTCACATGCTGCCTAAATTGCAACCATGTATTCTGCCTTTACCGAGCTGAGTGCAATTGACCTCTGTTTCCTGCTGTACTAAGAAACTGCCGCTGACCCAAGATTGAAAATCCCTCTTGATGTGCTCTTCCGATCTGATGGACTCCCTGCCCAATCTGCATCAGTGAAGCCCTGTAGCTTCACTCCCTCTGTTCGTTTGTACCATAATCCATATTGAGATGTGCATCTGAGGTATCTCAATACATGCTTTGCTGCCTTCCAAAAAAACTAGGTAGGTTGAACCATCGCTTGACTCAGCTGGTTCACGCATAGTGAAAATCTGGTAGTGCGTTCACCAATTACATGAGTGAACCCACAAACTGCTTGTACACAGTAGCTTCCACTACTTCTCCTGAACTAGCATTCTCCTTCCTCCAGTTAGTAGCTAGAGGAGTCTACATGGGCTTGCACTTCTCCATGTGGAATCTCCTGAGTATCTCGTTGGCATACTTGCCCTGAGACACAAACAACTCAGCATCCTTCTGCCACACTTCCATGCCAAGGAAGTAATGCATGAGACCCACGTTTTTCATCTCGAATTCTCTTGCAAGATCCTCCTTTCAAGACACGATCAACTGATCATCACTAGTCAATATGAGATCATCAACTTAAAGTACGATGATCAACAACTTACCTTTCACCACGATGTGGTACAGGTTCGCATCCGCTTCACTCTTTGTGAAGCCCAACCTAGTGAAGTAGTTGTCTATCTTGGTGTACCAAGCACGAGGTGCTTGCTTCAGCCCGTACAACGCTCTCTTGAGTCGGCACACATGCGACTCATGATCGAAGGTCTCAAAACCTTCCGGCTGCTCTATGTACACCTCTTCCTCAATCTTGCCATTGAGGAATGCAGTCTTCACATCCATCTGATGGATCTTCCAACCCATCTGTGCTGATAGTGCCAACATAGATCTGATAGATGAGTACCTTGTGACAAGAGCAAAAGTCTCATCATAGTCAATCCCCTCGACCTGTGAAAAACCACGGGCAACAAATCTTGCCTTATGCTTCTCCACACTACCATCAACAGCTTGCTTTACCTTGTAAAGCCAACGGGAACTCACAATTGACTTGTTCTCCTGTTTCAAAACCATGTCCCAAACACTGTTACGAACTATGGAGTCATACTCCACCATAGCATCAACCCAAATCGGCTGCTGCACTGCTTCCTCAAAGGAAGATGGCTTGGTCTCATCACATTCCCCAGCAAGGGCCATGTATCCAGTGTACCTCTCAGGTGACCTCTGTCTGCGCTGAGAAAATGGTGCTCCTACATTCTCTCTCGCATCCTCCAACAATCTGTCAACTTCTCTTGTGTGCTTCCATCCATATCTTGAAGACTCTGCTTGAGTGGATGTCTCCACTTCTAGAACCTATGCATGCGACTGCTCTACATCAGTTTGAGGCTCCTCCTCGTTAGGAACCATTAGTTCCTCCACAACTTGTAGTTGGAGCTCCTTCTCAAGGGAAATTCACATGGCCTTCTGCTTATCAAACTTGAGGTCTCTGCGAATCATTGTCCTTCGATTGGTAGGCAAGTACACCCGATAGTTGTGAGGTGTATCAATGTACCCCACAAATATCCCCAACTTTGCTGTCGGCTCAAGCTTCTTCCGTGCATCCTTTGTCACATGGCAATATGCCGATGAGCCAAAGATCATGAAGTAACCCACATCTGGCCTCTTACCGAAGAAATCTTCCTCTGGTGTTTTCATCCCAAGTATGCGATGCGGGCTTATATTTTGCAAATAGACCGCTGTGTTGCATGCCTCAGCCTACAAGTGAAGTGGTAGGCCTTGGTCATTCAACATTTCCCGTGCTGCCCCTACAATAGTTCTGTTCTTCCTCTCGGCCACCCCATTCTGCTGTGGGTTATGAGGTGCCGTCAACTCTCGTTTAATTCCTTCCGCTGCACAGAAGTCCTTAAACTCTTGAGAGACATATTCTCCATCGTTGTTGCTTCTCAAGGCCTTGATCTTCTTCCCTCACTCTTTCTCGACCAAAGCTTTGAACTCACAAAACTTTGTGAAAGTTTGGTCCTTCTTCTGCATGAAATAAATCCAGCATTTATGAGAATAGTCATCAATGAAAATCACATAATACCTTTGCTTCGCCGTGGATGTTGTCGAGAATGGTCCACACATATCAGTATGAACTCGCTCTAAGATAGCCTTTGCTCGAATTTCTCAATCATGAAAGGAAGACTTGGTGTACTTTCCCAAGGTACAACCTTTGCATGTGTCAACTGGCTCAAATTACCTTTGGGAAGTCCTGTAGATATCTGCTGCATTATCTTCAAAGCCCCATGATGCAAATGGCGCGACCGCCTGTGCTACAACTCGCTAATGTCTTGGCTTTGCACCAATTCTGCTTTCATACTCAATGCTGCACAATCATCTACCTCTAGTTTATAGAGATTCTTCACCCGAATCCCTATCCTCTTGGTCTGACCCGTGGCTATGTGTCTTAGGAACGCCTTTCCTTTACTGAAGACAACATCGTAGCCTTTGTCCTCCAACATCGCGACCGATACCAAGTTCTTCTTCAGTCCAGGCACATACTTCACATCTGTCAAGGTGATAGGAGCTCCATGCTCCCTCTGAAAAGCAACTGTGCCCACTCCTGAAACACTATACCTTCCGTCGTCACCCATCTCTATGCGCATATTGAGGTCTTTCTCCTCCAAGGCACTGAATAAATTTTTATCACCGGTCATGTGGAATGAGGCTCCATTGTCAAGATACCAAACACAACCCATCATCGATGACACCATGCATACGATGAGGGTAAAGCCCATTTCGAATTGAGAGGCTAATGCCTCACCTTCTGATCCTTCCGAGGATCCCTTCTTGGACTTCTTCGATGGGAAATTAGTTGCATAATGTCCCATCTCGTGACAATTAAAGCATCTCAAACTATACATGTCACCCTTCTTCCCTCCATGAGAAGAATTCGATTTGAAAGGGAAGCCTTCCCCTTCCCTTTCCTTGCCTTGCTAAGGCCAGATTTTATTCATCATCATCCTTGGATGGAGAACCATCTCGTGTGATCCTCCTGATCTCCTCCTGCATAAGATCCGACCACAGTCGTTCCCAATCCGACAGTTTCTCCCTTCCATTCATAGAGTCCTGGTAGCTATTCAAACTCTTTGGAAGGCCAAGGAGAGCGAGGCTCACCATATCATCATCGGCAGTAGTTATTCCCACACTGCCAAGCTCATCTCTGCAGGTGGTGAGCTTGCTCAGATATGTGGAAATAGTATCGCCCTTCTTCATCTTGATTCTTCGAAGCTTATCCTTGAGCGCCAATTTCCTCTGGTCGCTACTGTTTTGGTAGAGGTCCTTCAATGTTTTCCACATTGAAAATGGAGTATCTTTCCCATGGAGACTCGAGAAAATATGGTCTCAAACTCCCTCAAGGATGATCCGTCTCGCCTTCGCCACACACTTCTTCCACTCAACCAACTCTTGTGCATTAGTTGAAGCTGGCTTTGGGATTTCTTGATCAATGAATTCCTTCAAGCCATTGTCTTGTAATATAGCCTCCATTCTATCTTTCCATGCTATGTAATTTGAGCTACCTTCCAAGGCATACTTGAGTCTCAAGCCATAGAATGCCATTGGCCAACCTTGAAGTATGATATGAATTCGATTTGCACCTGCAACGCCAAACTTCAAACTTCAAATTCTCTTCTCAATATACTATTCACAACTCTAATACCATGTAGAAAATTTCTACAAATCCAGCTCTGATACCATGTAGAAAATCTGTTGTAGGTTAACCCGATAATGCAATATAGATCAAAGAAGAACAATATAATCTACTTCTACTATAAATTTGTGGAAGCTTAAAGATCAAGCTAAACAATATAACCAAAAGAAGAGGAATCAATGAACAATACACATGAAAATACTTTGGGGAAAGCCTCAACTAAAAACCACACTATCTGTATTATCATACAAGGTCGAAATACATAAGAATTACACAAAGCCTTAACTCTCACAACTAGCCAACTCTCAGTGCAATCATCACAGAGTGCTCACAAGCAATCTTGGCTTCTCTCCAGCCTTCCTATATGCCCTCCAAGCTCCTATTTCCTTCGCTATTCCTTGTGGATGATCTTCACCTCACCAAGTGGAACACTATTGATCTCACACACTGTCAGAACTGCGCAATCCTCAAGGAATGATTCCTTGACTTCATGCATGAGTTTTCTTTATAAGAAAACACATGTAACTGATAGTACACTGTCATTGACTTTAATCTCAACTGGGTCTTTCTCAGAATAGACATGCATGAGTTTCTGATGAGGGAATCTTCAGTTAATTGGAGTAACACTAGTTGAGCGCATGCATGCATCAACTGACTGTTAACTCTATTAATTCCTCAAACAATTTGGAACTAATTTAACTGGACTTAACTCAGTAAACCGAGTTAACTAATTACAACTCAAATATAACTCAATCTTATCTCCTTAATTTAAGGGATAACACTTGCATGACTTCAAAAAGACTTCTAACTTGAATTTCTCCAACTAATTAATTAAAAATGAATTAATCAATTATTTCAAAATGAATTAATCAATTATTTCCAAGTAGTTGTTAAGACTAAATTCGATTTTAATTCACAATTTAATTTAATGACAAATTAAATTGGAATATTCTTGTTGCTATATTTCAGCAGGCTCTAGAAAAAGACAGTGATATCCTTGATGATATGTCGGCCTAGCGTTTAGGCACTCAAGTCGGCTTAATGTAACATAGCTGATCGATATATATATATATAAGGAGAAACATTGATTCAATAAACGAGTCTTGAGATAAAATTGATAATATAGTTAACGAAGAAGATATACATACACAATGAGCAAGGGTAATATCTTGGTGAAGTCTCTCTCTCTCTCTATATATATATCGTGTCAAGATCTCAGAAGTCTATACAGAATTCTTGGAGGTATATATCCACATAAAGTGATAGCTCTTGGAAGTCTATACAGAACTCTGTCTGACCATTATCATAAACAAAGAGCATGAAGGATTGTCTCATGACAAATTAATCTATTCCTGAGCAGAGAACTGTGGTAACCGAGGATTGTGACTAGACAACGAAGGTATAAGGAGACCAAGAACTCGAGGAGTGCAATGATATCAAGTCTATAGACTGTGGATTATAGGTCAAACTGTGCAGAGGACAGTGACAAACATATTGAAGGTAATCTGGTGTCAATTTTGACAAGGGTCTTGGTATTCATCATCTAAATATCTATAAGAATAGATTTAAGGGTTTTACTCTCAAGAGGAGAGGTTTTTCCCTGGCTTGGAGCTAACATTTTGTGTACGTGTACTTTGTTGTTTTTCTTGTTTTGAAAACTGCGTGATGATCAAAGAACAAGAAAACATAAAGAAGTTAACTCAAGAAAATAAAAGACATCAGAAGAAATTGTAAATGATGGAAGAATCATTAATAATTTTCCCTAGATTCTTCAACATGGGATCAGAGCTATGGTTACAGTTTAAGGAAGGGCAGAAAAGAGACATTCAAGGATCAAGTGTCAGGCAGGGCATCAAAAGCAAGCTGAAGGGTTTTGTCAAAATTGAAGGATCAAGTCTACAATAAGAAATCTACAAACAATAAGATCTTGTGTCTCCACAGTCATCATCAAAGGGTCATCACAGGAATGCAAGTAACAGAAACTCCAATATAAGTCTCAGTTAACATAGTGAAGGTTTCTATCTCGACATACAATCATGGTAGATACACTTTCTGGGTGAAGAAGGAGAATATACAGTCTCAACATTCCTATGATCACGGTCACAGTCATACAACATTTCAGTCCCTGTGATCTCGTGATACAATCTCGGCATGCTATCTAATCACTGTTACAGTCTCTGCTTAAGAAGAAGTTCGAATCTCGGCATACCATGTCTCCACATTTCACTGTGACTATTGTCGCTGTCTTGAGTCTCGGCTTAACTGTGATATAAAGTATCTCAATGAAGCATACTAAATCTAGGTATATTCATGATGAACGATTCACACAGTAACAAGTTGGACGAAGTTATAATACCGATCTCTAGACATAATTACAAGTATTAATTATATCTCAGTTGAAGATATCAGTGTTACAATGATGAGTTGAGTAAAGGTATGATCTTAGTGAAAGAAAAATGAAGATCTCAGTGAAGCTGTAACGATGGAGCAGAAATCATGAATTCAGTGACAAGTTTGGGCTCACAACACTGTGCCTCTCTACAGAACTCATATAGTGCTCTTAAACATCACTGTCTTGATATAATGTCATAACAATATACTTCTTGTCTATAAACATGATCTCAATAGCATGGTGCTCGAATCAACACATGAGTCCTTATATATCACTATTATAATTTGGATAATGCTCGATATAGGTGTTTGTTGATGCACTCCTAGGAATGCTGAGTGTGATAAAGTCCACTTGTGGGATAGAAATATCACTAGCATATCAACAATGTTTTCAAATGTAGGAGTCAAAAACACCTTGAAGATGAATTAGGAGTCAAGATAATGTCAAGATCACAAATGTCATGCTATGGTGCTAGAAAGTCTCCAAGGAAGTCTTGATCAAAGGATACTAGTGGTTCATGATGGGCAACTCAAGCAAAGGAAACATTAAGGTGAAGATCTCCGCTTCACATGCTAAGTAAGTATCTTTCAAGCTTTTGGTTTAATGACTTTGTTTTGCAATGAAATAGAAATACTCGAGGATATTCATAGTCCTCATAGAAAAGGTCCTTGCATAAAATGAGGAGGATAGTCTTAGTCCTCATAAATGAGTAAAGTCGTTAAATAAGGTCTCCTTTGAATTCATAAGGTAGACATTAGGGAAGCTAGTAAAGGAATTACGAACAATATGGTTCTTAAAAGAACATTGATAGAAGGAAATTAAAAATTCATGTCACTAAATATAATGTAAGGAGTTGAATGCAGCCCATGTTAAGAGGAAGTAGAATTGTTTAAGTTAGTATCTCTCTATAAGTCTCATTTTGGGCTCCTAGATCCTACGAAGAATGTGACTATAATATATTATTAGGATATGATGTGACATTATGGAAGTATTAAAAACAATATCTCTTGACATCATCACGAGGGAGACTATAATCACAAGGATAAGTAAGATACCTCTGTCAAAAACTTAGGGTCTCTATGAAAGAAGGCAAGTTGTAGGCAACAAATTTGTAGAACTCAAACATTTTAAGAATGCTCATCATGCAACAAAAGGGAAACATCTGCTGGATATGGATCTTTAATATCCTCAAGACTCTCTGATGGAATTTTCACTAGAAGATTCATTGATCCAGGGATGAATCAAGTGTTTCAATAGAAACTCCAACCGTGGAGTTCATGAATAATGATACAATGACATAAGAGAAGTTCAAGGGGTTGAAGATTTTTCAATCAAGGAAGCTGCTAAAAGAAGCCTAGACAACCTAAAAGTAAAATGAGGCATGTATACTTGTATTTAAGTTTTATAATGTCATGTTGTATGGTTGCATATCAATACTTCTATCTCGAGAAGCATGATCGAAGGAAAAGGATCTCCTCCTTTGAAAGGATGCTGAAAAACATAAATCACACCAGATGAAATCAACATAATATGTCGTCATATGAAATATGAGGTGGTTGATTAGAATGAAGAGAATTTGATTGAAAGCTACTAGGAATGAAATGTGTGAGGAAGGAAGAGATCGTGAGATATGCAATCCTGATGAAGGCAATCAACATCCAAAATATCAAGAAGACTTGACTAGAAAATATACCAGAAAGATATGAAGACTTTGATGGAAAATATGAAAACCCTTGACAATGGATATCTTTGGTAGATGTGTCAACATGTATGCAGGATTCTGATACCTACATAAAGATGTCATGATGAAGAGTCATATTGTAAGGTATGACTTGATTTAATATGTTTTGTTTTCTTGAAAAATATATGGATAAGTTCATGCAAGGCGACTCAAACAAGAGTTGTAAATACAAGTACAACTAGCATTCATGTGGTGAATAGAAGAAGCATGATGAAGAAGTACCCATATGACGAAGGTTCCAAATATGAAAAAGGTCACTTTCCATAAAGAAAGGAATGACATGACAAGCCAAGAAAGAAAGTGATCGATGGTCGGTGCCCTACCAAGAAGAAGTTCAAACAAAGACTTCATGACATCAAAAGAAGGAGATCCAACAACTGAAGTACCCACGAAGAAGAAGTCGCTGATGAACGGACAAGTCCATAGCTAAGAGTGAGTTCTAACAAGTTCCCAATTACAAAGGAGGTTGTTCAAGTTCCCGGTCATAGGAAAATTGGGTATATATTCCTCATTTAAGAGGAAGAGGTAGACACATCATTCTTGTCTCCACTTTGAAAGAAAGAATGGATGATTGGGTAATTATCTGGCATCCGATACTATTTGAGGATTTGTAGGGCATCCAAGATAGGAGTAGACAAGAGGACTGATATTCTTTGAGGGCTTGGAACCCAAGACAAGAATAGTCCTAGAAGGTCATACTCAGCGAACACCCAGGTGGGTATGTACCTTGAGAGACAATGATGACGATGTCTACCATCATTGGTCTCGCCAACATTGTGCTCTGATCTATTAAGAGATAGAGCTGTTAATCAAGGCCTTACTATGTAACAATGTTGGTTATAATGATGTGATGTAGGTGGATTACTAGTCCGACTCTTTTTATGAGATATATTAGTGTTGAATAGCCTTGTACCATTTAAAGAATACCTCCCTAGTTAAGAGGGAGTGTTGAAGGAAATGTAACTAGGTTCAATTTTCATTATGATTTGTAATTATAATATTATGTAAAAGAAGAAAAATAATTATTCCTTGCATCATGGGTTTCATGAGCAAGATGTGTTTACCATAGGTCAAAGACTTCTTCTTGATGTCTTTAGGATTTTATGTCTCATCATAAGTATTATTTTGTAATTTCTATATTTTTAAGAAAGAAATCAATCCGAATCAAATCATTTTGGAAAGCAACCTTCGCACGCCGAGACAACTAGTCTGTCAGACAGCTGCAGCTCAGGCTGTGATATTTTGTAATTGTTTTCCAAAGTTTTCTCTCTCCTTATAAATATACGAAATAAATACTTAATATAGGTTCTGAAATTCTGCACCCATAGTGGTCCAAATTCTGTGATTCCACTTTGGTTCTAATTGCCTATTGATGAGGGACTCGAGCGATGTATGGCTAAATGTAATGGACTGGTATATTGGACTCATTTTGAGGATTAATGAAAGTCGTTGGTGATTCCAATCATGGCTGTAAGTAGTATGTTTTCCCCTCTATAAATCTCATTTCATGTATGTTTCTCTGCTATTGAAATTGTGTAATGAAGCTTTCGGTCTCATTTTCTCATGGTTATATGTATGCTGCTAAGTAGTAGCAGTACTTGCATTATTTAAAGATTTACTTATGTACGTTTAAGAGCACATATTTACATATGATGATTAGTGATAAGTGTATCCATGAGCTATAGAACATGAAACCTTAATTCACACTCCACAATTCTTGTCATTCCATCTATTCTGGTTTCCATCCTTTTGCCGGAACATTACTGCATAGGATCCTGTCTTGTTTACAGTCCTATGCATATATTTCCTTCCTTTCTCTCCTCCTCTTCACCTTTACCACAACTTCAATATTAAGCTGCTCATTGTTGTGTGTCGACCTTTAGAACAAGACATTCCTCTTTGAGATCAACCCAATTCACCCCCTATATTTGGATCCATGTATCTTCTTGATTTCACCTTGATGAAAGAGTGTTGAACCAAGCCCCCCTTATTATCTTTCCAAACTATGTGAAAATTCGTGTGCAGTAGAAACCCCTCACTGATAATATTCCATGTACTCCTCTATCCAAGATGCCCTAAGCACTGGTCTACAATCAACCTAGAGGCTGTCCCTAGGAAGCTTTCTATATATCTTGAAGCACTTGTGCTACAGGTGCTAGAAAAAGCGACAACATCTTTCTGGCGCCGTTGCCGGGGAACGAATCATAATATTTTTCCCTGGGTATGACAAATATTTACATTCCATCTATTATGTGATCAAGGGAAGTGTGGGTTGAAGATCTCTCACCTTGGCGACTCCACTCTTTCAATATTATGATAAATACCTTGGCGACTCCACTATATGAAATTCTAGCTAATCATTCAATCTTATCAGAGACCCCATACTTGCTTAGATACCTCACAACAAAGTACTCCCTCCGTATCTGACCTAGAAAGAATAATTTCTAGAAGAATTTAGAAAGAAAAGACTACAAATATTGATGTGACTATCTCTTCATCTTCTGAAACATCTGCATCCAGTTCATAGAGGGAAATAATCCATTGTTCTGAACTTCCTCCTAGAATTCTAGTATATCCCTCAGAAGGCGGTCATCTGTTTAGTACTCCAAAGCAGCCTCACCCACAGTGTGAACAATTCCTCATTCCACTGTCAATCCGCTGTCTTACCATTGTTTATACCTCAATCTCCTCCAGTAATTCAAGCAGCACCTCCACCTCTAATCCAAATGGCTGTCCCGGGTTTCTTGTTAAACAAGTGTGCCCCCTTAAATCTGCCTCTATCCCTAAATGAAATGCCACATGACTATCTCAAGCTCCTACCCAGGTATAATGAAGAGACCGACATCACAACACAGAGACACATAGAGATATTTGGTGCCTTTTTAGAAAATCAGAATGTAGAGCATCATGATGTAGTGCTGAGACTCTTCATCCAATCCTTGGATGGAGAAGTCAGGAAGTGGTTCAAATCCTTGCCCAACAATTCTATTACCACTTGGGAGGATATGGAGAATTCCTTTTTGTAGAAGTGGGAAGAGAAGAGAGACCACAGATACATCCTCACAGAGTTTAATACTATCAAGAAGAAATTTGGTGAGGATATCTCTGATTTTATTAAACGATTTAATAAACTGTATAACAATCTGCTTGCTGAAATTAAACCCCCACATGCCGGTTCCAAAGTAGTCTTTGCTGGGGCTTTTGATTCAGAATTTGGTTTCGCAATGAGAGAGAGGGAGTCTCCTTCCTTAGATCAAATTTAAATTGATGCTCTCAAGATAGAACTGAATTATACCTCGACCAAAAATTCTAGAGGAAGATCCAATCTAGGAGAGAACAAAAAGTGGAAGAGAATTCTGAGAAGAGAGGATAGAGGAAATGGATAAGTTGACAAAGAACTTATCCAACAAACTGACAAGGATGGAGCTGAAGATTAAAATCCTTTAGAGATAGAACTTCCCAACTGCCAATCGGGGATACAATCCCCAATACAAAAGGCCTCCCCTACAATTAATGCGAAGGGAGAGGAAAGAGCAACAAGATCATATTCATCCTCCATTGTACATAGAAGATGATCTAAAGGAACCATCACAGGATGCAAGCATTTTTCAGGGAAACTTGTACTCCTCTTTTTCCGATGAGGAACAAGAACCCAAGACATATGAAGAGGAGGTAGAGATTCATGCCATACTGGACGATGAGGAGATCAATGACTACTGCAAACAGTTCGTTGACTTCATGCACGCTCAACTGCATAAGAAGTATGATCTATGATCATATAGAAAGAGATCAAGAACACCATATCAGATTGAAGGTAATTCTTCCCAAGAGCCCCCTAAGTCTGCTGACAAGGGAAAGAGAGATATAGACCCAGCTATCTCAAGAAAGGAAGAGTCCTTCAACCCAAACGTCTGTCAGCCTGAACTCATTAAAGAAGGTAAGTCATCTCCTCCCACTAAACTTGTTCCTGAAAGAGAAAAGGAGCATGTAGAAACTAGCATGGGAGAAAAAGGCCATGCACTCTTTAACCTCCAGAAAGAACTTGAAAATGTCAAGATCCCAACCCCATTATCTGAGCTCTTGAAACAATCCACTTTCAAGGCCCAAGTCTCTCAGATTCTATTTCCTTCCACTTCAGTCCAACCCCTTGACAGTCTAAACATATAGGAAGAAAGGCCTATGGTAGTCTTTGGACCACATGTTGAGGAGGAAGATCCTTCCAACTCGCCTTTTTATGTCACTTTGGTAATACATGACCTCATGCTTCACAATTGCATGCTTTTTTTGATTTTTAAATTTCAGCAGCATGAAGGCATTAGGTCCAACACCCAAATGTTGACCTAGTACCATTTGAGGGATGAACTCACTTAGGTGAATCAATTTCCAGCACATAAGTAGGGGTTGTTGATGAGCACCAGTATTGCAGCAAGAATGCTGCAACTCTTGGGGCTACCAACTTTACTTTATCAACGCAGGGTTTGTACAAAATTGGAGGTGACAGTGCTGTATACACAAGTAGATGCGATGGGTCCACTCTTTATTACTTCTAAGCTGGCGATAGACCAATATGGTTTCTCAAACCAACCTTCTATTGATTTAGAAGAAGCTTGATTACCAATGAGGAAAAAGGAAATTTGCACTAATTGGAATCTTGTCTACTGTAGTAAGGAAAGACTGAAATCAAATGCTTAGACACACCACTTATCTAACTAATTGCTAATTGGAATTACTTCAAAAGAATGCTAAGTTAACATGTGTGTAATCCTACTGTCCTAGGCATGCAATCTGAAATAACCGAACACTCTACTGCTGTGCATGTAAATGAACATAATAACGCTTTTTTCCTTTTTGTGTGAAAAATACGAATGCTAAATCCTCTTGGTGATGTGGCGGGTAGGTTAAAGATGGTGATGAAAGGTCATATGGGTTGGGAGGCAAGTAGGGGTCTTCTCCTATCTTCTTGGATGCTTTTTCACAATTCGGCCTTAAAACAGGTCACTACAGGTCGTCCTACACGATGTCCTAATGCTTCCTACAGGATGTCCTAATGCTCCTACAGGATCCCTTGTATTCCTACAGGATCCAACCGAGAGAAATAGGAGTGATTTGGAAGGTGGTATAGGGCTTAGGGAAGGTGAATGGTGGGAGAAATAAATCAAGGGAGTGACTAAGACTTCTTCAGAGCTCAAAACAAAGTTTGTAAGATGGTTGGATTTGCTCAACAAACCTGGAACGTTGTTCTTATGGAAGGACGAATTGTTTGAGGGAATTAGTGGAAAAAGTGATGATCATGGATGGATGAGGTTAGGATGGGGTTGCTGGTCATGAGATCTCCCTGCACTGTTGGAACTCCTGCATTGCATCAATCACTGACATTTATCCATCGATCATGTCAAATAAGAAAGATTTCCAATCAACTAAAGAAAACAAAATTTCATTATCTAGTTGCCTAGCTCATGCATGGAAATACTTGTAGAATAATGTGAAATAATATGAGATCTAATACAAGGCTGAAGATATCAGAGATGACAATTGAATCCTATTCTTGAAAACTGGGAAGATGTTGGCTTATGCAGCAGAAAACCCTAAATTCCATGAGAAATCAGAATTCTGTCTTTTTGGGGCTGCATATGGGTTCTTTCCTCAAACCATATTCCCTAAAGGGAGGAGTGAGGCAAAGTCCCCCTGCTAACATTTTTTTGGTATTCCTTTATCTTTCTAAGCTACTGCTAAAGTAAGACACAAATGGAAGCAAACTAATCCAAATTCACAACTACTTGCAACGAAATAATGCTAAAACCAATTCAACCATTAATCTATGAAATCAACTAAGCATACAAGTACAAGAAGAGGAGCCTTTGCTGCTAGGGTTGGGCCCTAACCCAAGAGCTTCAATCCTCTGAGTCAACTCAGTGCTGGATCAAGGAAATGCTCATTCTCATTATCACGTCAAAAAAATTAGATAACAATGTCTTCCACAAGTCTTGAACTCGAAAATGCTTAGTGCTCTTACATAAAAAATACAAATCCTAATGAGGCTCTAGGCCTTCTTATTTATACAACTGAAGTCTCTAACAACTTCCTTAAATCTAGGAAGGCTTGGCTCCCAAACTCAAGATGCACTGGCTCTTCACTGTCACTAGCTCGGTTGCCTTTTGACCTTCATGACTCGGCTGTTTGCAACTCCGAGCTAGTGTGATTTGATGGAGAAATATTCGAATGGGTGAGGATTAAATGAGGAGGATCTATCTCCTACAATCTCTCCTCCTTGTCTCATTCGAGTTTTTGCCCTTAATTAGCCAAAATTGCCATGATTTGTTCTCAAAAACCCGCAATCAATGCACATTAGATTTCTAGACATAACATCTTACTTTTACTCATCTCATTAAGAAAAATATAATTAAAATATGTAAGTAATTATGAGAAGAGTTGATTTTAATAAGCTTGGAGGTGTATTAAGGTCCATAGTTACCCAATGATGAGGCTCATCAGTTGTATATAAATAAGCTCACTAGATGAGCATTTATTTTCCTATTGTTAGAATTTACTTTTCTGCTTTCTAGTTCGATGAGGAAAGGACTCCCTGCAAAAAAAGTTTCATGGAGATTTCTGGTTATATAAGTGCATTATAAATTTTGAATCCATGCAAAATGGTGAAGGCTACTAGTTTTCAGGTTCTCAACACCTTTCCAGCAAGGCACTGTCCCCATGTGGAGCGAATGTTGTCACCCTTTGCAAAATGTTTTTTCAGATATTAAAAGAGGGCAAAAGAGTAGGGAGGTTTGCAAACATCTTCCAAGACACATAAGAATTCAAAGCTGAATCAGACCCCCTCCAATGGATAGTGCTCGAAATTAGCTTTCCAATGCTATAAGGAACTCCCAAAATTGACTCTAGAATCAAAAGTTAGATCATATTGAAGTTACCCTTGAAAAACCATAAGACAAATAGAAAATGTCTAAGGGTAAAATCCCAGGTCCCAGCATACTGGTGATCCCGCATATTGGCGATCGGAGGTCCACGATGCAATGAAATAATAGAATCATTTCGCTGAGCGATTAACGATCCCGCACATTGGAGGTCCAAGGCATTGAAACATCAAGAGAACGACACATCACAATCAACGATCAAACATGTGACACCCTTTCAACGTTGTGATATCGCATAGAGTTCCGATTGCGATTAAATTCGTCGGGATTGAGCCCCCACTATTAAAGCACCGAAAATGTCCAAAGAAGCATTTACAAAGGAATTCAGTCGCAAAACCAGAAGAGGGCAGACCTTTTCTCTCTCCTCTAAGGGGCCACCTGGCTGAATATGATTGGTTTTGTTAAGGGACATGTGGTGGATGATGTCACCTTGATGTGGCAGTACGGTGGACACGTGGCATGCTGATATGGAATTTTCAGGTCATATGGGGACATATCCATGTGACATGTGTCACCACTCAGGAAGCGCCACGTGGCAGTAATTTCGTCACACATCGGAGATCGACGATTGCAGTGTGTTGTGCCTTAAAAGGAAATCACTGATTGAAAACCTCCAATTGGGGGGCTCCGATATAGGGGTTGACCTAGAGTCACGAGGAGCACCAAAGGACTAAGGGTTAAGTAGAAAAGGTGATCAGAGTTCAACAATTGACGAAGTGAAGTGTTGTGCACTAAAGTTAACTCGCCGATTGAAAACCTCCGATATAGGGGTTGGCCTATGGTCACAGGAAGAGTCGAAGAACCAAGGGCTAAGCAAAAGAAGTGAATGGAAATCAACGATCACAATTTTTGGAGGTCATACCAATGGCATGAGTCAGAAAGTGCTGATTGCGATATTCCAACTGGGCCTAATCGACAGTCAGCGTTCATAGTGTTGCAGAGGTAGTCTAGTGTAACGACCAATGATTTCACCGATAAGCGGGATTTCATGTAACAGAGGAAAGGGTCTCTCAGACACACATTCAAAGGCTTTAACTCCCCAGGACTAAACACCTGGTCATAGCCCCGAGTCATATGACAAAAAAGTACTGAAAGGGCTCAAAGAAAAAGGGGCCTAAGGGGATCGGAACTCGCTGTTTCACAATGTTTTGTAGTGTTAAGTTCCCATACTAGAGAATCCCTGATATCACAACAAGGTTATTTTATGAGGCGTGTTGCATTCCGATAACATGGTAAAGAGCTTTGAAGGTTTATGGGTCGACAACTGCAGTAGTAAATGAAAGCATGGAGTGGTGGTAAATCAGTATGGGGATCAGGGAAGACTTAATGCCTCAGCATGGAGCTCCACCCAGTCATACAATGCAGGACTGCCAGATCGATCTCCTCTTCCACTTTGTGACAAGCCAACACAATTGATCTCTACCAACTCTAGCGAGTGGTGAATCCAGACAGTTAAGGAAAAAGTGATAGGGAGATTAGCTAGATCATTAAGCCAAAGACGTGGCCTGAGCAGAGGCCATAACAGGGACATCTAGGAGATATTTTCCTCCCATAATCATTTTTTTCTTATTATTTTGTTTGTTTTTTAATTTCTATATTTTCAACAGTGGAATCAAATTCGAATCAAATCATTCTAGGTAGAAACCTTTGCACGTAGAGACAAATAGTCTATCAGACAACTGGAGCTCAGGCTATGATATTTTGTAATTGCTTTCTAAAGCTTCCCCTCTCCTTATAAATAGAGGGAAGAAAGACTTAATACAAGTTCCTGAATTCTGCACCCGCAGTGGTCCAAATTTTGTGATTCCACTTTGGTTCTAATTGCCTATTCATGAGGGACTCGAGCGATGTATGGCTAAATGTAATGGACTGGTATATTGGACTCATTTTGAGGATTAATGAAACTCTTTGGTGATTCCAATCATGGCTGTAAGCAATATGTTTTCCCCTCTGTAAATCTCATTTCATGTATGTTTCTCTTCTACTGAAATTGTGTAATGAAACTGCCGGTCTCATTCTCTCATGGTTATATGTATGTTTCTAAGTAGTAACAATACCTGTGTTATTTAAATATTTACTTACATACCTTTGAGAGCAAAAATTTACATATGATGATTAGTGATAAGTGTATCCATGAGCTATAAAACATGAAACCTTAATTCGCGCTCTGCAATTCATGTCATTCCATCTCTTCTGCTTTCCATCCTTCTACCGGAACATTGATGCTTAGGATTATTTCTTGTTTACAACCCTATGCATCTATTTCCTTCCTTTCTCTCCTCTTCTTCACCTTTACCACAAATTCAATATTAATTTTCTCATTGTTGTGTGTTGGCCATAAGAACAAGGCATTCCTCTTTGAGATCAACCCTATTCACCCCCTGTATTTGGATCCATGTATCTACTTGAAATCACCTTAATGAAAGACTATTGAACCAAGCCCCCCATTTATTATCTTTCCAAACTACGTGACAATTGGAGTGCAACAGAAACCCCTCACTGATAATCTGCCATGCACTCCTTTATCTAAGATGTCCAGGGCACTGGTGCACAATCAATCCAGAGGGTGTCTCTAGGAAGCTTTCTATATCTCCTGAAGCACTTGTGCTATAGGTACTAGAAAAAGCGACAACACTACGAATATTTTTTTTTTATAAAGTCAAAGTTTCTTATGTACTTACTATATATTTCATCGACTATTTAGATAAACTACAAAACAAGGAAGACAATTTTCGTCTAGAAGATATTCACATTTGCTGAAAAAGTCTTGTAAATATTCATGGCTAGCACTTTCCAACATCTCACACGAGATGTTTCTGTCATATTTGTGAAAACCGGGTAGTTTAATATAAACCCATAGGAGCAGTGTTATTTGATCTTGTAGGATCGATGGAAAAGTGTTAGAACCAGTGATAGATGAAGACCGAGATGAATCCATCTGAGTGGTTTTGATTACATATTTATGATCTTCACCATATGATGATATAAAATTTCTTGGAAATCCCTTTTGCATCTTGTATCTTTGTTTTTGTATCTCTGCTTCCATGTCAAATGGAAGCAGTATTAGTGATAGACAATTGTTCAAGGTAGTTGGAAAATTTGCAGTCATCATATTGATAGAAAGTTGGAGAGTTTTTAGAAGAAGCGACAATTTCTTCATGACTTTTTTGGTTTTTCACCTGTTCACCTCTCAAATTTACTTGGACTATGATTCTCATCTCAATGGTTGGAGATGAGCATAGTTTTGAACTTCCTGGAATTGAACTTATAACAAATTTTGTTTTGGCAATTATTTAAGACCTAAAGTCATGTCCATTCACCATTTTTCTCTACTTAGGTAAACCATGTGGTAATTTGAATTTATAAACATCATAACTGGAATGGCTACTAGCAAGATCTCTTGCATCCCCTCTAATCAATTACCACATACAAGATTTAATTCTATATGAATACTACTATTATGACTATTGGATTGATTGGGAGACATGTTAGAGGAACTAAGACACTTGATGCCCTATCTAGTTTAATTGTGCACCAAATGAATATGCCACACAACCATGTTAGAAAAACAAATTTCCTGTATAGATCCATGGTTCGAGTTATTAATTTGAACTATATGCTAGTCTGATGAGCTTCTAAAACTGTGGAACTATGTTCAATCAAGGATGTAAATGAAATCTTATTATGCCGATAGTTTTCATATGAATCATTAGAGGGAATGATTCTTTCAACAACATTTGTTTCATGGACTACAACTGCATTTTATTGAGCGTCTCTTTAACGTGTGAGTTTGATGATTGTTGAAAGCTTGTTGTTCCCCAATTAGGCTACTTTCTAGAGAGAAGAATATGGGTTCTGGAACGTATAGAAGATGTCCATTGCCATACCTTTCCATTGTATTGAGAAAAAACTTATCCAATTCTTTGTCAATCTTTTCCTCAGAAGAAAGTAGTATTTGCCTCAAATTTTCAACACCATAAGCAAATGCATTGCGTATGCGGTAGAAATTCCCTTTGCCCACACTGTGGCTTGGATTGTTATTTTCTCACAGTGGATCAATTTTATTCAAATTATTTAAGGTCAATGAGAAATTTTTATTATCATGGTCCTTGAGAGGAAAAACAATCCGATCAATGCACTACTTCAAGAATTTCTTGCTAAGCAACATGTCACCTCTTTTTGTTTCAGGTGGTTCAATATTATTACTAGGAGATATGGCTACAGGGCCTTGCAAATTGAGACAATAATTATCCCAATAAAACTTTATGAAATAATTGAGAAACCTGTGTAAAACCTCCAATGGACCATGCAATGATGCATGAAAATGATGGAATATATACTAGACCAAAGTTTCCAAAGCATATGTAGAAATAATACCATTGCATGCACCAAGTATTCAAATTTCATAATAACACCATGCTTGAACTAATATAATACTATGCTTGAATAAATGGTCTTTGCCAATCAGTTGTTCGACCTTCTCAAGGAAGCAAAGTGTACACAAAACACCAAGTTGATTAAAGGTGATATCTACTACAATATTCTCAACTGC